>JAHRHZ010000022.1:31431144-31448496 GCA_024137785.1 Ginglymostoma cirratum | reverse complement strand
AGAGAGAGAGAGAGAGAGAGAGAGAGAGAGAGAGAGAGAGAATTAGAAAGGATAGAGACAGACAGACAGGTAAGGAGATAAAAAGGGAGAGTGTGCAGACTTTTCCTTATTTCTAATGTCAGCTTTGATGTAACGACAGCAATCTTGTTTTTGACATTTGATGTGATTTATTATTGCCACATGTACCTAAGTGCAATGAAATGTTCTGTTTTGCGTGTAGTACAGGCAGATCATTCCATAAAAAGTTTGAAGGGTGATAGAACAGGGTGAGGAATACAATGTTACACTGCACAGAAGGTACGCAAAAAGCAAGATCAACGTTACATTCAAAAGTATAACTGTGGGGAAGAAGCTGTTCTTAAACATGTTGGTACATGTGTTTAAGCTTTTGCATCTTCTGCCTGATGGAAGAGGTTGCAAGAGATTATAACTGGAGTGGCAACACGATGGAATGTTATGGATATAAGCACCACTGTAAATATAGGAGTTTGGCTTTGGCTAAATTAGCTGAAAATCTGAAACAGGAACTGAAGCTCTTGAACCCACCTGTGTTCACTATGAACAGAGACAAAATGAAGAGCAAACGGCCAGTATGTTCATGAAGCAGTTTGGTTTTTGAAGTCTTTGAACTAGGTTTTATCCCTCCACTGTAACAAGACTTCTTTTTGCCAGAGAACTGTATGTAAATCATTGCTTTCAGGAGTAGAATGTAGACTTAACAGAGACCATTCATCTGAAGTGGTAATAGAAGAGGTAAAATGTTAAATTTACAGCACACGTTCCGGAAGATATTAGTGCACTGTGAGCCATTATCAAATATAATTCACTAAGGTACTCTGAACATATTGAACATGGTATTCAACATATTAACAGTCTTTGTTCTAATGGTATCTCTGATTTGTCAGACAAAAAGGATCCTGAAGAGGTCAGCCAAGAATGTAACCACATTCTTGGACATGGAAACCTTGGGTCTTCTGCTCCACTCGGGCCACACAGCAGCTGTTGGAGGAGCAGATGGGGGACCTAATTTCAGGTGTTCACATTTAGCAACATCTAATTTTCTCTCATCCTCAAGGAAGGATGCCCAAGATCCAGGTTTTAATAGCATGACTCAGCAGTACAGGAAGAGGGTAGAAAACACTTTTAAAAAGTCATATGTCCTTGGAATATGGCAAATTGACACTAGAATGACCAGGTGGAAATGTGGTCAATAAAAATGCAGTATGTAGAATTTTGTTGAGGTAGCTGTGTTTGAGATACTTTGTGAAGAGAGTAAGTAATCTAACGTGCGATCTCATTGGCAATGTCATCCAGTAAACTCAATGATTAGTCACAGGTGTAAATATGGCAACATATTTTTAGCCACATTCACACATTTTAATAGGAAACACCATTCACGTAATTTAGGTACATTCACATTTATATAACACGCATTCAGGAAAGCATTTTGTCTTGCTGTTATACTTCATACATATTTTCAAAATTATTTTAATTATTTGAAGTTCAGTTTCCACTCAACAAAGAAAGTGAAATTATGTGAATCAGTTTTAAGTATGATTTCAATTACTGCATTTCAAATCTTCAAGACAATAAAGGCGTGTGTCCATTCAGTTGATCACAGACAGCTGAAAAATCCTCCCTTCGGTGAAGTATCAAATTCCATTTCAGCAGACCATGGCTTGGGAGAGCTGGCAGCAGTCCCAGTTCAGAAAGGTACCGAAACAGATGTCACTGTCTGAATCCTATTCAACACAATGCTTCCTGGGCAGCCTCTGCTTAATGCTTTTTAATGATTAGGAGATATGATGGAAGGGTTCAGTTGGTATAATAAAGTTATGGATGTTCAGACTACTTTATGTTCAAATGGACAGGTATATTTTATTCTATAAGTATATGTTCTATTAATAAATAAATGCGGATATGGATCAATACTATCAATTTGGTTTCAACTGAACTATAACTTTTCAATTATTCCTATTAACACAATTTCCATATTCAACCTCAAATTTGACTTGTACAGTATGAGTGTTCAGTCTATTTTAGACACATGACGATAGATAATTATATAAAAGGGCAAATCAACATTAAAACTTCACACGTGCTCCTGCTGTGACCTCAGAATTTAAAAAAAAAAGCAAATATTCTTAATATTTAAATCTTTAAAATTACTGCTAAGTTTTTCCATGATGCAATAAGGAAAAGACTTTCAGTTTCGGACATTAGAATAACATCAATGAATTAATGCAGAAGGCAGCCATTCAGCCTTTTTGTGAGAGCTATCCAGTTGGTCCCATTCCTTAGCTATTTCTGCATAGTTACCTTTATTTTACCCCCTCTGCTTCAGCCATTCATTCAGCAAATGTCTGCTTCATGTTTTTTTCTTCCCTTACCTCACATCTGTCTTATACTCATAACCTTAAATCTGTGTCATCTTGTTAACGGAATTAATTTTAATTAAATTTAGAAGCCTATCTTGACAGTAGCCAGTGGGCCCTCCTGTAAATGATTGATCATCAAAAAAAGTTATCAGCAACTTGCAACAAGTCTTTGGCACCTACCCAGAATAGTCAAACAGTCATAGTCTGACAGCTAAAATCATCATCAGTTCCTTCTAGTTTATTAAGTGGGACATGGATTGAACTATCTCATGTACCAAGGGCATCTGGAACTCTCAGCCTCCATCTGTTTCCCTTTCATCCTGCTTTCATAGCATACCTCAATGTCCTGGATTCTCTAAGTGCTCAGCACTCTTCCCCCTCTTTCATGTCCCTACTCATTGTCCAGTTTGTATTAGCTGATTTGTAAATGGCTCTGTGACGTCACTGTCAACGTGTAGAGTGCTGTGTTAATGTCAATGGTCAGCTTGGCAATAGGTGGCCAAATGCCTGTCGGGCACTTGTTCGTTGATGACCCACTCACTGGGTTATCAGGAACCGTATTCAGTACTCCCATCCCATTTCCCTGCCTCCAGATCAGAGTAGAAAGAATATTGGCAGGTGCTTTCACAGAGGAAGCGAGAAACCATCACAGTCTAAGTGATACTAGGCAGCTGTCCTACAACTGCGAGATTAGAGAATGTGTATGTGGAATTAACCGGAATAAATGTGTGACAGATCATATTAAAGTCAACATGTTTTCCAATAATAATATTTGATTCAAACACTTTAATATTGCATGCTAGGTTTATTTCTATCATGTTTGTATTATTAGATCTGACTCATGGGGTGAAATCTTCTGCTTTTTTACACAAGCCTGAGTCGTGTACATTTTGCAAGGGGTGCAGGGCATGTGATTTTTGCTACAAAGTCAAACAGCTTCTCTTGTAGCATCTGACCAAACCCTCCTCATGATTCCCCACCAGACCTTTATGCCATCTCTCGTGTCTGATATCCACCCCTTCCTACTACGTACCATTCCCGGAACAAATTGCTACCCACTGGAGAGCCTGGAATTCATCGGCCTCCCTTGCACCCATACCATCTTTAAAAGACAGTTGTGCACCGGGTCAAGCACTGTCAGCCCAGAGCTGCCCTGCACAGTGCTAATGTTTGCTCTGGACATGGCAGACAGGGGTAAATCGATGTCCTACTCTGTGAGTAGGGACCCAGAGGTCCAGGTGATGTATGGGGTGGTGTAATGGTGAGACTTCCTCTTCCCCTAGGACTAACAGTGGAGGCAAAAACAACAGACCGTGCCCAGCCCTGGCCTGAGATTGCTATCTGAGTCGGGGTGGTCTCTGCTGTCCAAAGGAATGCCCAGCAATGTAAGACATCATCACGTTTGTCTGGCACCAAGCTTACTTTGTGAGGGTGGTAAGACTGAAGGCTGAACATTAATGTGGGGAGAGGTTGCGTTAGCAAGGTGTTTAACAACTATAACTCCCCATCAACTGATGTGAAATGAGATGACGATCTCAATGACAAGTTGGGCATCACTCATCCACTCATCCTCTCATCCAATTCTGCCATGAATCTCCCTATAACCCAGGTCACTCACTCATTTTCTAAGCCATCCTTTTCTGGCTTGTAAATGAAATCCTGATCTTCTGGCCTATCATTAATTCCATTTTAATTTGACAACATCTTTAATTTCCTTAGTTTGCATTCATTGGTGCACTCTTTTCAGAGTTTTTCTTTCAGAATGACCTACACAATTATTTTTTGTCTACCATTGTTTATCTACCATCTTCCCTTTTATTTTCCCAGTCCTTTAGCTAACTCTGCCATCACACTTTTGAAACTGCTTTTATTTAAGTTGACAATTTACGTCTATAATCAAGCAGTAGCCTTCTCAAGCTGAATGTGAAGTCTATCATGTTATGATCTCTCTTGCCTAAAGGATCCACACTGAGATCCATAATGCTCTGTCCCACAATGCATTATTCTAAGAGGCTGTCCCAAATTCACTACATGAACTCATCCTCAAGCCTACCTTTGCCAATTTTAATTGTCCAGTCTAATGTGAAATATATCCTTAAACATTGCCACCACTCCCTACTGTCTTACATTTCAACCTATTTATTTTAGCTAACTTGTCATCATACGCTTGCAATTTCCTGACTTTAGTTTTAAGACACTAGTTTTAGACTCTCATTTCTCACCTTCAGACTGAATATGAAATCCTATAATGTCACTATCAGTTTTGGCAAGAGGTACCTATACTAAAAGGTTAACTAAACCAATCTCATTATGCATTATCGGGTCCTTAAAAGCTTGCTTCTTGTTAGCTCCAGAATGTGTTGTTCAAAACAAAATCCATCCCAAAAATGAGCCAAATCCTTCAGGTTATCTTGAAAAATTACAAATTTGATTTATCCAATCTATAAGAAGATTAAAATCACCCACAATTATTATATACCTTTCTTAAAATGCCCTTGTCTTTTCTTAAATCTATCCTCTATTCTACGGATATTGTCAATGCTCCTATAAATTACTCCGAATAGAGACTTCTTCTCATAGAATGACGGAGAGGTAACAGCACAGAAAGAGACTAATCAGTCCATCAAACCTGAGCTGCCGGAATAAATCAGCTGGTCATTCCAATCTTACTTTCCAATGCCTGATCTGTAGCTTTGCAGGTTACAGCACTTCAGCTGCAATTCCAGGAAATCTTCAAATGAGTTTTGAATTTTGACCTGGAAGTCCAAACTGTGTTCCAGATGCTCAGCATCCCTTGGGTGAAAAAGCTTTGCTCCAAGACCCCTCTAATCCTTCCATGAATCACTCAGTCATGCCTCCAGCCCTCTGATTGGGAAAACAGATCTTCCCTGTCCATTCTATCCCGAAACAGATTTTCCCTGCCCATTATTTTGTACATTTCACCAGTCAACCCTCACTCTCCTCTGTTCTAAAGGAAAACAACCTTGTCCAGCTTGACCCCATAGCTACAATTCTCAACCCTTGGCAACATTCTTGTAAATCTCCTCTGTAATCAATTATGTCTTTCCTGTAATGTGGCAATCAGAGCTGTGCACAAAATTCTAGCTATGGCCTAGTTCCAGCACTGCAGCCCTGTTTTTGTATTCAATACCTCACACAGTGAAGGAGAGCAACATTCCATGTGCCATCTTTACCAACTTGTCCACCTGGCTTGTCACCCTCAGAGTCCTATCGGTATACAATCCAAAGTCTCTCACTTTGTCTACCCCTCTCAATACCCACCTGTATATTGCATATTCCTTTGTTTTGTTTCCCTTCCCAACTCTGGAATAAAGTTGAATTTCCACTTCACTGTACCAAACCATTGATGTCGTCCTGCAGTTGGCTGTCATTCTCTTCATTACTAACTATCCAGCCAATTTTTGTTCCATTGCGAATTTCATTTTTCATGCTTCCCACATTTAAGTCTAAATCATGAAATACATCACAAGTAGAAAAAGGACCCAAGACTGAGCCCTGTAGAACACCACTGGAAATCACTTTGTATTCACAAAAACATCTATGAACCATTATCAACCATCAACCATTATATTTTCTGAAGAGGGGTCTAGGCCCAAAAGATCGGCCTTCCTGCTCCTCTGATGCTGCTTGGTCTGCTGTGTTCATCCGGCTCTACACCTTGTTATCTCAGATTCTCCAGCATCTGCAGTTCCTATTAATCTCTCTCTATCATCCATTATCCTTGGTTTCCTGTCGTTCAGTCAATTTTTGATCCAACTCACCATATCCCCACACGGGCTTTCATTTTTCTGAATGATCTGCAATGAAAGACTTAGTCAAATGCCTTTCTAAAATCTATGCCAACATCGGCCACTCTGTCCTCAATCTTCCGTGTTATGTCCTCAAAAAAATTCAAGTCAAGTTACTAAGACACAACATTTCCTGAATAAAACTATGCTGATTATTCCCATTAATCTATGTTTCTCCAAGTAACATCTATTTCTAGCCCTCACTATTGATTCCAGTAAATTGCCTACCACCGAAGTCAGACTGATTGGCCTACAATTATTTGGCATATTCCTTGCATCCTTTTTGAATAATGGGAAAATATTTGCAGACTATTTAGTAAGAATTGGAAAATGATCCTCAGAGCATCTGGTATTTCCTCTCTGGCTTCCATTCAGAGTTTAGGATGCAATTCATCCAGTTCTTATCCTCTTTCAAGGTGGTCAGTCCCTCCAGAACTTCTCGGCTCATTATGATTTTATCTAATACTTCACAGTCCTCCTCTTCATGGAAATGTTAGCATCATCCCTCTCCTTCAAGAAAGAACGTTAAAATATTCTTAGAACCCTACCCACACCTTCTGCACCTAAAGTTATTACGTACGCCTCTGGATCATCTATTTCCTTACTTAAGTTAATGGTCTTAGTGCACTGTTAAAACATCTTATGTTTCCTTAATTTTACTGGCCGACATTTTTTATAATATCTTTGCTTTCCGAATTTCCTTTTTCATATCATCCTTGTACTTACCACACTTAAAGCTTTTTTTGGAAGTTTTTTTTTTAAACAAGATTATCAGAAGCTCTATTTTACTGCTTTATAATACTGTGTATGTTTCTGGATAACCAGGGGCACTAGATTTAGCAGTAACTGGTTTCTTTTCTTTGTGGGGACATGTCTACACTGTGTGTGTAAAGTCTTGGTTTTGAACGTTTCTCATTGATTAGCCACTGGCTTTTCTTCAAGCAGCTGTAACCAGTCCATTTGCCAGGTCACTTCTCAGCTTTCTGAAGTTTACCTTCCTGTAACTCAAAACCTTTTCTCTTGTCTCATGATTGTCCCTTTCCATAGTGATGCTAAATCCATCTGTGTTGTAATCACTATCTCCAGCACGAAACACTTCATCCACTTAACCAACTTCATTACCCAAGATTAATTCTAGAATTATATCACAACTCATTTGATTGTTATATTCTGACTGAAGAAAGGTTCTCTTGAATGCAGTTTGAGAATTTTGTGCATTTTGCACCTTTCGCACGATTTATATCCAAGTTGGTATTTGGTTAGCTGCAGTCCTCCAACTATTACTACTAACGTTTTTGCACTCAGAAATTTGCTTATTTATTTACTTCTTTAACATTCTCCCACTTTTTGGGTGCCCCACATGGCTAGCAGTGTGGCTATCCCTTATTCATGTCTGGACTCAACCCATATGGCCATTGTCTGATGCTTCATTTGGTATAGCTTCTTTTCTTCACGACTGTAATTGATTCTTTAAGCCAAAATGCCATGATCCACTTCTTTTTAAAATTCACTTTTCTCTCCTACCTGAAGGTTCTATATTCAAGGATGCTCAGCTTGTCCTTTTTATGCCGGGTTTCTATTTTCTTTGTTGCTTCTTATTTCAACCCAGACTATTTCTACATCTTGGTTTTCGCAATCAAGATCATTTCTTACTACTGTATTGATCTCACATAAGTCGGTCATTCGCTTCCAAAAGGTCTGGCAGATTGAGAAACATCTGGAGGGCAGAGGATGCAATGTTTTCACTCAGAAATTTGAAGAGTTGATTCTACAAATAATTTTAAACGTGATTTGGACCAGTTACAGTAAGATGAGAAACTGAAAAGGGACGTAGAGGTCTATGTCTATGTATGAATACTCGTGTGAACAGTCAGAAAAGCAAATTGGCTCCTTTGTCATTCTATGATCCTACGGGGCAGAATTTTCTTGACTCTGAACATTTTTGGTCATGGGGACCATTGCTGACCATTCCCAGCAGTAGAGAATCAGTTTTTACAGAAGTCAGCCAATTAGAACCTGGCTCTTCGATGTGGGCACTGAGGACAAGGGAAGATTACTCAGCAGCAGAGAAGGGAGGCTGGGCCCATCTTTCAATGTAGTTGCGGGAGGAGTGTGGCTACAGTGACTGGGACAAGAAAGGTAAGAAATGAAAAAGAAGGCTGATGGCGCCAGAAGACTTCTCTTTAACCGGAACACTCCCAATGAGAGTAGCCTGCATGAGGCACTGCTGCATTGGCATGATTGTGCCCATTGATGATCTCTGCCTTATTGCTTTGGCAAGTAAGGGCTGTAGCTGTGCAGCAGTTCAGACCCTCCACTGCAGGCTCACCTCATGTGAGCTACTGAGGAATCCATCTCTGAAATTGTTCAGACACTGTGTAAAAATGCCCGACGTTGCCTTGTAGGTGACTTGCATTCCCTTCCTGCTGCTGTTGCCCCAGGTTCTCAATGTCATAATTTGCCCACCTCTAGGAAAAGCAGCCAGAGACAGGCACAAGGCAAATTTAAACCAATGGATTTATTTCAGGTTTTACCAATTTTCCCAGTGCCTCTACTTCCAAGGGCTGGGAAAAATCCCTCTCTGATTCTGTTAGCATCTATGGCCATCATTTTGTCAAGTATTGGAAAGAATCTACTCCCAAACCCCAACCTGACCCTTTCATTACTGGAAAGACAATTATTCATAGAACAATGCAGAACATTAGCTGCTATAGAATAAAAAGGCCCCAATGTTGAAAATCATTCTTGTATTTACTGATAATAAAGTCCTAATGATCCAGTCTTGCACTCTCTCGAGAGCCATATACAGCATACACTACATTAATTGAGGCATTTTTTAATGTTTTATACAGGTTTATCATCATTGCTTGAGCTTTATTTTATATGCCTTCCATGACAAAACTTGAAATTTAATCAGATTTTTCAACCTGAAGCATTGCTTTCACTGTGAATTTGTACCATTAAATCATTCAACAGCAAATCTGCTTCAATTCAGACTATAACTATTGGTTAGTTGTTTATTAGAATGGATCACCTCAAACAGATATTGAATTTCATCTGCTGCTTTTTCAGCCATTCTCTATCATATCAATATCCCTTCACTTGATCCACTATTGGGAGCAAATTTTAATAACAGTAGATGAAAGCTTACCCAAATTGATTCATATTTTCTAAGTAAATCAAAATGTGCCATGTGAATGTGTTTCCATGGCATTAATGATAGTAATTTCTAGTCTTCTATTCATTCTTCAAGATGGTAAAATCGCAACAAACTAAAATAAGTCTATGATCTTTTGTTACAAATTTGAATCTGCCTTATATTTAGCCTGGATTCAGCAATGCTGGTTACCTCCATAAACGATCCACAAACTGTAAGCTCAGCAACAAGCTTGTACTATCCAATAGCTGTCTAATCATACGATAACATAAACCAAAGATGTAACACTATGACCTAAGATGTAATAATAGGACCTCTTTGTGACCTGAACTGGGTATCATGTTTGCACACATGCTCTTACATGCACTTCTAAAATCCTTAACTGATAACACTTCTGAGAGACAAAGCCAGATACAATTCATTAAGACAGCGAGCCAATGTATAAAGTTACTGTTATGATCAAGTCTCAGCTCCTTCACTTAAAATCAAATCCAGCTTCATTAAACCATTTAACCTTTTGAGCTAATGGCTGACTAATTGCTTTTGGACAGTACAATATTTAAGCATGCAAAACCGAGACAAGCTCAGTCATCACTTGTCTTTCAACAAATTGCTAGAACCTTCCTTGACTTTCTGAAAGCTTCATACCACCTTGAAACTTTCTTTCCTTAACTGGGGTAGAAGAAATAGGCAGGAAGTGGGGTACAGTGCTCGTGATTATTCTAACAATTTGAGCCCTCAACCATTTACGAATAGGTTTGTCAACAACATTGGTTATTGCCCCTAGCTGTGTTTATTTTTGACGGACACTTCCTTTTGAGCTCAACTGAATGGAGCTATTCTAATAGTAGATGAGGTTGTCTGCAGGAATTTTGAAGAAAGATAAAGAATCAATAACTCTTACCCATCATTGAATACATATCTTAAATGCCTAGCTATTAACATTCTATTATTTTTTGTCTTCGTGGCCACAGTAAATGGCTTTAAGGTCAATCTCACATCCATGCAAATCAATTTAATTTAAAACACAATTCATTTTCAATAGCCAAAAATACCAACATGTAACAGACTTCCCAAACACAACTTCAAATCAATAAGTGCATGTCACAATTAGCAACACATTAAAATTTCTCGATTTTAGCAACTCGTTCTGCTCACCTTGTTTTCATGGGGAAATTATTAACTGTGAGCATTTGCGCTAAAGTACAACATCATGCATCTACGTAGTATTGTTTCTTTTCCAACAATGTCTTAAGATATTTCAAACCTCAGAATCATTTCAAGAGTAAAGGAAAGCTAAAATTCTTTGGACTTTGGCAAACTAGCAATTGGAACCATAAACTATACTATATAACCATACAGTTTATTTTGTTGTTTGGATGGAAATAAATCATGCGACATGTTTCCTCAGTATTTCCCGAAAGCTACATTAAGTAGTTCGAATCATAATTGAATTGTGAGCTAATCAATCCTCTATCCACACGATTATGTTACCCTCACACTATGAACAAATTTGCATGTTAACTCTTAATGTGGCACCTTGCCAAATACTTTCTGGAAAGTGTAGTGGATCTACAACTTCCCCTTTATTAACATTAAACAACTCCAATACATTCGTGAAAATCCAAATTTACCATACAGAGTTAATTTGAATTTCTGATAACTGCAAAAATGATATATCATCAGTTTGGCAAGATCTGGAGTGTCACAGGCCTCAACAATTTAAAATTTGTATTAATGACTTTGTTGAAGAAGCCAAACGTATGATTTACTAAATTTGTTGATGACGTTAAGGCAGGAGAAAAAGTTGTGACGAGGACATATAGAGTCTGCAAAGGGATATAGATAGATTAAGTGGGGGAAGGGGTGGAAACCAGCAGATGGAACATAATGTAGGAAAATGCAAACTTGCCAACTTCGGCAGGAAGAATAAATAAACTGTATTATTTAAATGGAGTGAGATCGGCATGCAGAGGGGCCTGGATGTCCTGGCTCATGATTCATGAAAAGTTAGCATGCAGGGACTGTAAGTAAGGCAAAATGAAACATTGTCATTTATTGCAAGGTAATGGAAGATAAAGGTAGGAATATTTTGCTACAGTTATTCAAGCCATTTGAAAGTCCATGTCTGAATTACTGTGTGAAGATTTCTCCTCCTTATTTAGAACAGAGATTTAAATGAGTTGGAATAAATGCAGAGAAAGTTCACTCAACTGATACCTGCGAGGGATTATCTGATGAGAAAATGTTGGATAGCCTAGGCGCAGGGTTTGCAAGAATAAGAGGTAAGCTTATTGAGACAGAAAGGACCTTCCCCTTAAGAGAGGAGGCTAGAAATCAGCGACCCCGTTTAAAAAAAACGGAGTTTTTCATTTATGATGGAGATGAGGTGTTTGTTCTGTCAGAGAATGGAGAGTCTTGAGAACATTCTTCCTCAGACAGTAGTGGAGGCAGAATCATTGAACATTTTTCCAGGAGAAATAGATCAACTGCCTTATTAGTCAAGGCTCTAAATTTATCGGGGAGAGGAGCAACATAGTGAAGAATGGTGTCATGTCTGACTGGTGAAGTTTGCTGGAAATCAATCCCAGCTATTCCCAGAGACTTCACAAAATTTAAAAATTTTACCAAAGTCTTGGAGGGAATGAACATGGAGAAGATGTTTCCACTAGTAGGAGAGACTAGGATCCGAGGCTGTAGCCTCAGAGGGAAGGGTCAACCTTCTAGAACTGTGACGAGGAGGAAGGGTGGTGAATCTATGGAACACATTGCCGCAGAGGGCTGTAGAGGCCAAGTCATTGAGTGTATTTAAAACAGTGACAGATAGGTTCTTGATTAGTACAGCAATCAAATGTTGTGGGGAGAAGGCAGAAGAATGGGATTGAGAAACATATCAGCCGTGATCAAATGGCAGAACTGACTCACTGGGCCAAATGGCCTAATTCTGCTCGTCTTTCTTATCGTCTAAAGTACACAAAATTCCATAACTTGCTTGTCATTTCAGACCCAGTTTAACAGAGAGCACAGGCACCAACAAAAATTACTATTTATTACAAATAAATAGCAGTTCACATGTAACTATAATCTATGGACTGACAATACACAACTCTACTGGGAGAAACTCTACCCCTTTATAAAGTGCTCCCTATGGGCATATATAGACAGACGCTAAAAAAAAGGTGTAATGGGCAGGGGAAAAACAGGGAAGGCAGTTCAATGGACCCTGTCCACAGGGCTGGCTAAGATGATCCTTTTGACTCGTCACGAATTGCTGCTCCTGAAACATTCCTTCTCTTGGTATTTTCACTTGCTTGCAGGAAGCAGAGAGGGACTGACTCATTGGTTCAAAGCTTAGAGTAAACGGTAAGGGAAAATAAACAAGCTTTCTTCAGGCTTTTGGGGTTTTCTTCCCACAGAGGCAAGGCCATATTCTCCCATTCAGAGAAAATTGAAAGCTTTTGGCTGTGTTGTTTATGTTCACAGGCTGTCTAGTAACCTGGGAGTCAATCCTATCGTTGTTGTCAGACAGAAGGTCTTTATCACTGATCACTGGTCATCATCTTACAGTCCAATCAGCTACTTATCAGCCAAATCTGTCTTTGTAATATACCACCCGCCCCACCCCCACCCCCACCAACTTCAACTTGTGTATTGTAACTGCTTGAACAATCAACAATGTGAGTGTTGCTGACAACAAGATGCTGGTGGTTTGGTTTTAAA
This sequence comes from Ginglymostoma cirratum, assembly GCA_024137785.1. NCBI lineage: Eukaryota > Metazoa > Chordata > Chondrichthyes > Orectolobiformes > Ginglymostomatidae > Ginglymostoma > Ginglymostoma cirratum. The sequence goes on along the minus strand of JAHRHZ010000022.1, from coordinate 31,435,432 downwards.
CCACAGTCTTCTTTCCCATTACAGTCCACAGTCAAACATTTAGGAAAATTAAAAGCTAGGAATATGGAGCTGAGGCCAGAATCAGATCCATCATGATCTCATTAAATAGTGGGACAGGCGCATGAGGGGCTGAATGGCCCAAGTCCTGCTCCTAATCAGATGCTGGAATTCCATTACATTCCTGATTGGAGGACAATTGGTGTTCAATGTGCATCCAAACTCTGCTAAAATGAAAACATTCAATTGTTAGCACAAATTCCACAAACCCTGCAAATAGCAACATGTATAAAAAAATGTTTGTACGGGTACATGGATGGGAAGGTTTTAGAGGGATGTAGACCAAATGCGGACAATTGGAACTAGCTGAGTGGGCACCATGGTCAGCATGGACCAGTTGGGGCCGAAGGGCCTGTTTCCCTGCTGTATTATTCTATGACTCTATGACTGTCATACCGCAGCACCTTGAAGTGTGAAGGCAAGTTGCTGACCATGGGGCATTAATGCAGTGGAACCCCTTTAAGACATGGATTTGCAAAATTGCTGCTCATCCAGTCATGGTGGAGCTTCCTGTTTATATCACAATGGTTGGAAAAGACCTATGTAGTGCATTCTTGTCAGAATTCTTCCACTTGTGCTCTGTTAGTGGGTGGAAAAAAAACAGGAAAACCGTAGGCAGACATTGTACGTTAACGATGGACAGAAACTTCTCTGAATATGCAGCTGGGATGCAATTGAAAGTGACTTTACTGTGTTTTTTTAAATTTATGGCATTAGCATCTCATTTCCCAGATTCTGAGACTTTCAGAGGGGCCAGGAAGGTCGTTGCACCAAATCTACCAAAGGAAGGATTTCTGGTTAAAAGGTATACTTTCAGTCCTCAGGATGGCTGAATCTTTTATGGATTCCTCGTGTATCAACAATCCGAAGAAAAGAAAAAGGAGCTCGGAAAGCTGTCCCAGATTCAGACACTTACCTGGAAATCCTGCTGTGGGATCTGAGGGACTGAAGCAAAGGGGTGTGTGCCAAGGGCGACTCTCCATCTATACAGGTGTAAATAGAAGTGACAGAGGAAATGAGCAGCAGGAGTGTGGTCCTTCCAACCTAGAGTCAGGGCCTCAAGAGAAGCCAGGATCTCAGGAAGGCAGGAGAGATGATTGGGACTCCACTACCTGCTGCCAAGTCCACACTATAACTGTGCAATGCATCCCAGACCAGCCCACCTTGCAGCACCACTCATTTTGCCCTCTCTCAGCCAATCACGTCCCTCACTCTCGCTTTGTGCTGTACCAACTCCATGCCACAGAGAAAGCCTCCACAAATGTTGGACTCCTCCACACAATTCGTTTTGTCAAACTCATAACTTCTTATTTTCTCTTCCTGCAGGCGAAGAAAATGCAGAATTCCACGACGAATCAGAAAATGGCAGAGAGGGCCTGACAGGTGCCAGATTGACAATTGGCAATGTACCCACCTGATCCACTGGGAAGGGAATGACTACTCCAGGAGGAATGGGAAGCTAGCAGCAATTACCTGCCAAGAAATCCTGAACTTCCTGAGGTGTTCACACATGGTAGACAGTGGTGGCCCTGCACTGGTAGGGGGTTGGGGGGTGTTGGTGGTGAACAGAGGGTTTCTCACCAGCTCTCTGTCGCATGGAGTGCATGTTGCCGAGAGGGAGCTCCTACTGTTTGTGATGGCGCTGCTGTTACTCGTCGCAAGTCCGAGGTAGAACTGCATAAACTGTTCCAACACCACGGGAGAGATTGACAACAGGGAAGAGCTGATCAAGGTGAGTGAACTGCAAGACAACATCCAAGCCAACTTCTAAAAAGGTTGAAAATCAGCACTGTCTCAGAATGAGTGCTGTCAGCGGCAGCCTCATACCCAGGCAGAACTGAAACCCTTCAGTTTCACTGATCAAAGGCTTCCAAGCCTGTCAGTTTTATTGAAGAAACATTCCCTGCTGTTCCTTTGTCTGGTTAACTCTGACGAAACACTCACAGCTCTGGACCTGTGCGCTTGCTGTTAAAGTCAGAATACTGAATAACTTCAAAGTTAATTGTCTGTTTGCATTGTAACGAATTATTCAACAGCACAGAGATCTCCGACCTGCCAGGGATAAACCAGAAAACAGGGAGGATCATGGCAGCATCCCAATCAAGTGACACATTTTGGGGATTTTAACCGGTTTTCCACCTTCCACCACCCTGTACCCAGTTGGCTCCTCTTGGCAGTTAAACCTCTGCATTATTTTATGCTTTTTTGTACACCGTCCCTTTCCCCAATGGTTGACAAAGATGGACCAGACTATGGTGCCCACATTACTTTGTTGGTGAACAAACTGAGTGTTAGACCTAAAAAGGGGCCAAACCACGGTTATATCTAACAGTACACAGTGATACTTATATTATCATCTGCAATAATTGTTTCACAAGAGGTACCAGAAAAAAAAAAGCACTGCTTTTGTTTGAATCTCAGACTACCCAGTGTTCGATGCAATGCTTCGGTTTATTTATTCTACCGTGAGGCCTATCCCCAGGAACAAAGAATTTTACATAAATATCACACTAGGGCCACTGAATTATAAATGATTACTAGGCCTATAACAACATCTACGACATTTCAACAAACAAATCCACTCCCTTGCAGTCACATTTCCTTTTTTCTTTTGCATCTTTAAGGAATATTGGGCTGAATCTTGTATTTTTCAAATTAAGTCTGAGTTGGATCAATTTTTGGGGAGGATTTTACATCAAACTCACCTCAGTACCTTCATACCCTACCCTTCACGATTCCTCAGGTTGAGTTCCTGCCACATGTCATGACATGCTGTTGCCAGAACAACTCCCCACTACCCGAGGTAACAAGGTAGAGCTGGATGAACACAGCAGGCCGAGCAGCATCAGAGGAGCAGGAAAGCTGACGTTTCAGGTCTGGACCCTTCTTCAGAATTGGGGGAGGGGAAGGGGATTCTGAAATAGAGAGAGAGGAGGAGGCGGATGGAAGGTGGATGAAGGAGCAGATAGGTGGAGAGGAGATGGACAGGTCAAGGAGGCGGGGATGGAGCCAGTAAAGGTGAGCGTAGGTGGGGAGTTAGGATGGGGGTTGGTCAGTCAAGGGAAGATAGACAGGTCAAGGAGATGGGGATGGGGTGGGTGGGGTGGGGGGGGGGGGGGGGGGGTGGTCAGTAAGGTGTGAGGAGCAGATAGGTGGGCGAAAAGACGGACAGGTCAAGGAGGCGGGGTTTTGGGATGAGGTCGGGGCTGGGGAGATTTTGAAGCTTGTGAAGTCCACATTGAGACCATTGGGCTGCAGGGTGCCCAAGTGAGATATGAGGTGCTGTTCCTGCAACCCTCGGGTGGCATCGTTGTGGCACTGCAGGAGGCCCAGAATGGACATGTCGTCCAAGGAGTGGGAGGGGGAGTTGAAGTGGTTCGCGACTGGGAGGTGCAGTTGTTTGTCACAACATGGCAGGCATAGGGATACGGCAGGCAAGGGAATTTCAACCCCCTGTTTTCTGGCTGGCCGTCCTGCTGGATGCGGTGGTGGACAGACTGGATGTCCTCTTCCCCCAGAATCAGCAGCAGACGCAATGATACCAGACTCACCACCTTGGGCTGACTTTGCCAATGGGATCCATGCAAGCTCAGCCATGTAGAGGAATGCACAGCAATGTAGGAAGGTCAATGTCCTTCTCTGCTCTCCCAGCAACATTGCCACCGTCTTTTCTCTAATCACTCACTCCCTCTCTGCCAGACTTTTTGCCTGATTTTGCCAGGAATCGTGACATAGCCCAAGATTCTCCCTTTATTTTCACGACACAACATGGATCATGTAAATGCAAGATTTTACTTTTATACTCGCACTCACGATATTTAATTTCTGTTAACTTGTTTGCAAACCATTCCTTGGCCCAAATTCCATCAGCTTACATTGGTAGATGGGAGTAGGTTAAGAGGTGGACAGTGACCCAGTGACTTGGCAGTTCCTTTGTAGCAACTTTGATTTGAGGTCCTGAGTTGAGAGGTCTATGACTGTCTGTAGTTTGCAAAATGAAATCAATGCCAATCAGATTGCTGCTACTTCTTTGTCCAACATATTGTGGCTAAATTGGCACTTTTGTGGACAGCTTCCACATTTTGAAATAAATCAGCCAAAAATAGCATTATAAAACATATTCAACTAATTTAACATAAAATATTCCCAGGTAAACCAAGAAACATTATTGCGCATAAGGTTAGAGATAATAGGAACTGCAGATGCTGGAGAATCCGAGATAACAAGTTGT
>JAHRHZ010000022.1:31396420-31430744 GCA_024137785.1 Ginglymostoma cirratum | reverse complement strand
CCTGATAAGTTAGATATCATTTTGGATATATGGATATAATATAAAGTTATGCATGGCTTGGTACAACAAGCAAAGTCCTTGCAAGGTAATATATGGCAGCCTCTGGTAATTTATCTGTTTGCAATTTCATGTTAAGCCATGTGTAGTGCAAAACGATGCAGTCTCTCACTTCAGCCTCCAGTCCTGAGAATGTATAGGGATATCATGTTAAATACAATTTTGTTCTATCAGGCAGGTAAACAGCTACTCACAATGGTGTTGTTTTATTAGATTACTCTTTATCCTCAATTCAAATGCTGAGCTGTCATATTTACTTAAGAGGAGAAAAGTTGATGTCAAACAGATCCAGTACTACATAATAAAGTTGAAATCAAAATATATATTGTGGAATTGAAGGGGCAGGGAGCAAGGTGAATATGAAATTGATGAAGAGACAGAAAGCAGAGAGTAGCAGCAAAGGCAAAGGACTAGGAACATTGGAACCCTGAAATGATCATTCAGGCCCTTAGGTCTATCCCAGGATTAAAGTAAATTCTGGCTCCATCAACCCATTTTATTTCTGTATCACTAATCGCCTTGCTGGCCAAACATCTGTAAATCTCAGTTTTACGGCTTTCAATTTACTCTGCTTCAAAAGCATGTTGAGTGACAGAGTTCCACATTTTCCGTTCTTTTGTGATAAGGACTATTTCCTGACATCACCTCCAAATTGTCTAGCTCTAACTTTAAGGTGCTTATTTTATTGCTGTGAGCCATCCCACCAATGGAAATCATTCTTCCCTATTCACATTATCAGTTCTTATTAACTTAACCAGCTCAGTTAGACCATCTTTTACTCCTCTATCCTCCAGGGAACACGAACTTAGTCAATGCAACCTATTCTCATAATGTACCCTGTGTCATGCTGGTGAGTTTGCACTGCATTGAAAGAACCAAAGGCAGTTCTCCAAATGAGATCTAACCAAAATCTGATGCAACTTTGTTATAAATTTAACCCTATGTATTTCCACCCCTTGACATCAAGGCAAAACATTGCCTTGGGCATTAATTATGTTTTTATTCATGTCCACCAGTACTTAGCCATTTCTTAACATGGGGCCCGACATTTCCCTGCTGCTCTGGAATTCCTAGCTTCTTGTAATTCAGAAAGAGCACCGAGTGCTCATAAATCTACGGATTCGACACTATTTACTGCTGTTCCTCTCCCTAACTAGTCCATTCGTTTCATCCTCAATTATCAACCATTCTGTTTTGATATAACATCATAATCAAACTTTTAATATTCAAGTCAAGCCATTGCCATAAAAAAACAAGTAACTCATGCTGGGTCTTATAGAGCCCTACTGGAGACAAACGCTGAGCCACAAAAATACCATTAATCCAAGCCAACTTTGGATCCAATTTGCCACTTCGTTTTGGATCCCATGTGTTTCTATTTTCCTGACCAGTTCATTGTTCAAAACCATCTGCCATTCAAAACAGTCCCTGTTAATTTTGGACTTCAGTTTCATTTTCATGCCCATGTACCTCAACAACTACAGAGATCAATTTTTTTTTTCCATCTCAGCCTTCAATATATTCAATGATGACAAATTGACAACTATCCAAGGTAGAGAAATCCAAATGTTCGCAATTCCTCATCCTCTCAATCATAAGTAATCAGCTTTATTCTGAAACTCTGCCATCCTGCTCTAGATTGCCCAGGAACTATAAGCCAGAGCAGGTACCTGATGACTTCAGATCACTGCTGGTGATGAACATTCTCCATATTGCTCAGCAGGAAACACCATACCAAAGCACGATCCATGGGCACCAGCCACATGTCTGTCCTTCCACGCACATTGGCATCCAACATGTGCCAAACCCTCACAACCATCATGGCACTGCTCCAATCTACTTGTGGACTTAGGACGCCCAAGTCTGCATTACAGGGCCCACCTACAGCTAGCACTGAAAGGTTGCTGTGAGGACACTTTGCATCCTGTTCACAGACTAGACCAGGCAGTGTCCTCAGGCCTATTCTTTTGCTTGCTCACCTGGATTTGCAAAAGAATCCATGCCTTGTTTTGCCTTGCACCAATTAGTACAGCTACACTACACTCCAGCTTGCCTTCCTGGTCGGCAGTCCTCAGTCAAGGGGGTGCACATCTTGCACTACGGCAGTTTGCTAAATTAATCTCTCATCTGCGTCATGTGCCAGCAGTTTGCTTGGCAAACACATGGTTGCCTGCTTGCTACACATGCCATATCTTAAAGTCCTAGGGGAGTGGTTCTCAGTGAAGTCCATGGAGAACCCCTTCAGTCAGAGAGTCCCAGCATAAGTCAAGGGCAGCCTCCAAAACCAGTCCAGAGGATTGGCCACGATTAAGCATCCAGTCAAAATGTTCTATGCTACGGAGTTTGGGTTACTGTGGGTTGCACTGAATCATGTGCTTCTGTTGTGGCTAGTTCAGGGGAGTTAAGCTAACTTGGTCAGTGAGCTACACAGGTAAAACACAGGGATCTGGACACTTCGATCCCTCAAGCGAGTGGGAAGGAGACTCAGCAAGTTATTCTTCAGGACCAGGTGTCTGTAGCGGGTTTGTGGCGGACAGTGTATAACCACATCTGGCATGGTCACTTCAGATGCCAGAGGGGCCAAAGTGGCAATGTGCAGTCTCATGTGGATGAGTTGAGTGGAGATCTGGGGAGGTTCAAAATCCATAGAGTTTATGGGACGAGCTAAGAGGAAGGGGTTTTGGATGACTGGGGGCTTGCAAATGGAGGCTGTAAGCCATTGGCTGAGAAGCATTCACTATCACCTTCCACCATGCTAGAAAATCTAACTGCCCAGTGGGAATCAAAAATAGATGTGATCATACCCAGAGTGGCTTTGCGAGGGAAGAGTTGCAACACTCAACTATGTTAGATCATTTAAAAGGAAATAACATTACACACATCCTTGCACTTACAGGACATGGATCTGTGGGGTCCTTAATCCCTGGCTATTGTAATATATTGGTCCCTATTTGCTGGGCAGCTCCCCACCCTACATCACTGATCATCTCATTCCCTCCTGTAGTTTTTGACAAAGAGGCCAGAGATAGAAGGATGTTGTCGGACAAAGGCAATGGTGTTAACAGGTTCTCTATACACCTTGTTCCTCTGGTTTCCAGATGCTTCAGCCGGCTCTCAACACAGCCATCGATATATTATACTCTTGTGTCGACTTGAAGTTAGGCATCATTTTCATTCAGGGCTACACAGAAAGGAAAGGTCACCTGGAATGCTCACCACATTTCCCCTCCTCCGGTCACTTGCAACGTGTTTGGCACAATGGCAAGAAATCTTGCTGGGCCTCACACCAAGTATCCCTTCAAAAAAAAACTTACCACAGCTCTCACTAAGCCAAAAAACGTATGATAATCTTGAATGCTGCAATGAGAAAGTCTCTCAATCTTCTAAATGCCAGCAAATACAAACAAATTTATCATTGGACAACTCTCATTCAAAGGATCAATTTAGTGACCTTTTACTGCATAGCCGCAAAAGCAAGCATATTCTTCTTTAACTATAGAAACCAAAATTGAAAACAGTATTGCAGGCGCAGTCTCACCAAAATCCCACACAATTATGTCAAAACTTTATTTATTCTCACACTTCAATCCCCTTGTAATGAACTGCAATATGTTTGCTTTCCTAATTGCGCGCTGTACCTATCTGTTAACATTTTGACCACCTACGAAGAGTACTCCCAAGTTTCTCTGAACATCAACACTTCCAAGTTTTATACAATTTAGAAAAAGAACCTACTTTTCTATTCTTACTATCAAACTAAATAAGTTCACACTTCCCCACATGATACTGCTTCGGCTAATTTGCCTCCCATTCCCTTTACCTTTTTGCAAACGCTGTGTCCTCCTCACAGATTGCACTCCCCATCCAGCTTTCTATCATCAGTATATTTAGATATGTTACTCTTGGACTCTTCCTCCCAGTCATTACTACAGATTCTAAATAACTGAAGTTCTGTAGGTGATCCTTGAGGCACTCCATTAGTCGCAGCCTGCCTGATTTGAAAATGCCTCTTATCTCTATTCTCTGCTTCCTGATCATGATCTACTTCTCTGTCCATGCTAGCACACCACCTTCAACTCCGTTGGCTGTTATCTTCTCCGGCACCTTATCACTGTCGTGGAAATTCAAGGATACTATACCTACAGGTTCCTGTTTATCTACCATACTAGTAACATCCTCAAAACTAATAAGTTTGTTAAACAGAATTTTCCTTTCATCAAACCATGTTGACTTGTTCTAATTATACAATGCCTCCCTAAGCATGTTCCAGACATTTTCTTAATAACTGATTTCAGCATTTTCCCGATGACTGATCTCAGGCTAATTGGCCTGCAGTTCCGTTTTCTTTCATTCTCCTTCTTTGACTAGCAGTATTACTTTATCTAATTTCCAATTTTCTGGAACTGTTCCAGCATCTTGTGAATTCTGGAAAACCATAACCACAGAGATCCACTATTTCGCAACTCTTTTCGAAACCTAGGATGCAGGCAGTCAGATTCTAGGAAATTGTTGCATTTCAGACCCTGGAGATTCTCCAACATTTTTTCTCTTGCTAGTTTTGTAATTGCTTAAAAAGATCATTGCTTTTCCTTAATTTTATTTGCAAATATATTTTTAATGCAGTGTCTTTGCTTTCCAAATTTCTGCTCTAATTTCACTTTCAAATCCCTTAATACTTTCTTATTCACTTTCAATTTCATCTAAAATTTCACACTCCTCCTCCCTGACTGCAGTGTCTGTATCATTCATTTCTTGTGAAATTGGTGCAAACTACTCATTAATGATACCAATATCCTCCACCTCCACACACTGCTCCCTAATGCGTTGCACTTGATCTTTAGCTACCATCCCGCTTTTTATAGATTTATTAAGCAGAAATAGTTTTCTTTGATTTTATTGGCAATTAATGTTTCATGCCTTCTTCCGTCGTTACTGATTTCCCTTAAAATTTCACCCAACTACTTCATATACTCTAAGTTTTCTGTAGTACTGGGTCTTTGGCCTGTTGTATTTATGCTGGCAAAAATTTTGATGATTTGAGTCTTTTTGTATCTGGTAACCAGTTTTTAACTTGCCCCCTGACTAAGCAATTGTGTAGCTGTTACAGGCAAGTAATGAATGTCTCACTAAGACAATGAAAACTGAAACCTAAGGTGAGAAAAGACCATGGTTGAATTTCTACATTAATTCCATCCTATCACACAGCGCTTGATTCCTTTAGTGCCCAAAAACCTATTAATCAATCAAATACATTAAATCCGCACTTACATGCTTACAAAAACAAAGTCAAATTTTAACACTGATCATCGAGTCAGATCCGAAAATGTTTTTACTTAGTTAGCATATTTAATAATCATGCCAAACGGCTATGCAAACGCAAAATTAGGAAAGATCCATGTCTGTTGAGGCCATTTAGTCTGTGTCACACATACTCGCAAACAAAACTTTTCACTATATCTAGGTACACGTGACCAGAATAAATCAAATCAAGCCAGCGGTTCCATTCCACAGCATGTACCTCATAATCTCATCCGCAATTATTTTGTTTAGATTTAAGCTCATCTCCAGACATATCCGATTACTGAATTGCACACAGTTTTAGATCTAACATATATATTCTTTGGATTAATAACATTCAAGGCATTGAGGGGCGTTAAGTAAGGATTTTAAAACTCCATCTTCCTTTCATTGAATTTTTAGTTCTTCAATTTTAAAACTAATTCAATAAAACAAGCGATAACAACAGTTGGATCAGAGATAATAGGTACTGCAGATGCTGGAGAATCCAAGTTGGATCAGAGATAATAGGTACTGCAGATGCTGGAGAATCCGAGATAACAAGGTGTAGAGCTGGACGAACACAGCAGGCCAAGCAGCAACATAGGAGCAGGAAAGCTTGACGTTTCGGGCCTAGACCCTTCACGATAACAACAGTTGGAATGGTTTGTACAAAGCTACCACAGCTAATTTCAAGTTGGGGGAGGGTAGGGTGATGGGCCCAGTACTAGTGAGGCCCACATCAGCCAGTGCTCTGCGGGAGTTCAACAAAGAGTTCGATATAGGGGTCGTGGCCAAAGTGATCAAAGGGTATAGGAAAAAAGCGGGAATAAGGTGGACGGTCATATTGAATGCCAGAGAGGCTAGAAGGGCAGAATGGCATACTCCCGCTCCCATTTTCTATGTTTCTATGTTAATTCTGGAGCCAGTGCCTTCTAAAGGTCTATCGTAAAAGAAGAACTTCCACATTATCTTATAAAAGGATGAGAAACACAAACGTTACTAGCTACTTGGTCCTAGATAACAAAGTGTGGAGCTGGAAGGACATAGCAGGCCGGGCAGCATCAGAGGAGCAGGAAAGTTGACATTTCGGGTTGGGACCCTTCTTCAGGCCCAAAACATCAACTTTCCTGCTCCTCTGATGCTGCCTGGCCTGCTGTGTTCCTCCAGCTCTACACCTTGTTATCTCCGACTCCAGCATCTGCAGTTCTTGCTATCTCTAGCTACTTGGTACTGATGTGACTAGGAAGACAAAGGCAGACAGAGCAAAGTAATTGCTCTCAAAATATCAGATGTTCTTTATATCGAGGAATATAACCTCTGTTCCCGTTCCAGTGCTGGATGTGAGTTTAAGGCCACGCTGATCATTTTCAAGGCATACAAGATAACGGGATTGATTTTTCCAATCACAGTAGCATTGCAAATGTATACCAAGTTGTGATCCTTGCAAAACTCATTTTAATTATGACTTGCATTTAAATTACATTTTTCCTATTGCTCTAGCATACTAAGTAGTGAAATGTATAGGTTAATGTTGTGACATAACAAGTAGTAATAATATAGCCAATGCTGGAGCATGTTAATGCCTTTCCATGGTACCTTTATAATTATGAATATAAGCAGGAAAGTGTAGCTTCAAAGGTCACAATGGACTGGACTGTGCTGATCCTTTTGATTCCATTGAGGGAGAAATAACCGATGCTTTCTCAATATTTTCAGGGGGCAAAATTTCCTTTTCTCCATCATTAAAAAGAAAGTTGTTCAAAATTATTTTTCCGCTTCTCAAGAGATAATGATTTTGCTTTGGTTCCCACATCAGTTCAAAGCCGTCAGGTCATATTAAAAATTGCCTACAATTCTATATGAAGGTGTTGGCTGTGTCCATTGACCACAACACTGAGGACAGCCAAATGCTGGCAAGTTGGACTAGATTAATTGAGGATATCTGGTTTGCATGAATGAATTAGACCGAATGGTCAGCTTCCATACTGTATGTTCCAATGACTCTAACTCAGCTCCTTAGGCATGGAATCCACATCTGTAACTGACATCAGTCAGCCAGTTGATCGCCTGTAACCTGGTCTCTGGGCCTCTTAGACTATACTTTGCAGTTCTCCCAGAGCTGCTGGTCAATCAATGGGCCAACTGCTCTTTAGTCACAGCAGTGCCACTGGGAGGGGTGATCACGGCTGGGACTGCAACTAACTCCAAAACCAGAGCTGAGTGCCAGTAAGTGGAGTGGGAGATTACTGAGGTCAGTTGTGCCTCAGGTGATCACAGCATTGATCACGAGGACAAAGAGCATTATTCCATTGAATACAGCTCTTGCATTGGCACTACCCGGCGTGGTATATATGATCAGAAGGAGCACCCACCCTTCCACCACCACACCCCCCCCCCAAAACAGCCAATGATGCCATAAAGGTGCCATCAGGCTTTATTGGGCAGACTTGCCAGGTGGCAAAATGCCCGTCTCCAATGCAGGAAGAGGTCTTTGAGTGGCCCCTGGACTTCAATGTCTTATGGATGTTTGGCAGCCTGCGACCCATGGCTCAGCTGGTAAAGTGGCAGAGGCAGAAGCATACTTGCAATTAGGCACCTCCACTGCCATCCTATTTGATTTTATACATCCCCATGTCCCAGTCTGTTTCGTGGGTATAGAAGTGACAGACTAGGATGTGGGTGAGGAGGTTGGTGTTTTCTTTATGTAAGCATGTGAATTTAAGGCTTTTTGTGACATCAGTATCACCCCCATGAAATGAAATATTATTGTATTTCCTTTCAAAACATACCTCAAATGAAATTTCAGTTTAGGGCATTAACAGTGCAACAATTGGCAAACTGATCTAACACTCAGTACAGGCACATGCAGCAATATTAGTTCTTAACTCTCAAGCTCAAGCAAACTGAAATGCTTTCCATTTGCCACTGAGAGATCAACCATTTTTCAATCTACAGTTGGTACCGATGCATGCGCACTGACGTCAATACTGAATTGATCCAGAACCACCCATGTGTGCTCAGCCCATAATCAATGGCCTGCTTTGTTTTTGCCATTTAATACATTTGATTGAAAACTTCATAAAGTAATGGACAGAACAGTCAGAACAGACCATCTGGATTTAAATCCACTTCAATAGTAAATCATACAGCCGGTAAGCTCTTCCTATACCTAAAACACTGCAAACAAGGTGCTCTGAAAAGGCAGTAAGCAGGAAACAACTCCAGGTCATATTTCTGAACAAGGGTCCCGATCCACAACATCAACTTTTCTGCTCCTCCGATGCTGCCTGGCCTGCTGTGTTCCTCCAGCTCCACACCTTGTTATCTCTGACTCCAGCATCGGCAGTTCTTACTATCTCCGGGTCATATAGATACAGTTTAAGGTGGACAGGGTTCCAGATTTGGCTTTCCTAGACTAGTGTACATTTTGCTCGATTATTGAATTTTACTTTTTAAAAGGTTCCTTCTCAAATATTTTTGAGATAAAAATGTCTGTGCAATCACATTTTCAGAAGTCCAGTGTCTTTCCAGTCAGATCATCTGACATACTACACTTGATTATTTGAAAATGGACTCCTGAGAAGGATGAACCAAAAAGGAAGCTTCCATAATCAAATTGTTTTATGCCATTTTTATAAACCCCATCATAGCTGGGCTTAAGTAAGGTTGCACCATCACAACTACACTCTCTATCATCTTCTTTATCACAATACTCCACTCCATCTCCATGAAGCTTTGGTTGATGTAGATCTCTGTACAGGATGAGCTGAAAACTTGTCTCACCTTCAGACCAGAACCCAGATTACCTCACCATCTACCTTTGAGTTGCAGTTCTCAGAAAACGTTCCATGTTCTCAAACTCAGAGGCTGAGTTCCAATGTATTACTGAGGCATTCTCTGAGCTGTATGAGAGAATGGGCCTCAGGTTAAACATCTGGAACACGAAGGCCCACTGGCAGGTCCTGACTCAAAATAGTATTCCCCAGCTATCAAAATCCACAGCAAGGCATTGGACAATGTGAATAAATTCCCATAACTTAGAAGACTCCTCTCAGTTAGTGCAGACATTGTTGATGAAATTGAACATCACCTCCAGTGAGTCAGGTCAATCTTTTGCCATCTGAGTTACAGAGTGTTTGATGATAAAGACCTCAAGCCCAACACCAAGCTCAACATCTACAAAGCAGCAAGTTAACAACACCCCTGAAATCGGCAGACATGGAAAATGTACAGCAGACACCTTACTTGCCTTGACAAAACATTACTCATGACACTTCCTCAAAATACTGTAAGTTCACTGGCAGTTTAGCCACTCTAATATCATTACTAACAGTGTTGGCATCGAGGTACTGGTTGTGGTCAATGAGTTGCATCGAGTGGACCAAGTCATTCATACGGCCGACAGAGACTTCCCAAATAAGCTCTGTACTCTGAGCTTTGTCACGGCGAGCAATTATCAGGAGGGCAGAAGAAATTCTTCACAGATGTCCTTAAACCTAAAAAAGTGTAACTTTGCCATTCGCTCATGGGAATCGCTAGTCCTAGACAACCCAGACTGGGGAAGCAGCCTTCACCAAACAGCTAATTATTGAGTGTCTCTGGCACGCCCAGACGGTGGCTAAAAACAAACAGTAGAAGGAATATCTGAAAACGCAAGCATTCCACTTCCCCGCCTCATAAAACTCTGACTGTTCCAAATGAGGCAGGGTTTGTGGATCCAGCAGGCTGCTTAGTTCCTTCAGCCTCGACAAAACCAGAATGAAGGAAAGTCATTGTCCATGCTGAGGGCTTGCTCAAGGGGAAGCAGATGGCTGAAAGTTACTTAGGAATGAAGAGATAAAAATATTAACAAGAAATTTCAGAAAGTAAGATTAACCAAATCCAGATAAAACAAAATAACCCTTATCAAAGTTAATTCCAAAAAATTCCCACTGATACACATTTGTGGTCCATGCTTGTGTCCCTCACTGCTGAAATGAAGAGATTTGAATCAGATCCAGCAGCTGTAACTGCTTCTGTGGTCACATAGTTGGTGTTTTCTCGTAAAGATAGGTTCTGAAGGATGGCAGGTCTTGGGAATGAGAGAACGTTCCCTCGTCTTCACCAGTTTCAACAAATTCTGCCCAACTCTCCTTCAACAATGTTTGGTTTGTATATACGTTTTTCTTCATCTTTCCTTGAGTCAAAGTTCCCTGTCGCAGGGTGGTTCTCGAAATCACCTTTGTGGCATTCTGCACATCAAGATGGCCCTACATCAAGTTTATACATTTTCACCCTGGAAACGTGCCTGTTGAATTCAGTGAGCCATCTTTCCAATGGTGATGCCTGATTAGTCCATGTTTTGGGGTTAGGCACATCTATTGACTTTGGCAAAGACAACATGGACTGCAGCAGTTCAAGGTGGCATCTTTCCACCATCTTCTCAAGTGCAACTAGGAGCAGGTGATAAATGCTGGCCGGCCAGTGACGTCCGCATCCCACGAGCAAATAAACGAAAAACAAAAATCAGCTTTTTAAAAGGTTATTGATTTGAATTAGGCCAACTGAGATATCTGTTCAGGCAGGGATTTCAATTTTGCATCTTAGAAGGACCCATTGTGTTGCCTAGAATTAGGTGTTTTTTTAAAAGCTTCCAACTTCTAATCCGAGATTGAGATACAGCACAATAAAATGTATAACAGTTCATTGTACAAGACATAGCCTGCTTCAGGTTCTGTCACGAAGAGACCATTATTTTTTAGGAAAACTTACTTCTGAATATTTAGATTTTAAAAGCAGAAATATCCTTATAGTATGTTTTTCTTAAAAACGTATAAATTTAGTCCACACGTTTGTAAATAAGATAAATTAATGGCAATACCTGTGATCCTTTTATTGTCAGGGACAGTTATATTATTTCTAAATTGATTTAAAAAATTCTCACACTGAAACATTTTATAAGGTTAAAGGTTCAGTTTGAAAATGTGAGTCACACTTCCAACATCATGTTTCAGGCTGTCTTCTAAATGCTAGGCACCTTTGCAAGATTACTTCTCCACTCACACATTTGTCTCCCAGTTGCCATAAATGACCTTTACCATTTATTCCTGAATCAAACTCAACCTTAGCAGCCCAGAAATTATGACAATATTTTGAACCAGTGTTAAACCTACAGAAATTGAGAGACATAGCAGAAGCATTGAATAATAACTGTTCAAAAATGTACTTTTCTCCGTATAAATGTGATGGTTTTCCTTTGGCATGTAACACTTCAACACTATCAATTTATGAAACAAATGTGGCTAGGATTTCACACGGCAGCGGTGATTTTTGTTTAAATGGAGGAAGGAAACACTAACACTACTGATGTTCATTGTACCATTCTATGCTTCAACAAAGTCTTGAAATATCTGCAGGTTTAGCACAATGGTTTAAAACACTCAATTTCTGGGCTGCTAACTTTGTATTAAGTTCAGGAATAAATCGTTAACTAGAGGCGGCTATTGAGTCCATAAAGGCTGTACCATCTCTTTCAATACACAATCCAGTTCACTCCACCACCCTGCTCTTTCCCCATACTTCCATATTTCCTCCAAGGATGTATCTGCTTCCTATTTGAAGGTCGCAATTAGATCCACATCCATTAACTGTTAAGATATGCATTCCAAGTCTTGATCAACCATTGCATGGAATAGACATCCCTTATGTTCTTTCTCGTTCTTTTTCTACTGATCTGAAATCTGTGCCCTCAGATCTCAAACCTTTTAGCAACTGGAAGCAGGTTGTACTCCATCTGAATCTCTCACCATTTTGAATGCTGTGCATGCATATGCACAAGTCAAATGGTGAGACCAAATTTTTAGGTAACATTCAGGAGTCTGAACTTTGACACAAATGATTTTATTTTTTGAGAGGTTTAAGCCAATGACAGCTCTTTGGAGCTGCCAAAACGTCAATGACGACATCAGTACCTGGTTGCTGGTGGCTCTGAATTCAAAGAGTAGCTGTCGCAAGGTCTCTACTAGTATTTCTGACTTCAAATGATAAAACTGTGATAAAGGCTGACCAGACAGTTTCCACCAACCCTGCGACCAAAACTTGCAAGAAGATAACATAATTCTAAGGATCTTGGAGTCAAAAGATGGAGATTGATTTACTAGAGCATACACAGAATCTGTATCAGATCTGCTCCTGGTCTTTCTTTCATGACAAAAGAACAGTTCCAGCTCCTCCAGTCTATCCAAATAACTGCTAACCTTCATCTCTGGAACCATTCTGTACCATATCCAAAGCCTTCACATTCTTCCTAATGTGAAGTGCCCAGAATTTGACGTGATACGCCAGCTGCCATTGAACTAGTATTTTACATCAGGTCAACATAACTTCCTAGATGTTGCACTTGTACCTCTATTGACAACCCAGAGGATCCCACATGCTTCACTAACTGCATGGTTATCCTATTGTGCCACGTCCACGATTTATGCATGAGCACCCGCATTTCTCTGTTTCTCCCTTTAAATTGCTTCATTTAGTTTGTACTGTTTTTCCTTGTTCTTTTTACTAGAATGCATTACTGCTTAATTTTCTGCAGTACATTTTGTCTGCCATGAGTCTGCTCACTCCAACTGACTGTCTATATCCTTTTAAAATAACCTTCCTTACTGTTTGCTACACTTCTGAGCCTCCTGTCACTTCTAAATCTCAAGTTTTGTTTTGTTGCCCCAAGTTCAAGTCATTAATGCTCAACAAAAACAGAAGTAATCCTAATGCTAAGCACTGCGGAATACCAATGTATACCTTCCTCCAGTTTAAAAAAACCAACCATTCATTATAACTCTAATTCTATCTTCTACAACGATTAGCCAATTTTGTATCCCATGAAGCCATTGCCTGTCTTAGCCCTATAGCTTCGAGTTTGCTGATAGTGTCACAGGTTAAGCTTCCTTAAACATTTTTTTTGAAATTCCATATAATTGTAGCTACAGTACCTTCATCAACCAAGCCGCACTGTTATCATGACAGAAAAAAAATCAAGTTGGTCAAACAAGACTGCCCTTAATAAGCATGCGCTTGCTGTCACTTATTTGCCTTAGCTTGACCAAGAGGCTGCTTAACTTCTCCTTTGTTTCTAAAAGCTTCTCCACTGATGATCAACTGACTCACTGAATCTGCAACTGAACACCTCATTTTTTTCAACAACTGTGCAACATCTGCAATTCTCCAGTTGTTTATCACCATCTCGCATCAACGATAGATTGGAATACCATGCTCCACACCAATACAATCTCTCCCCTTAATTTCCTCAACAACCTAGGTTATGTCCCACCTAGAGGGTGACTTCTTTATTTTCCATTTTCCCTACACGTCTTAAACTCAGAAAGCTAAGTTTTAACTCTGGGAGTGACGTAAGAACAGGTCAGATGTTGGTAGCATGCAGCAAGTGTGGAGATTTGTGTTTTCCTTATGCTGCAAGGTTTCTTCACCCTTGGATCATGGTCTGTTCCCCGGCCCCAGTGGTAGAGTTTGAAGGATTTTCTGAATGACATGGGTGAGCCAAGGGGGATTGCACTGTCCGTCATGGCCTACAAGGTCTGTTATGAACGCATGACTGGACCCTGTGGTCATCAGGTTTCTCAAGTCTGGGAAACTTGGCCTGTCATAGTTAATCCAGCAAAACTCATTAAATCTAAGGCTTCCAGCCTTTATAACTTACTTAGTATACCACTTGGCTCTTGGCATTGAGTTGGCTGCCCACTCCTTAGACCACTGAAGAAAAGATCTGGAGGCAGGCTTCCAACCTGCTCTCATTTTCTTGACCATTTAACCTTGTACCCACACACAATCCAATCTAACCACTCCATCATGGTAAGACACCACCCCCCACCCTCAAGTTTAATAGAAACAGATTCCTCCTCAATTGGCTGAAACTACTACTTTACCAGTTAAGTACTGTTAACCTATATTGTTCTCTGGCATTCTCCATATCTAATCTATGTTATGATGCAATGATTATCGTTTCTGAGGTGCATTCACGTTACATTTTCCAAATGATCCATCTACTTATTCAAGAAAATTCTGTTGAATGCACCGGAAATTCCTGTCTTATTCTGCCCTTAAAATAATTACAGATTTGTTTATTTTATGGCCCAACCTCTAGTTCAGATGGCAGGTACAAAGATTCATTAGTTTGATTCTTGGGTGTGAGCCATGGCTCAACGGATACCACATTCACTACTCAGTCTAAAGGTTGCAGCTTGAAGTCTAGGACTTGAGCATAAATATGATGGTTCACACTCCAGTGCAATATCGAGAGAGTGCCACAGCATTGGAGGTGCCATCTCTTGGAAGGGGTGGCACGGTGGCTCAGTGGTTTGCACTACTGCCTCACAGCTCCAGGGACCCAGGTTCAATTCCACGCTCAGGTAACTGCCTGTGTGGAGTTTGCACGTTCTCCCTGTGTCTGCATGGGTTTTCTCCAAGTGCTCCGGTTTCTTCCCACAGTCCAAAGAAGTGCAGGTTAGGTGGACTGGCCATGCTAAATTGCCTGTCGTGTTCAGGGACGTGTAGCTTAGGTGGGTTAGAGTGGGATGGTATGCTCCAAAGGTTGGTGTGGACTTGGTAGGCCAAAGGGCATGTTTCCACACTGTAGGGGTTCTATGATAAACTGGGGCCAATTGGCTGGATAAAAATAATCTCGTAGCCAATCACAAATCAATATTCCCACCAAGCCCCATTAATTTTTCACCCACTTGTTTGACAAAAGTCTATGCACCTTAGTTTTCCTCATGACTCCAGTTGGAGAAAAAGTTAGTTAAGAATTTCGAAAACCAATAAAAAAACAGAGCTCATAGTTCCCTTCACAGCTGTACCAACAACTCCTGCTGAGCTGAATCCATTCTTGGTGTTTGAAACTGAGTCCAACACTTGTAATGATATTTGATTGCACATCTCTATCAACATCGTCTCCAGAGTTGAATACATGAAGCACTTTGAAATTATTAAATAGATGATCATTTGTTGCAAAGTCTCAACTGCTAAAATAATGGATGGCTTATTAAATGTGATAAAGATCAAAATACAGAATGTAAACACAATAAAACCATAAATTCAGCACTATGCAATGTAGAGGAGTACCATACCCACTGGTTAAAGTACTTTCATGCACCTGAAGACTTCCCACTTTCTCAGTGCTAACCAATTTAATTGTCACTTCCCATTTCTGTTGAAACAATAGCCTATGAAAAACAATTATATTAAGAATATATTGAAGTTATTACACAAAGGCATGAAAATTTGAAAACACTTGGAACTTTGCAGTCAATAGATTCCTGATTCCAGACTAGGATTACATCTGGGATGTTTTGAGCTATAGCGCCTCTGAAAATTGGCCCAACTGCATGATCGTGTGAAGGGTGATAACACACCTAATCCTACAATGGAATCAGCAATATTGGGCATGTTGTGTGCAGGCTCCCTACTGCACCCTTATCCTGCTCCCATTAAAGTAGATGGGGGCAGGAATCCTGGAACCGGGACACTGCTAAATCTTACCAAACTACATTGCAACATGGATGAAGTAATAAAAAAATACAGGTCACAAGTTTATTTCCTTTTCTGTATTCATTCAAGCGATAAGGTAGTCGTGGCTGGGCCAATATTTTCTGCCTATTACTGATTGCCCTGGTGTACGTGGAGGTGAGATGCCTTCTTGACCCGCTGCAGTCTATTTCGTCTATCATTTAGGATTGAGATGAGAAGTCCTTCCAGAAGTTTTGCAATAGAACGACGTTGCCAAAAGAATTACCTTACTTCCAATTTGGATGCTTGATCCTTTTTCAGAACTTTAGTACTGGGTCAACTTTGCAAATCTCACTCAAATCTTTGTGATGCAAATTTGGAATCCTGGCATCAGATCAGAAGGCTGAGAGTTGCCAGAATGGCCCATATTCAAACCCACACATAGGTCATGCATGCAGCAATTCTACTTTTTCTGCTGCTGCAACACTCTGCAGGCTAGCCGAATATCATGCCCCAGGGAAGTAGTGGTAGACTTTTGAGACACTGCCCAAAATGCCAGTACGCAAGTTAATTTCTCGTCCAGTGGCTCCAATTATCACCATGTTACAGCCCATGTTCACGATAAATTTCTTTACAAGTCTGTTCCTCTATCTCCGTCCCATTATTTGGTGGTTTATAACATACACCAAATCACATAATTGCTCTCCAATGTTCCTGAACTGCAGCTAAATAGAATTTCACACCTCTTGTCCTTCTAATATTGTAATATATTCCTTAATCCAAGCTGCTAGTCCTATTTCGTCAGCCCGATCTCCCATGACTACTTAGTACATGGGGATATTAGGCATTTTCTTTTGTACATCAGGGCATCTTATTCCCAAGTGCCAGTCGTTCAAGAGGCAGATGTATTCACTATCCTGTGTCCATTTACATGTACACTCGAAACCTAACTTCGATTTCTTTGTACAGATTGAACCTCCCTAATCCCATAGCCTCAGGACAGGACCTTTGATGAAACTTTGACAGACCATGAAGGGTAATCTGTCAGGGGTAAAATAATTGTAAATCATTCGCAAGTTACTCATTTTTGTGATACGCTCAGTGACTGAAGTCCTGATGAAACATTTTAAGCCAAAAAATATCAGGCATACTCAATACACAAACACTTTACTCTGCAACTGAGTAAAGATCTCACCTTAACTGGTGTGAATCACAAGGCTAATGGATGAACGATTTTCCAAATGGATCCAATCTAATTTGATTTAGGGTTTCCAACTGGACAAAATGTAATAAATATTAATTTGAATAAAGATGACATAGCACCACTAAATGCCACAACAGGGAAAGCCAGCAGTACGTAAGTACAGAGCTAAAGGGATCACTAGACCAGTCAGTGCCACATTAGTCAGTTATACAGCCTGTACTTTGTGATTCCACCCCAGTCTGTACTATTTCTAACTCGATCTCTCCTAGTCACCTACACACTTGATTTCTATATTTTAGGTCCTACATCTTGGTGCTAATGCGCAGTTGCATTAGTTTAAACCATCTCACAGCTCTAGTTAAGCAATCAACAAGGAGAAGGGCGCAACTTCTGTTCAATGCCACATGTTCATTTTGCACAGGCCCTTTGTGCCACAAAACTGGTTCCAATGTTCCACTAATCTGAAGGCCAATCTACCAGGTGCTTGGACAAACATGAAGCTGCCTTGGCCTCCTATTTCCTCGATCACTATCGTGTAACACTGACCCAGAGATGACAACCCTCGAGGTCCTGCCTTTGAACCTCCATCCTCATCTCTTGGAGCTGACCGCAGGACATGCACCACCTCTTCCCTATAGTCATTGTTTCAACATGGACCACATCTTCTGGTCCTTCTGAAAAGATGGTATGCAATTGGAAGAATACTTTGGAAAAGAATGGTGAAAATAACATTTTCGAAAAACAATTTTTATTTTCAGTCCGCATAATATGTACAAAAAAATTCTATTGCATGGAAAGCACATTATTATATCCATACAAAATCTCATCATTTGTCTGCAGGTTGAAACAATGATTTGTGTATTTATTCATTAAATACATCAGTATAGCCAATACAGTAATATTTTAGAAGAAAAACATGCTTAGATTTTATTAGATTATAAATTACACAAAATATGGAAGCACCAACACATTTGGTTTTGTCTTGTTAACCAAATATATATTGCTCAAAATGCGAAGCATCCCAAATCACAGTAAACCCATCTCCAGATTTCTTGGAGGCTTCAGTTGAATTGGCCAAGCTTAGTGCTATTAGACATTAGTGTACACAGTGGGATGCAGAAATTTTAAAAGAAACTTTATCCATCATATGGCACATTAACATGTGTACAGCAGTCACCCAGATAGAGGGCTGGATTTTCACTTTGGAGGTGGGAAATAGGAGCCAGAACTTTTTCCAGGTCCTGAATTCATATCCTGGGGTGGGCGGTGGGGGGAGGGGGGAGCAGTCAATTCTTTAGGATTTTCATGGAAGCATCCCATGAATTCCACAAAGACAGCTTCTGATTAAGGGCAGAAGTGAGGCTTTCAAACCAATGGGCTTCCAGTTTGAAAGGAACAGCAAGTTTCAGTAAAGGGGAAGTAACTGAAAGGGAATTTCATCAACCTCTTTAAAAACCAAAGTAGGAATGGACAACCTCTTCAGTTGGTGGGTTGGGGTGAGGAGGGGGCCTCCATAGGCCCTCTAGATGAACCCCAACCCAAGCATGAAGACAGCACTAAGGCCTGTCTCCCTCTCAGGTATCCTTAACAATGTTCCCAGTGAGTCTCATCAGCTTCTCACCTTAAGGTGGCTGCAGTGATTGTAATGAGGTTCCCTGATTGGAACAGATTAACAGCTCCAGTCAGGAAAGCCCTGGCTGACAGAGATAAACGGGAGTGTCAGAGGTTCTGTTCACTCAGAGCAGGCTCTGAGAGAGCTGGATCAGTGTCAAGTATGATGCACGTGAAAATAAAGGGTGACTTGGTGACTGGATACTGGCCTCTGGAATTATTTCAGTGGCAGGTAGACCTTCTGTGCCTGAACCCTGCCATCTAATGTGGCTGGCACCTAGAACACTGTTTGGGAACCAACATGTTAGCTAATGTTAGCATTTTCAAGTTTCATCTATTTAGGTTTGGTGCCTGATAATTTGTCACCTCCTGTTCAGGATAATTTGACTTGCTGAACAGGCAGAGACCTATGACCTCCAGCATTAGGCCCATTATGCTTCTCTGATAGAAGGAAAGAAATATAATTGTCAGAGATGGGTTGGATTTTACAAGTTACCAGTACAAGATTGCTTAAATCGAACTGCCTTCATTGGATTAGCCTTCCATTGCTGAATGGAAGTCCAACCATTCCCCATCAACCGTGACTATCTCAAGAGAAACTTCTTACATATAACATTACATTACAATTCAATTCTTCCAAATAAGAGAAATCAACATGGGAAGCTGCATGGATCCTGGTTTTGCCTGTTTTTTACCCCATGGGTGTGGAACATTCATTTATTCTGGTTCTACTTAAATTCTTTATCATGCGGCCTTTGCCTCTGCAGGATAATTTTTCTTAACGTGACAACACAGCAGTTAACTCGGATGTGGTTAACATCATGGTGAAAGATCCAACTGACATTTATTACATTTCACTAATATATAAAAATATTAAATAGTCAGGCACATCAATATCTGGGCTAAAATTAAGCTATTTGGTTATAACAGTGCAGCAAGCTTTCAAAAGGGTATCATGCTTCAAGTGATCCCAACCAAGATGGTGCATAAGCCCTTTATACCCTCAGATTCCATACCAGAACACATCAGCGGTATCATGAGTAGGTCTTCTAAAGGCATATTGTGTCTCTCAAAAGATATATTAACATAGTGACCATGAGACAGAACATAACACCTTCGCTGACCTCTTGAATTGAATGTGAACAGCCTTGTCTTGCAATCAACTTGCGCTGCTACATCAGTTTGTTCCATACATTCAGGTTGGAAAATAGATAAAATATTGTTTCCTCTTACATTTTGAAATAGTGGAGCAACAAGTCAGAGTGAGAAATCAGTAATTTAAAGGTCTGTTCCCAAAATTGAACGTACCAGTGTTGAAATATGACGGAAAACTTATCACAGTTAATTCAATGTCTCGAGAAGAAGCAGCATGTTGACATTTTCGTGTGACTTTTCATCAGAACCAGGTGGGGGTGAGGGGAAGTAGAAATGGGAAGCTTAGGTTCAAGGTCTGATTAAATTGGAAGTGAAGCATACTTTCAGCGATTGTAACTTATTGTTTGATTCTGGAATCTGGTAAAGGGTCAGGTGCTAATCGACCCTGTCGTGCAACTCCAAAATTTTTGTTTATTTTTTCCAAATTTGTCCAAATGCAATAGCATGTTTAATCTGCACCCTGAATTTCATTCTACATCATTATCTATCCTTTTCTCTCTTCCCACACTCACTAGCTGCCCCCCACCCCCATCCACCCATATGTCTGAGTCATTATGCATTAGAAAATACATTCAGTTATATATAAGGATTAAATGGCTTCAATGTACTGTCATCTTCAGAAGTGTTAAAGCACTCAATAAACAATTACATTGTAACATCCTATTAATGGTGTCTTTGCTCATAAACTGTTTGTGGTGTCAGGCTTATGTGCAGAGTCATTAAACACGACAAGAGAACTATTTCTGCTGGCCACTTAAAAACTAATTTGTTCATTATGAAACATCAGACCACATATTATTGCGGTTATTATCTGATTGGAATAGCAGCATCTTTTCCTTTTACCTCTGTTACGAACAGTCTTTGTATTTTTAATGCTGTAGGCTTGCCTTATGCTGCAAAAATAGAGATGCCAGTGTTGGACCGGGGCGGACAAGGTCAGAAATCACACGACACCAGGTTATAGTCCGACTGGTTTATTTGAAAACACAAGCTTTTGGAGCCTCAGTCCTTCTTCAGGTGTTAGTGAGAGAGGTAGTATCAGACACAGAATTTATAAGTAAAAGATCAAAGGTTCACGAGGATGTACTAAACAAACTTAAGATGCTGTTAAATCTGTAATCAGTTAGAAGATTTTAATTGATTAACGTGTATATGTAAATCCCCGAATTCCTTTCAAGTCACAGTCCTGAGAGAACTAAAGGTTTTATCAGTGTAAAGAAGAGGTGACATTTTAGGTCAGACAATGCGTGTTAGGTGTGATGCCTTGTTTAGAATCTGTCTGTGTTTCAGTTTGGAGTCAGACTGGTTTTATTTCTAAAGTTGGAATTTATAAAACACATTGACTGAATACAAATTGTGTGCTTTTTGAACAAAATAAAATGTATCTGCAAATATAATTTCACCCCATAGATTTGTGCACGCATGTGTGCGCGGTATGTATGTGAGAGAGAGGGAGAGAGTGTGAGAGAGTGAAAGGGAGAGAGAGGGAGTGTGAGTGTGTGCATGAGAGAGAGGTTGGGAGTGTGAGGGAGGGACAGAGAAAGTGTCTCTGTGTATACGCGTGTTTGAGAGTGAGTGAGAGAGAGTGTACAGTGTGGTGGGGTCACCTGTAATGCTACATGAACCCAAGATCCCAGTTGAGGCCGTCCTCATGGGTATCGAACTTGTCTATGAGCATGTGCTCGGCGACTTTGTGTCGTTGTGTATCCCGCAGTCCGCCTAGGAGGACGCTTACCTGAAGATCTGAGGTGCAATGTCCTTGACCGCTGAAGTGTTTCCCCACTGGAAGGGAACATCCCTGTCTAATGATTCTTGTGCGGTGTCCATTCATCCGCTGTCTTGGTGTCTGCATGGTTTCGCCAATGTGCCATGCCCACCCACCACATACATGGCAGGTACTCGTGATTTGGTCAACGTTGTCTATCCCATACACTGCAGGCAAGGATGCCCCAAGGCATGGTATATTGGCGAGACAATGCGGAGAATACGAGAACGGATGAATGGACATCGCACAACAATCACCAAACAGCGATGTTCCTTCCCAGTGGGGGAACACTTCAGCGGTCATGGACATTCAGCCTCCGATCTTCGGGTAAACGTCCTCCAAGGTGGCCTTCGGGATACACTACAACGCAGAGTCGCCGAGCAGAGGCCAGTAGCCCAAGTTCGGTACCTACGAGGACGGCCTCAACCAGGATTTGGGCTCATGTCGCACTACATGTGACCCCACCACAGTGTACACTCTCTCTCTCACACACACACACACACACACACACACACACACACACACACACACGTAAATCTATGGGACAAATTTATATTTGCAGTTACATTTTATTTTGTTCAAAAAGCACACAATCTATAGACAGTAAATATGGTGTTTTATAAACTCCTACGTTAGAAATAAAACCAGTCTGACTCCGAACAAAAACACAAACAGATTCTGAACAATGTCTCTCACCGAGCATGCATTGTCTGACCTTAAGTGTCACTTCGTTACACTGAAAATGTTTAGTTCTTTCGGGACCATAGCATCAAGGAGAGGTGAAAGGCCAGAGCCCCCAGAGGAGATAGTCCCACACAGTATGGGGCTGGACAGAGTGCATCAGCATCAGCAAAATCTGTCCCGGGTCAAAGAGAGGGACAGCTTTACATTATTTGTTAAATCTGTCCTCACTTTCGTCTGAAAAGATGCATGAAATGGAAGTTGAAGATGCTATGCCCCATGGAGATCCTGCTGGCAGGGAGCAGCATGGGGATCTCAAGAGACAAAAATAGAAATTGCTGCGAAAACTCAGCAGGTCTGGCAGCATCTGTGGAGAGAAATCAAAGTTAATATTTCAGGCTGAGTAACCTCTCCTCAGAGCTCTGATAAAATGTTAGAAATGCTCAGATGTCAGGCAACGTCTGTGGAGTGAGAAACAGCTAATGTTTCATTGTGTTTCTCTCACCACGGATGTCACCTTGTTTGCAGAATATTTCCAGCATTTCTGTGTATATTTCAGATTTCTAGCATTTGCAACATTTTGTTTGAGAGTGTGCGAAGAGCACCTCAGCAGGTGGCAATTTGCTTCATGGTCTCTTATGCAGTTGTAGTTCCGGGTCCATCTTGCCTCTTTGTATTTGTTTTTTTTGCTTTAAATGGAGTGATTCACGTCTATATCGACAGGAACTGCGTGATCCAGCTGGGTGATTCAAGCTTCACATCAGATTAGTCTGTGTGACACCAATGTGTCCATTCTCAGCCTTGCGTTTCACCCAGGGACACAAATGCATTTGTCTTCCTTGCGCCTTGCTGTAAGCAAGCAACATTGCATCTCCATTCGGTAGGAACATAAGGTCTCTGGAGCATTGCTACATCCGGTGCTCTGTCTCTCAAGATATTATGATCACTACATAACATGTGGTAGTAGTTTTAAAAAAAAAAAAAAACACCTGGAATTAGGAATCTAATGATGACCATGAATCCATTGTCAATTGTCAGAAAAACCCATCTGGTTCACTAATGTCCTTTAGGGAAGGAAACTGCCACCCTTACTTGATCTGGCCCACGTGACTCCAGGCCCACAGCAATGTGGTTGACACTGAACTGCCCTCTGGCAAATAGGGATGGGCGATAAATGCTGCCTAGCCAGCGACACCCTCATCCCGTTAAAAAAAGAAGTTGATGGACTGATCCATTGAACGGGCCTTTCGGGACCTGGAAGATCAATCATCTCCTCGGACAGAGCAAAGCAGGATGAGAGAAAGCGCTCAGCTTCTCCTGGGCAGCCAGCATCCTCCCAGACTGTAAGGTGCTATTGAACGCACCAGCATTGCCCTGTTATGCTCCCCCACTCCAATCGAGCAACTTTCTAAAACATAAAGGATAACATTTCCGCATTTTCTAGTTAATTTGTGACGACAGGGAAAGCAATATTTTGGAATGTCTCCACTATCCAGGTATCAGTGAGGAATCATATCGTAAGCACAAGCATTCCGTGCACAGTTGACCGACAACCAAATCCACGACACAAGCAATGTCATCACAAAATCCGAGATAACAAGGTGTAGAGCTGGATGAACACAGCAGACCAAGCAGCATCAGGAGGAGCAGGCAGGCTGACCAAGGGTCTAGGCCCGAAACGTCAGCTTCCCTGCTCCTCTGATGCTGCTTGGCCTGCTGTGTTCATTCAGCTCTACACCTGGTTATCGCAGATTCTCCAGCATCTGCAGTTCCTACTATCTCTTCACAAAATTTCTTTGTTTAAGCAGCCACCATTCCACAAACTTGTGGGTTGTAGGTGCAGTTTCAGCATGTAACCACGACTATTAATTACAAAAAGGATATGACGGCTTTTTATCCATCAATTGTTAACTAAGACTTGTTATGAGTTACTGAAGTCAAAGTTCCTCCAACCTCTGGTCTCCCCCCAGCAAACACTTGGCTTCTCTTCTCACCTGTTGGTGGTCTTCTGGTTCTTGAAACTTTTACAACAGCTGCAGGCACAACACCTCAAACAAAGGTTCTCAGCTGAAGGGAACTCACCTTATAACATTCACAGTGTGCTGCCTGATCACATTTCATGCGATCAAAACATGTTATCCGACATCATATAGTGAGACTGGTTGAGGAACACCTTCAAGCAGAGCTAGCGGCTCAGCTACTGACTGAAATGTCTCGTTTTGAAATCGATTATAAAACTGAAACTGAGCTTAGATTAGGATGAAACGTGCTTCTCTTTCAAACCCCTTTAGTTAATTTTCTAAATACATGCGAAAATAAGAGCAGCAAGTGTTTAACAAACCATATGAAGGTAAAAACATGCACCTGCTGCTGTTCAGCAATTTCTGAAGTAAAGTTTGTTACTTTTGGTTAGGATTCAGGTTTGAGCAGCTGCCAGTAAAATAACATACTTGACACACACAGTAATAAAATGTTGCCTATCCCAACAAGATTTACTGTCTAGCAATGGCTCCCGAAGCCCTCATCTAACATATACAGGTAAACACTTACTGAAGAAAAATCTATGCACCAAGCAAGAGAACACTTTCCAGGGTTATCCAGCATTAAATGTCACATTGTGTGATATCTTCCAGCATGAGCTTAAGTCACACAAGTGCAGATGTCTCCAATTAGTCTAAAGGAGCCACCACGACTTCTGGATTATTCTGACTGAGATCATAAGAAGCAGTGACAGTGAAGTGACAAATTGGATAATAAAGCACAGTGGTCTAGTTCTAATTCACAGATGCTGAAATAGGAAGACCTTTCCTCACTTCAGCTTTTAAAGAAGAACAAACCACACAAATACAGTGTAAGAAAATAAGATTAGCACGGGGAATTAAACTGGGAATGCTGGAAAATGAATCCAAATTTATATTCCCACTCCTTAATTTGAATAGCCAGGGCAAAGCCAGAACTTTTCTTTGCGCACATATGGAGTGATTGAGCTGTTTTATTTTCAATGACTCCATAATAACCTGTGAAATAAATCTAAATGGACATTGAGGGATGTTTTCAGGTGTGATTGTGCCAAAAGCAATTTTGCACTTTTAGAGACAGTAGGAACTGCAGATGCTGGAGAATCTGAGATAACACGGTGTAGAGTTGGATGAACACAGCAGGCCCAGCAGCAGAGTAGCAGGAAGGCTGACATTTTGGGCCCGGACCCTTCTTCAGAAAAAACGAAGGGTCCAGGCCTGAAACGTCAGCTTTCCTGCTCCTCTGATGCTGCTTGGCCTGCTGTGTTCATCCAGCTCTACACCTTGTTATTGCACTTGTAATTGGATTTTGTGAATTTAGTGAAGATCAGATTGGATGAAACAGAGTCACTAGTCTCAGACGGTTCTTTTATAAATTCCTCGTGCTTTTGGCTTCCCAAACAGCTGATTGTGAGTTCAACTTTTGGAGTTCAGATTTTCATAGTTCAATTACAAAGTCCATCACTAAACAGCATTGGATAAAATGTTGAAGCTGAGGTTCCGACACAAATAGATCACAGACCTATTAGCTTCACTGTGGATCAGCCCTGGAGGTCAGCTGGGAAATGAGCATCTTCAGATGTTCTTATATTCCAACTGACAGAGGTTAAAGAGGAAATAATTGCAGATGTCTCATGGACAGGGATTGGAATATTAAAATGTAATTAATATTAGAACTTGCTAGCCTAGCGAGCTATGCACTTTCCTGAGAATTCTGAACACTTTACTGGTTTAGTAATGTTGACGTCAAACTGTTACAGTGCGCTCTTTTATGTAGAGATTAAAGCAATTATTTCTTCAATGTTAAATTGTGTGTTAAATCGGAGTCTGTGAAGCTTAAAGAAAAATCAACTTTCGTCACATCAAAAAGAAAATCACAATGATTTTGAATACGTCAAAAGAGAACTATTAATCAATACTAGGAATGAAACAATTGGTTACAGAATATTTTTAGGGAAGGAGGCAAAAACGGAGGTCCCATTCCTGGCTGTTTCGAACAACTCACAATCAAATCAGGCTCGTGCGAGTACTCAGCAAAGGACATGATCAGGATTTCCACTGATTTCCCACAGGGTTAAACTGTCAATGTTCACTGACAGAACTCACATGTAATGATTACTTGGATCAGGCATCTGGTGCTTAGACTACGAAAGCAAGTCAATACCTTTCAGAGAGCAACAAAGGAGAAAGGTGGTGAAGCAACAGAGATAAATGTTCATTATATTGTTTCTGACCACAGTTACACATGAATGCTGTATACAAAGAATCTTTCCTTCTTAATATCACAGCAAAAAATTAATAATTCCCACTATTCTCCGTTAGAAACCTGGAAGTTGCTTATTGACAAAGACCCGGGAACACTTAGTTTGTCATCTAATCACAGCAATCAATCTCTATCAATTGAACTACAACAAACTCAACATGAAGTGAGAAAAATCCCAGTGGAGGAGTGTTTTAGAATTCACACACCCAAAGTTTCTCAAACATGTTGCACTTATGGTCTTGCATTAATCATTCACTGTATTTCACAAGATTACTTTCTGAAAGAAATCTGTTAGTTGTTCATTCAAATGTAAAAGCTGGTTAAACAGTTTAATTTTACTTCGACTAACAAAGGAAGTTATTTTTATTTTTATTTTTAGGCATTTTACAGCCTTTCGGACTGGACATCAATTTTGACAACTTCAGACTACGAACTCTGTCCTGCATTATTATAAGATACACAGGAATGCCACTACCTGGAAGTCCTCTCCAAGCCCCATACCATCTCGCCTCAAAACCCTTGAACTCCCCGACTAACTGAATTGTGGGTGCTGCGGTCACCACTCCACCATCGTAAGGGCATTTAGGATGGGAACACATCTCATTAATGAAATTTTTTTAAAAATTATGAACCTAGTAAGGGCTCAAAAAAGCAGAAGTCCTGGAGGAGTATAGAAAGTGCAGGGGGCTCTTTTAAGTTAGGAGAGTGAAGAGTGGGGAATGGAAAAAAAAACACTGGCAGCTAAAATAAAGGAAAACCCAGAAGAGTTTTATAAGAATAATGGGCCAAGAGGATAACTAGTGAACACATAGGCCCCATAAGGGTCAAAGTGGCAAATTGAGTGGGGAGCCACAAGATTTTTACGAGGTTTTAAATGAGAACTTTGCATCTGTGTATTCTTGATAAAGAAAGATAATGTAAGTTTAGAAATGTGGGAAGGGGTCTATGAGATACTTGAGCAAAGTAGCATTGAGAGGGAGGATGTATTAGTGGTTTTAGTGGATTTAAAATTGGATAGATCCCCAGGGCCAGACGAGATACATCCCAGGCTGCTATGGGACTCAAGGGAGGAGATTATTGGGACTTGAATTTTCAAATCCTCTCTGGATACAGGAGAGATTCCAGAGGACTACTAACGTGGTACCATTGTTCAAGAGTAATAAGGTTAAACTGCAGCCAGTGAGTCCAACATCAGTGCCAGGGAAACCATAAGAAAAAATTCTGAGGGACAGGATTCATCTCCACTCGGACAGGCAAGGATTAATCAACGTAGTCAGCATGGTTTTGTAAGGCAGGGTGGATTGTGTCTAACAAATTTGTTTACATTTTTTAAGGAGGTGACTTACTCTTTGGATAAGGTTAGTGCAGTTGATGTAGATGACATGGACTTCAGTAAGACTTTTGACAAAGCCTTGCATGGTCTGGCAAAGTAGGGGTGGGATCCAGGGCAATTGGAACCAAAATTGGCTTTGTGGCAGGAGGCAGCATGCAATGGCCAAATGTTACTATTGTAGGTGGA
This sequence comes from Ginglymostoma cirratum, assembly GCA_024137785.1. NCBI lineage: Eukaryota > Metazoa > Chordata > Chondrichthyes > Orectolobiformes > Ginglymostomatidae > Ginglymostoma > Ginglymostoma cirratum. Next base: position 31,402,694 of record JAHRHZ010000022.1, on the reverse strand, counting down.
TGTCGGGTGTCCAGTGGTGTACCACAGAGTTCAGTGCTGGGTCCCTTACTGCATGTAGTGCATATCAATGATCTGGTCAGGAGGAATAGTCAATAAATTCACAAATGAATTCACAACTTCACAATTCATAATGAGCCAGACTTTATAAAAGATCTTAAAGTAAGGGAACACTTCGGAGGCAGCGATCATAATATGGTAGAGTTCAGTCTGCGGTTTGAAAGAGAGAAGGCAAAATCAGATGTAATGGTGTTACAGTTACATAAAGGTAATTACAGGGGCATGACAGACAAACTGACAAAAATCGACTGGAAGCAGAGCCTTGCGGGGAAGACAGCAGAGCAACAATGGCAGGAGTTACTGGGTGTAATTGAGGACACGATACAGAGGTTCATCCTAAAGAAAAGAAAGATTATCCGGGGGAGGATTAGACAGCCATGGCTGACAAAGGACGTCAGGAAATGTATCAAAGAAAAAGAGACAGCCTATATAGTGGCCAAGAGCACTGGGAAATCAGAAGATTGGGAAGGGTACAAGAACAAACAGAGGATAACAAAGAGAGAAATAAGGAAGAACAGGATCAAATATGAAGGCAGGCTAGCCAGTAATATTAGAAATGATAGTCAAAGTTTCTTTCAATACATAAGAAACAAACGGGAGGCAAAAGTAGACATTGGGCTGCTCCATATTGGTGCTGGAAGCCTAGTGATGGGAGATAAGGAAATAGCTGAAGAACTTAATAAGTGTTTTGGGTCAGTCTTCACAGTGGAAGACATGAGTAATATCCCAACAATTAAGGAGAGTCGGGGGCAGAGTTGAGTATGGTAGGCATTACAAAAGAGAAAGTGCTAGAAAAGCTAAAAGATCCAAAAATTGATAAATCTCCTGGCCCCGATGGGCTGCATCCTAGAGTTCTGAGGGAGGTGGCTAAGGAAATAGCGGAGGCGTTGGTTGTGATCTTTCAAAAGTCACTGGAGTCAGGGGAAGTCCCAGATGATTGGAAAATCGCTGTTGTTACCCCCTTGTTTAAGAAAGGATCAAGACAAAAGATGGAAAATTATAGGCCGATTAGCCTAACCTCAGTTGTTGGTAAAATTCTAGAATCCATCGTTAAGGATGAGATTTCTAAATTCTTGGAAGTGCAGAGTCGGATTAGAACAAGTCAGCATGGATTTAGTAAGGGGAGGTCATGCCTGAAAAACCTGTTAGAATTCTTTGAAGAGGTAACAAGTAGGTTAGACCAGGGAAACCCAGCAGATGTTATCTATCTAGACTTCCAAAAGGACTTTGATAAGGTGCCTCACGGGAGGCTACTGACTAAGGTGAGGGCCCATGGTGTTCGAGGTGAGTTACTGGCATGGATTGAGGATTGGCTGTCTGACAGAAGGCAGAGAATTGGGATAAAAGGTTCTTTTTCAGAATGGCAACCGGTGACAAGTGGTGTCCTGCAGGGTTCAGTGTTGGGGCCGCAGCTGTTCACTTTATCTATTACTGATCTGGAAAAGGGACTGGGGGCATTCTGGCGAAGTTTGCCGATGATACGAAGTTATGTGGACAGGCAGGTAGTACGGAGGAGGTGGGGAGGCTGCAGAATGATTTAGACAGTTTAGGAGAGTGGTCCAGGAAATGGCTGATGAAATTCAACGTGAGCAAATGTGAGGTCTTGCACCTTGGGAAAAAAAGAATACAGGCATGGACTATTTTCTGAATGGTGAGAAAATTCATAAAGCCGAAGTACAAAGGGATCAGGGAGTGCTGGTCCAGGATTCTCTAAAGCTCAACATGCAGGTTGAGTCTGTGATTAAGAAAGCGAATGGAATGTTGCCATTTGTCTCAAGAGGGTTGGAATACAAATGCAGCGATGTGCTTCTGAGACTTTATAAAGCTCTAGTTGGGCCCCATTCAGAATACTGTGTCCAATTTTGGGCCCCACACCTCAAGAAGGACATACTGGCACTGGAGCGTGTCCAGCGGAGATTCACACGGATGATCCCTGGAATGGTAGGCCTAACATATGATTAACAGCTGAGGATCCTGGGATTGTATTCAACAGAGTTTAGAAGGTTGAGGGGAGATCTAATACAAAATTACAAGATAATGCATGGCTTAGAAAGGGTGGACGCTGGGAAGTTGTTTCCGTTAGGTGGGGAGACTAGGCCCCGTGGGCACAGCCTTAGAATTAGAGGGGGTCAATTTAGAATGAAAATGAGGAGACATTTCTTCAGCCAGAGAGCGGTGGGCCTGTGGAATTCATTGCCACGGAGCGCAGTGGAGGCCAGGATATTAAATGTCTTCAAGGCAGAGATTGATAAATTCTTGATCTCGCAAGGAATCAAGGGCTACGGGGAGAGTACGGGTAAGTGGAGTTGAAATGCCCATCAGCCATGATTAAATGGCGGAGTGGACTCGATGGGCCGAATGGCCTTACTTCCACTCCTATGACTTATGGTCTTATGGTCTAAAAGACACAAGAATTAGAGGTGTGCTAAATAGTGAAGAAGAAAGCCTCAAAACAACAAGATGATATGGACAGGCTGGTCAGATGGGTAGAACAGTGGCAAATGGAATTTAATCTTGAAAAGTATGAGGCAATGCATTTTGGGAGAGCGAACAAAACAAGAAAATACATGATGAACAGTAGGAGCCAAGGAAGCCCACAGGATCAGAAGGACATTAGTGTGCGTGTACGCAGATCCTTGAAGGCAGTAGGACAGGTCGGTAAAGGTGGTAAGACATATAGGATACTTGTGTTTATCCGTCAAGGCACTCAATACAAAAGCAGAGAGATCATGATGGAGCTGTAAAAAGAACGTTAGTTAGGCACAGCTGGAGTACTGTGTGCAATTCTAGTTGCCACATTATAAAAAGAATTGATTGCTCTAGCGAAGGCACAGAGGATGTGTGCCTGGGCCGCAACAATTCAGCAACGAGGGGAGGGTAGACAGGCTGTGGTTGTTTACCTTCGAGTAGTGAAGTCTAAGGGGTTACCTGATTGAGTTATGAGGGGTATAGATAGGGTAGATAGGAAGAAACATTGTCCTTTAGTAAAAGGAATCAATAACCAACAGCCATAGCTGTAAGGTAAGGAGAAGATTTAGAGGGGACTTGAAGTAAGTAAAATTTTCACCCACAGGGTGAGCATATCTGAAACACACTGACTGAAAAAGTGGTACAGACAGAAGTCATCCTGACATGTGTGTTGTATTTAGAAGAACACAACGCCATGGCATCCAAGGATATGGACTAAGTGCCAGAAAATGGGATGAGAGTAGATGGGTGCTTGAAGGACACCATGGATACAATGGGCCAAAGGTCCTCTTTCCATGTTGCAAAACTCTATGACTGTGAGAGGAGTCTTATCCTGTTGTTTCATCTACATTGACATCCTTCCAGAAACAGTTACTTTATAAAACTTCGATGTTGTTTTCTACAAGCTCATCAGAGGCCTGTTTTCATTCCATTGCCGCAGCTCCAATATCTCAAAATTGGTCAGATAAAATCTGACCCTGAGCACTTGCAATCATGCGGTGATGCTCCAAACTCCAACACTGCCAGCTATGAAATATAGTTTGCTTTCACTGTGCCACTAACTTTAAAGATTCTTCCTTCTACAGTCACACACTACAAAATGTACTTTCAGAAATTAAGGCAATATTAAAATTTGGCACTAAAAATGTTCATTTGCAATGTTAAATGTTATGATTTTAATTGAAATGAAGAATTATTAATGTTGTTATCTCTGTCATTTCTCCTGAAGATAAAGTCTGACGTTAGTAATCAATCAATCTAAAATGCTAGTACTAAATATCAGGTTAAAAAGTTATTCCTGTCTGCACGATAGCAAAAACTGCAGATGCTGGAGTCAGAGATAACACAGTGTGGAGCTGGAGGAACACAGCAGGCCAGGCAGCATTGGAGGAGCAGAAAAGTTGATATTGCGGGTTGGACCCTTCTTCAGAAATAGGGGAGGGAGAAGAGAGCTGGGCAATAAATAGAGGAGGGGGGTTTGGGGCTGGGGAAGGTACGTGCGATGGTGACAGACAAGTGCACCTGGGGAGTGTTGGGGATTGGTCTGGGGGATGGGTCGGATGGATAGGTGGGAGAGAAGATGGACAGGTTGTGTTAGGACAAGGAGGCAGGGGTGAGAGGGAGGGTTGGACATGGGATGAGGCCAGGGGTGGGGAGATTTTAAAACTGGTGAATTCCATGTTTAGGCCTCGGGCAGTCGGCTCCCGAGGTGGAATATGACGTGTTCCTCCTCCAGTTTCCGGGTGGCGTCATTGTGACACTGGAGGAGGCCCGGATAGGTCTGGGTTCTGGGTGTTGGAAGAGGTCCTTTGCAGGTCTGGGAGAGGGAGGCGCTGAGCTGGGGTAGGGTTGATTGTAGAGCCAGAAGATGCCGGCGCATTGCTGAGAGTGTGTGCTTGAGGAGCCACATAAAAAACCATTTTTGGAGGCTCTGAATGATCTGTAGGTAGAGTTTGTCACAGTTTGGGCCAAACTGCGATGGCCTGACTGTTGTTTGGAGCCCACTGGGGATGATCCAGCTGCGTAGGCAGGTACTGAGAAAGAAGATGTGGCTGTAATACCAGGTTTGCTTAAGTATGTGTTCAAAGGGTTTCAGGGCAGAGGAGACTACCAGAGGGTTGCAATGGGAGAGAGGTCCACTGAGGTCTTTCTGGCTGACAGGGATTCACCTGTACGTCCACCAATTGGTCTACTGTATCTGTTGCTACTAATGTGGCCTCCTCTACATCGGCGAGACCAAGTGTAGACTCGGAGACCATTTCATACAGCATCTGCGCTCTGTATGCTACAAACACCACCACCTTAACTCCCCCCTCCTACTCCGTGGGTGACATTTGCATTCTGGGCTTCCTCCAGTGTCACAATGATGCCACCCGCAAACGGGAGGAGCAGCACCTCATATTGCGCCCTGGGAGTCTACAGCCTGATGGCCTAAACATGGAATTTACCAGTTTTAAAATCTCCCCAACCTCAGCCTCATCCCATGCCCAACCCTCCCTCTCATCCCCGCCTCCTTCACCTGACACAACCTGTCCATCTTTTCTCCCACCTATCTACCCCACCCGTCCCACTGACTAATCCCCACCATTCCCATCCTGCATTCACCTATCACCATCCCACCTATCTGCCCCAGCCCCACGCCTCCTCTCTCTTTATTTCCCAGCTCCCTTTCCCCTGCCCATTTCTGAAGAAGGGTCCCGACCCAAAACGTCAGCTTTCCTGCTCCGCTGTGTTCCTCCAGCTCCAGACTGTGATGTCTTTTCCTGTCTGCAGAGCTTTCTTCAAGATATTGCAATTATCTGGAACCATGTTGTTTCCATGCAGTACATTAAAAACATAAATCCACATTTACTGAAACAAGTATAAAACAGCACTCTTGGGATCAACAGAAATCTATAACTTGCTCATTGGTCCTAATGTAAAGTCACCAGTGTTTCTGTTTTCAGAGTAACCATGATGTCAAACTTTCCATCAGCTGTGTTTATTTCAGTAATCCCTCTTAATGCAACCTAGCATGGAGCAAAGTCCTGCCCTTAACCATCTCCCTATCATCACCTTAAAATCTACATCTATTAAGTCATCCTCATCGACCAAGGTATTGGGAAATACCAGCTAAATGATGATTTAAGTAAGTTAATTGAAGGATAACCAGATCGGATATTTACAATTTACAGCTGGGATTTTGCACTGAGCTGCCCCACTCTGATCCTCGAGCTTTGTAAACTGTGTGCAAGATTCCTTCGTACACTCATAAAATGGGTTTTCTGGCATATCTCACATTAAAAAAACACCGATGGAGCAGAAACAACCCACTGATGCCGCATAAAGAAATATCTCAATGAGAGAATCATAGAAATTCATAGTGCAAGAGGAGGAGGACACTTAGCCCATTTTTTTGGCTGTCTTTTTGCTAGATTAATGCCCTTTGGCAAAGTATTCCAGTTTACAACAGCCCTCAGTGCAAGACTTCACCCCTACTTTCTGTTTTCTTTCATGGTAATTACTAGAAACTGATGTATTGTCTTCATCATATAAAAAATACTTTGTAATTTCAATAGCTCTCACATTCTCTAGTCCAGGGGAAATAGTGCCAGTATATCAAGTCTTCCTCTGTAGAATGATATATTTCCACTTGCAGTAATATCTTAGTAAACTGACTCTATGGCTTTAATTGTATCAGAGATAAAAGGTACTGCAGATGCTGGAGAATCCGAGATAACAAGGCGTGGGGCTGGATGAACACAGCAGG
>JAHRHZ010000022.1:31346950-31396020 GCA_024137785.1 Ginglymostoma cirratum | reverse complement strand
TTATCTATGGCTTTAATGTTCTTTTCATAATGATGTAAGCAAAATCACCTAAAATAGGCTAACTTTGGCACAAGCGCTGCCTTATGTAAATGAATTATTTTTCTGTATTGTGCTATTTATGAACCCAAGATTCAATTTTTCTTGGCATTACCTACATGTGCTCACGATTTCTGGGAAAGACATTATTTATTTGACTTCTGAATTTTTTGTTCATTCACTGTCTTGGACTATCTTTCTGTTACAGGTATTCTTCCATTCCTTTTACTCCTTCTAAAGATGATTTACCTCACACTATCCCAAATTCAATTCCTTCTGCCACTTATCTCTCCATCCTGCTGACTGCTCTTCCTATAATTCTTCCTCTTGTTTGATAAAATTTCTGCATTTTAGAGCAAATTTTAAGACTGCAGTTCCCATAATCAAGTCCACACAATCTAAGATTCAAGTCAATGTTGCCCACATGAAATGACAGAAGGCATTTCTATGTTTTCGCACAGGAAATTGTTAGGCAAAACAGAAACCACAGAATTCAAAGGCAATCTTGAGACATTGATTTGTCACTAGCTGGGAGATGAGAGGCAGAAAGATCACAGTTTAGAGGATGAAAATATGATGAGTCTATAAATTTTTCCCATCAATTTAGAAGATTGTGGCAAGAACTAATCAAAGCACTTCAAATACTCAATAAATCCAGCAGAGTTCACAAAGAGAATGAGAATTATTTCCTCAAGTGAGGAAATCTAGAAAAAAAAAGAGAGAACATAATATTAAATATAAATTTTGAAATGAAATCAGGAAAGAATTTTGTCTGCAAAGTGCAGTGTGAATCCATTATCCACTTCCCAAAAAAAGCTGTGAATGTTGAATCAATCAAAATGTTCAAGATTGTGATTGACAGGTTTTTGTGAGGTGAAGGGTATCAGGGGAAATGAAATAACATAGAAAGTAGCTGAATAAAAAACAGCGACGGTGGCAGGTGGGTGATAAAATTAAGCTTTTATATCTGAAGCTACATGTCCTTTGATAACTACTGAATGACATGTACAAAATTTACAATTTTCCTCAAAGTGAAGTTGAATGGAGCAGCATGGCATGGTGGCTCAGTAGTTAGCACTGCTGCCTCACAGCACCAAGGACCCAACTTTTATTCCATCCTCAGGCGACTGTCTGTGCGGAATTTGCACGTTCTCCCCTTGTTCGTGTGAGTTTCTGCTGGGTGCTCCGGTTTCCGCCCACAGTCCGAAGATGTGCAAGTTAGTGGATTCAAGGATGTGTAGGTTAGGTGTATTAGCCATGGAAAATGTAGAGTTACAGAGATGGGTTGGGTCTGGGTGGGATGCTCTCTGGAGGATTGTTGAGGACTGGTTGGGCCAAATGGCCTGTTTCCACACTGTAGGGATTGTATGATAAGCTTTCAATGAAGTGTGCGCAGACACCTTTTTTTTTTTAAAATATATATTCTTGCTGCCAAATTGTTAATTGGATAGTCTAATGAATGCCAATCTTAATTAAATAGGGCATGCATATCCTGTGAAGAGATGTCATATGTATCTGAAATACAAAAAAATTTAAAGGAAAACAGTGCCAACAAAATTGCTCAGCCCAACTCTAAATATATAGCATTCAAAAATCCTCAGAGATTTCAGAGCCGATGATGGTGTTGCTCGATTATTGTATGGAAATGACATTAATGAAGGCACTGTTTCCAGTCCACTGCACACATCACAAAAATTGGCTGGAGCTCCTGATCCCTATGTTTCCTATTTCATCAGATAGGACAGTTGGTTCTCTGCCACTCTGAGCAGATGATAACCTATAGATGAACAATGAAATTTCAAAAATGAAAAATATCCAGAAGTAGTAGGTGATGATCTACATTTCTAAAGCAGATGACCCATGTTTTATTTTCAGATTATTTCCCAGTGAGGTTTCATATCAAATCCAAAAAAGTGGCTAGACGTAGGGTTGCCCTGGGATAAAATCTGCTCAGTTTATTCCCTTGATCTAATGATATGCACAGAGCTAGATAATCATGCAGTGGGGTAGTTCTGTCATAATTCTATCAATTCGCCACCTTTGTTTTGACTTTAATGTTTTGAATACACAATCCTTCAGTACAGATAAAATATACAATAAATTCTGATTGGAGGCACTTCTATTAATTCCTTTCATAACAATGTAACCTAAAGAAGCCTCTTGCAATTTCAGCATTTGTTGATTATTAATTTTTTTTCTCTTTGGGATAAATGGTAAAGCATGTTACAACTACAATATTCAAAACTTTCTCCAACTTATGTCAATTGATTTCATATTTGTGACGTACCGTATGATTTTAAAATTTGTATTTTTGTTTTGGGTCAAAACTTAAATGAAACGAGAAGAACTGAACCATAAGGTTTCTAGGAAAACTAAAGCAGAAACCAAATTTCATGCTTCCAGGGAAACAAACTGCTTGAAACCAAATAAAAAGGCACAGAACCATCCAAGCACAGATCATACTGGTGAAGTTGGGAAAGAAAAGTTGTGTAGAAAGGCTGGATCTAGAAGCAGAGATAAAAGGAAAAAGCCGTCACTAAACTTGTTTTAGTTAATTTAAAGAAACACATTGGCCAGTACTAGCCATAGGGTGGATATGGATCAAGGATGTCTTGAGTACAGCCACGGCAGTTCTAAATAAAAGCGTGCCATTTTGACAAAGTATGCCTGTGGAACTCTGATTGTTTGAGAGCGACAGATGAAAATCAGTAGCTAAATTTTTGACATAAAAGGAGATGGAATCTCACCTGAGAAAGTCATGCGTGCAGGAGTTTGTGCCCGAAATTGATCTTTTATAGATATTTTTAATCAACCTGGCACATGTCTAGAGCAGAAATTGGTACCGTATAAACTGCCTTGTAAACCCATGTGATGTATCTTTGCTGTATTTACTACACAATGTGTAATTTATAATTTATAGAATGACAACAATTTATAAGTTAACTTGTATACAACTTCTGTTGGTTTTGGTCGATTTGTGAAAGTAACAGCTGTAAAAGTGAAATCTTCCCCATTGGTTTCAGTTAAATGTGGTTCTTTTGTTTATTAGTCTGCACCCAAATCAAAACATACTTTAGGTGTAAAATCTCAAATAGCAATACGACACCCACTATTTCAAACAAAAACAAATTATTGAGCTGTAACACAATCTCTCGCATAGCAACAGCTTCACTTTGAATATTCGTTATAATGTTTCCACCTCTGTCTTTCATCCAACGGGCATCAGTTTGATTTCCTGTCAGCTTTACAAATAATATGGTTTGGTATAGAACTTATTCTGATTAAAGCTAGTATTTCCAGTAATTGTCTGATGCAAAACCAGTACCAAAATACACTAAAACAGTATACTCTGGTCTCCTGCCAGCCATAATTGTGTCTCCACTTCTTAAATGAGAATGAGAACCCAAGAGGCAGAGGAGACAGACTTTGACTATCACCTGTCAGAGGATAGCTATATCTTCCAGTTCATTCTGTCAAGCAGAGACACTTGTATGCACTAAAAAGAAATAGCTGAGGCACGAGGTCAGAAGAGCAACAGGACCTCTGGGAGTTTTACAAACAGGCCATTGGCATTGTGAAATATGTTTGTTTAGGAAATAGTGATGGGCACAAGTTTACTCTTAATGAAGAATCAATGCAACAGAAGTTAGCGTCTATTTCTTGGCATATCTTTAAACACCTATTCCTTATTCATTTTATTTCTGGAAAAGCAGCATGAAAGCAGGACTGTAATCCCGATCATTAAAAAAAATCTTTCAAATATGCTACAGGAAGAGAAATGCTCCGGGTTAACAGCAGGAAAAAAAAACACATTGAGGATATATTTAAGTTGTTCATCTATATCAAGGATGTTATACACACATTTATTTTTCAGTCAGTCAGTCAGTTTGGACACATTATGATACTTGTCTAGGGCAGGTGGGATTTGAATCTGGACTTTCTGGCCAAAAGGTAGGGGCAATACCGTTGCGCATCGACCAGGCCAAAGATGCGCAGGGTAGGTGGATTGGCTATGCTGAATTGCCCATAGTGTCCAGGGATGTTTAGGTTAGGTGGGTTAGACATGGGAAATACAGGATCAGGGGAATGGGTCTGGATGGGATGCTCTTCGGAGGGGCGGTGTGGACTTGTTGAGCCAAATGGCCTGTTTCCACACTGTCGGGATTCCATGATCTATGATCTAGTCTATTTTAACTTGAATCATGCAATTTAAGAGAGCTAAAAAGATTTTACAGCATGGAAAAAGACCGATCAGCCCATCATATCAATGCCTCTCATTTTCCAGCACTTGGCCTGTACACTTGAATACTATAGGTGTTTCAAACATTCATCTAACTACTACTTAAATGTTGAGTGTACCCACTTCCACCACCATTTCAGACTGTGAGAATTCCAGAATTCCGTCCGGGTGATTTGTTTTCCTCAAAACCCATCTATATGTCCTGTTCCTTACCTTAAAGCCATGACCCCTCTACAAAGGGGAAAAGTTTTTCCTTATCTCCAAAATCGGTGGCACATAGAACTTTGTACAGCTCAATCCAATTCCTGCACTGAATTCTCTCAGGAAAACAACCCTAGACTATCTCGTCTGTCTTCCAAAGCTGAATTGCTCCAGCCCAGGCAACATCCTGGAGAATCTTCTCTGTACTTTCTTTAACACAATCACATCCTTCCTACAATGTGGCAATGAAATGTATGCACTGCACTCTGGCAACCCGCCGCAGATCCAGTATAGCAGCAATGTCCTTTAGGACCTGACCAGCTCGATCAGTCATACTGCCACTCTCGGTGGTGGACATTGAAATCCTCCACTCAGCATAAATTTTGTGCCCTTGCCATCCTCCATGCTTCCTCTAAGTGTTGTTCAACATGGAGGAGTACTGGTTCATCAGCCGAGGGAGAACAGTATGCGGTAGTCAGTAGGTGGTTTCCCAGCCCACATTTATCCTGAGACTTCAAGGGGTCCAGGGTCAATGCTGAGGACTCCCAGCGCAACACCCTCCTGAATGTATACCACTGTGCTGCCACCTCTGTTGGGTCAATCCTGCCTGTCGGACAGGACACATCCAGGGATGGTGATACTGGTGACTGGGACATTGTCTGTAAAATATGAATCTGAGAGTATGACTGTCAGGCTGCTGCTCGACTCATCTGCGAGACAGCTCAACCAATTTTGATCCTAGCCCCCAGACATTAGTAAGGAGGAATTTGTAGGGTTGACAGAGCTGTTTCTGCCTATTCTAGTTGCTCATGGCTGAAACTGACAAAATTCCTATTCGGGGTTTTCTTTTTAACTGACACAGACAATCTGAAGACATTATAGCTGAAGCAGCATTTCACATCACTCAAATCATGGCCTTCACAGACAGACAACAAAATGTCTGAGTCTTAGTAAGATGGGACCAGAATGTAGACAATAAGACTTTGATAAGGCAGCTCACACGAAAACAACCTGATTTGAGATTTCCAATTTTTATATGAAATAGAAATGCAAAGCTTGACATCCCTAAAAGGAGGCCCTTTAAATAATAGTAATAATTACACATTACAGCAGACATATACTCAAAAGAATAGATGTTTGCATTTATTAGGTATTGGGGGAATAAATTTCTGAAAGCAGTTACAGACTTAGATGCAGAGACTTGTTTTGATAAACACCCTTGAAGAAACTTGCTTCTCTGTCAGCAAGGAAATTAGAACAAAAAGTTATAAATAAGATAATAACATAAGAGTACTGAGAGGCAAATAATGTAGCAAGGGGAGCAGAAACGATTTTGAAACAGGGTCACTATGACCTCAAGAGAATAAAAACTGCCACTTTGCAAGTCGGATGCGAGAGAAGCTGTTCCTGGAACTGTTAGCTTTGTCACAGAGTTAAATCTAATACTATGTGTAACTTTATAGGTAACTTTATGTTAGAGCTGATATTATGAAATCAAAACAATTTGTAGAAATTAACATAGAATCATAGATCATAGAATCCCTACAGTGTGGAAACAGGCCCTTCGGCCCAACAAGTCCACACTGACCCTCAGAGCATCCCACCCAGACCCATCCGCCTAATCTACACATCCTTTTTCTAAACATTCTTTTTGATCTTCTGTACTAAGCTCAGGAGGGGACATGAATTGCATGACTGAATTTGGAAAGTCATTAGTAATAAGCAAGTTTATAGTGCGGCTGGCAAACGTCGAGGAAGGGACATAGCAATCGGTGTTGGAATGCGGTCAATAATCATAGGAGCCCAAGTACAGGTGATAGGGGTCTGGCAAACAGCATGAGATGATGGGAGGACCTGAGGTGGACCACGAAGTTGTCCATCTTTGAGCATACATTCACAGAATTGGATGTGTAGGTCAGAAATGATGTGGCACACGCTTGATGTCAATGTTGCATTTAACCATTGTAACACAGTGTATATAAATATCCTGTACTTTATTGGGAAGGGTAGAGTGTCATTGACGTCTCCTCCAATCTAATCCATAACTAAGAGGACAACTGGGCCCCATGTGAAAGCCAGATTCGGAGAAGTCTCTGCTCTCTCCCACACATGTGGTAAAGGAGCTCTGAATAAAAGATTGATTTGTGCTGAACATGGGATTCAGACTCCTCTTTAAAATCCCTTTGCACCACTGCCATTGTCTTTTCTGGTGTTTTGGTCGATGCCATGTTGTCTATCCAATTTCATTTCTTTGTTAAGACTTCATAACGATGGATACAACTAAATGGCTTGCTGGGCCATTTCAGAGGACAATTGAGAGTCAGCTACCTTACTGTGACTCTGGAGTCAGATGTAGATTCAGCCAGGTGAGTATGGTAGATTTTCTTCCCTGAACTACATTAGTGAGCCAGGCAGGATTCTTTTCTAATTTTCGACAATGGTCATCAGTGGATTCTCATTTCCAGATATATTAGTTGAATTCAAATTCCACCATCTGCCACAGTGGGATTTGAACCTGGACACCTGGAACATGAGCCGATTTTCTGGATTAGTGGCCCAGCACCACTTGCCTCCCTTGTTGCATCGATGTTATGATTTTCTATCATGCTGATGCTCCTCCTGCTCAATGTCTTCACTTTCCTGATGTTGCTTTTCAAATTCTTCAGCCCCTTTGTTGCCAGTGCCAGGTGTGCAGAGCACATACTTGGATTGGGAGGCACACTGAGCCTGGAATGCACCGTAAGGTCCCCCAGACTGATCCAAACACTGGATCCTCATCTTCCTATTGTCTGCTCACCATGGCCCTGGTGAAAGAATGGGCTGCATTGTATCTGTGCTCAGCCTTAGTCAGTTTAGCCTAAAGAGTCATCAGGCATGGTTACAGAGCATAGCCCTCGTTTCCCAGTAGCCAGCCTTGGCGGGGGGGGGACATCCAGCCCTCGACATAAAGCAGAAACATGAGAGTTCCCAAGATTGTGGTGTAAAAAGCAGCTTCCAGGATATTTTGAGAAAACCTCTAAAATGTAGTGCTGATGATCACAGGTGACTCAGATGTTTACTAAATGGAAGCCTTTTATATTAAAGAAGTCTACCACAATAAGGCACGGCACTCAATGCAACATGTGTACAGTCTGTAGCACCCTGATTCTGGGGGATTGAAATTATTTTGGCATAGACTACTGCGCAGGCTGCAGCACTGACCATGTCACTGGGAAACAAGATGAAGCAATGACATTGGTAATTGCCTTGATACATTGGGGATCACGAGATGCCATACAGCTCCACAGTGGAAATTTGGAAAGCAGCCAGCTGTGTAAAAATATTGTGCATCTGTCACAGTGACAGCCTTCAGAAGAGGCTGGCCACCCATCCCTTCGGCAGATGACATAGGTCTGTGATACCACTCCAAGATATTCCCAGTCTGCAGCAGCAAAATGCCTTGCTTATCTAGAGGAAATAGCATCAAAGACTTCTCCTTCTCAATTTCACTGTGCCTTGATTGCACTGTTGCCATAGGGACGATGGAAGTGAAACCACTGGTCATGTTTCCAGTGAACTTGTAAGGTAATATCTGAAACAGAAGAGGTCTTTAGTAATGTGTGTAGTCAGTATTCATATCACACAATGACAGTTCAGCATAGTCCTCCATACAGTGCGACATGGAAGATTCTGACAATAGAAGCCACGGATGATCCTAGGCCTTTGACATAGTGGACGTTTATACAGCATATATTGCACAAACCATGCCTCAAAAAAAAAAAAAACAAAAAAAAAAACAGTAGGAGATTGAGTGCGCAGTAAGATTACTGAAAAATTGTCCCCTCAGTTTCCCCCCAATCCACATCACCCAAAATACAGTTGTATTTAAGAGAAGGTTGGCAAATATGGTTCAAGCCAAGAAGAAACCAGCTCCATTCCCTTGTGCGGCCTCGGAAAGCAAATCATATGTTGGCCTTTATTGCAAGAGGCTTTGATTTCAGAAGAGGGATGTCTTACTGCAGTTATACGGGGCTTTGGCAAGACCTTACCTGGGGCATTGCATGCAGTTTTATCCTCCCTATATACAAGAGGATATACTTTCCATTGAGGGAGTGCAGTCAATGTTCATTAGGCTCATACCAGTGAATGCAATATTGGCAACTGAGGAGACACTAGTTTGCCTGAATAGAATAGAGTCCCAACATTGTGGAAACAGGCCATTCGGCCTAACAATTCCACACCAACCCTCTAAACAGCATTCCACCTAGACCCATTCCCGTATAACCCTGTATTTCCCATGGGTAACGCCCCTAACCTAGACATCCCTGAACAATATGGGAAATTCAGCATGGCCAATCCACCTAGCTTGCCCATATGGGGACTGTGACAGGAAACCCACGCTGTTCAATGAAGAAGCAATATTGAAAAGTCTTGAACCATTTGAAACCCATAATTTTTATTGAAGACTAGGAAAGGGAGAGAATAAAGAAGTTACATGTGCTATTTGGGAATAAACAGGAGCTCCTTACGTTTGTAGTAGTAACAAATTGACAGTCAATGAGTGATGACCCAGCTTTCATCAACTGGGACAGAGTGTCAATTAAATCCTTTGTCTTGTTAGTGCCTGACACTGCAGAGCTCTGTCACACTGAAAATATATTCCCCACGCTCAAAGTCTTCATCTTCCTCCTTGGTAATCCTTAAAATGAAACAGGAACTTGTTGCATCAGGATATTTGGTATAGAATTGTAAGGCGTTGTACTGATGATCACAGATGACTTGTATATTTACTTTCAACAAGAGGCGAGTACAAGCAATGGTGCATTGCACCTGGAGGAATCCAGCCGTCTTCGGTAAGCCTTTCCCCTTGGCTTTCGTATGGATCACCTAACATGGTGGTGGGGGAGTGAGATGGAAGAATGCTGAAATGATGTGCTTTGGCACAAATTGTGTCAGTAACAGCTTTGGATACATTAGTGGGTTGAGGATTGAACGACTAAACGTGGCACCCCAATGGATCATTCCAAGCAGCTAATTGGATAGAAATTGCATGCAGCAGCCAACTTGATAGTCACCAAGATGGGGGATTGTCGGTTACGCCTTCAGTTCACGAGTCCCACTCCAGCAGGTGACACAATTCTGTGACAGTGTTCCAGGATATCCTCAGTGTGCAGTGACAATCTCCACACTCACCTACAGGAAATTCCATTGAGGACAATCGACTCTGCGTCTCCACATCCTGAGTGGCTCTTCAGCTGCAAATTCTTCATGACGAGGGTTTTTAAGTAACTGCTGATCCTGGTTTTGCTGACACATATGTTGCTTCTCAATTTCTCTGCACCTTTATTGCACTGTGGCCACAGATGCTCCTCTTGCTGTGTTTGGGTTCTTTGATCATGGTTCCAATTATCCTGCGTGGGCAATTTCAGTAACTGAACAAGTATTGAGTAATGTGAATAGCGAGTATTCATATCACATGCAAGTGAAGATTTTGCATAGTCCTCAATATAGTAGGAGAGAGGACTCTGATAAAGGAGGGAGGGTTGTGGAATATCTCTATATGGACCGTTATGTCACGGGGGCCATATTCAGATGTATGCAGCACAGCCACGACACACATACCGTAGGAGATCGTAAAGAATAAGATCACTGAAGTCTTGTCCCTGCCCAAGGCCCATATTACTTCATAAAGGCAGCACTGCACATGACAGTATATCATTGAATACTTTGAATAATTACAGGAAACGATCGTGTATTTGACAACACTGGGAGGGAGTGGTGGAGATGTGGGTGTAGGTGTAAATTTAAGACATGATGACTTAAAAACTTGGGCAGCAATATGTGGAAGCTCTGAACTGATGGCATTGACAGGCTGTGCAACAAAGAAACAAACGTGAAAGATTTTGGGCAGTGTTGGGCGGTCCCCTAGAGTAATAGGCTAAGCCTGCGACTCACTCAAGGAAGCACAACCTGTGTTCCTTTCCAGCCTCATTCAGTTCACAAGAGAATGATGGAAATGAAAAATATACTGCCACTAACCCAGAGTAGGCCAAGTCTGTGTATTTTTCAGTTCCGAGGCGTGGACGCGACCTGTGTATGTGAAGTGAGGCCCTTCAAAGGGCAATTGCATTAATCGGGCACTCACAGTACAGGTTCAAAATATCTGCAAACATAGAATTTGGTAGCGAAGTTTGGTAATAGAGTGTCCAAACAATATGGGATACAAATCCTGGTTACAAGCAATCTTGACTATGTCATTGGTCATTACAAATTGATCACTGCCATCTCTGTGATGCCTAGGTAATCATCGGCGACCTTAAGTGTCACCTACAAATCCTAGATCTAATAAAAACCAAGAGCTGGAGGGGGTCATTTGGCCCTTTGAGCCTGTTATGCTATTCAATATGATCATGGCTAATCCTCTGTCTGAACACCATGATTCTGCTTTCTGTCCATACACAGACAGAGGAAACAATAAAAAAAAACTTACTATTGATGCACACTGGTCTGATTGTCTGTCTGTCTATCTTGTATAATTCCAAGCAGTGCTCCTGTATGACCTATATGTTTATTTGCTGGTATTATTTTGTTTAAAATTGGATGTCCCCTCTGGGTATCACTTGATGCTATTCATACCTTCTTAAAAAAAAAACAAAATCGATTTCTTTCTTGAACTTACTCAGTGACCTGTCCTCCACAACCTTTTGTGGTAGCGACTTTGACATGGTTGATTTTCTACTGAATGAAGAAATGTTTCCTCGTCTCAATTTTTAAAGGCCTACTCTTTGTCTTAAGACTGTGCCCCTGGTCTAGGCTCCCCACCGGGGATGGGGATGGTGGCAGCATCTTCCCTACATCTATTCTGTCCACAGCCAGGAGATTTTGTATGTTTCAATCAGATTGCCTCTCATTCTTCTAAACCCCAGTGAATATAGACCCAGGCAACATGGTAGGTCAGCAGTTAGCATTGCTGCCTCACAGCACCAGGGACCCCGGTTTGTTTCTACCCTTGGGCAACTATCTGTATGGAATTTGCACATTCTCCCCATGTCTGTGTGGGTTTCCTCCCACAGTCCAAAGATGTGCAGGTTAGATGGATTGGCCATGCTAAATTGCCCGTCGTGTTCAGGGGTGTGTAGATTAGGTGGGTTATAGGGGGATGGGTCTGGGTGGGATGCTCTGGAGGTTCGGTGTGGACTCGTTAGGCTGAAGGGCCTGTTTCCACACTGTAGGGATTCTATGATTCTATGATCTGCCATTTCTCCAGCCTATCAGCATCCTGTGGCACTCTTCCTCATTAGCCAAAGCTTCCCCCAACCTTTGTGAATTCCACAAACTGACACACACACACAAACACACACACAAACACACACACAAACACACACACAAACAACAGGGGTTACTGATATCCACTGATCGCAAATCTTCTGTCAGAAAAGTACCCTTCCACTGCTACTCTCTGTCTTCTATGACGGAGCCGGTTCTGTATCTGTCTTTCCAGCTCACTGTAAATCCCATGTGTGTTCACCTTTTGTATCAGCCTGCCATGATGTACCTTGTCAAAGACCTTGCTAAAGCCCATGTAGACAACATCTATGACTCTGCCCTCAATCATCTTTGTCACTTCCTCAAAAAAAACCAATGACGTTTGAGAGACACGGCCTTCCCCAGATAAAAACCATGCTGTCTATCGCTAATAAGTACATATTTTTCCAAACGTGAGTAAATCTTATCCCTAAGAACCTTCTCCAATAATTTCTCTATCACTGACGTAAGGCTCACCTGCCTGTAATTTCATAGATTATCCCTGTTCCTGTTTTCAAACAAAAGGAACAATTTTGGGACCTCCCCCATGACTAAAGAGGATTCAAAGATTTTCGTACAAGGCACCAGCAATCTCTGCACCTGCCTGCTACACGTACTGTGAATGGTTATTCCTAACTGGCAGTGAATGGTGCACTAATGGGTTTTGAACATGGCACTTGTGGTGTGGATCCCAGGAGGTCCTTGCAGCTGCTTACTACTTACCCGGTTGGTGAATATACAATAGCGTGAGAATGATATCGTAGGGGTGCAGTGCATAAATGATGAGGTGAGCAGAGAATTCTGGGAAATAACTCACTAAAGCTCACAGAGTGAAATCCTCCACGAAACTCCCCAAAATTATGACTTAACTGATTTTTGACAATAACTATGTGGACTATTCAGTCCACATAACATTTGAATTCTGATTTCCTCATGGCTCAATGTTTCCAAGTTCTTAAAAAAAGGCGAGCAAGAATATCAGACAGCAAGGAGTAGTGTGTAAACCGAGAAAGCTCATTTTAAAACTGGATGTGACCCTGGTGAGACCAAACTTGGGAGAAATACGTGCTGGTTTGGTCTCGCTGTTTCACAAAGTACAGTCAGCTTCTAGTGTAGAAAACAGATTGAACGTTTTAATTTCCTAAGACTAGCATTCTCTACTAAAGCTGATTTCCCAGCGTCTTTTTCCTGTAGTAATCTGCTTTGCGGGCTCAGCAACAGGAAACACAATCATAACTGCCTGCTATTCTCACCCACGCCACACAGCAATACCAAAGGGAACCATGCCTCTGGCAGCTAAAATCCTTATCCTGGAGATCATGGTAGGTTCTCATGCAGATTTATTTAATGGGAGGTCAAGCTTTGCTGCAGTGTCATTGACTGCAAAATGAACGGCCATTATGTAAGCCCTGATATCGTTACCAGGCTAACAACCACTTCCCCAACACACAGATGCACTCCTCTTTTCCAGTAGTGAGTAAAAAGCTAGCCTTTTCTTTCTTCCTAAATTGGCCATGAATAACTGCTGATTTTAACTGCAAAATGCACAAAATTCAAAACTAAAAACTGGTCACTACCGCATTGCCGTTTGTGGGAGTTGCAGCACACATATTGGTTATCAAATGTCCTATATGAGAGTTACTACACTTTAAGTACTTCATTGGCTGTAACATTTTTGGAGAAATCCTGGGGTCACCAAAAAAGTGTGATGTAAGTGCCTAAGTCGCTATATTTTTCAGGCACTTCAGGTTCTAACCATTCCATCACTGAATAAATTTGCTTAGCCATTTGGACGAGCTCCACTTCATTATAGTTTCTATGAAATAACTGCAGCTTTTACAAGGTAGCTTCATGTAGTGGTTTTAGCAGCTGAATTATTTTACGTTCAGTAGAAGTGGGCAAATGTAACATCCTAATGATTAAAACACACACAAAACATATCAAATTCAATTAAAATTTGAACAAAGCCCCATAAGAAAAGTATCAATGCAGAACACAAGGGAACTTAACTTCAAACATCTCCGCTGCAGCCAAAACCTAATGCCATAATGAGATTTTTATTTTTAATTAAAACTTTAATGGGTTTTTTGAAAGAATTAAAGATTATGACACAGCTAATTTAGAACTGCAGTTTTCATATAATCAAATAGAAGTTTTAAATAGTGAAACATAAATGTCTCAGTTACAAGGAAGGCATTGCCCCACAGAGCAGATTCAATAGTAACCTTAAAAATAGAATTGGATGAATATTTAAAAGAGAAAAATATTGTAGGGATATGGGGAAAGAGCTCAAGAGTAGGACAAACCGAATTGTTCTTCAGAAGTACAGACTTGCTGAGCCAAATGGCCTCCCATTTTGTACTATTCTCTGAAATGTAAAAGAAATTAGTCTTGTTTTCTTTGGACAAGAGAGAACATAATCAATATTTTCAGGATATAAAGAAAACTTGCAAAGCTAATCCAATTGTTCACTGCAGCAATAGAGACAGACAGTCATTGAAGAAATATAACTGGGTGTAACAGAGTTTGATGCGGTTTTCATTTCTGAAAGAGGAGATTAACAAGTGTAGGAGGTGACTTTACAAGCTAATCCAAATCAGCATGAAGCTTGCTGGTTGATAATAAGGCCCTAACTTTTCAAAGCTGCATTCCTTTTCAAAGCAATGTGGGACCAACCCAATAGAGAGAAGGCGGGGTTTCACACATTGCAAAGTCGGAGGTCAAATAGCCTTTTCATAACAAATACTCAGGTTCAGACCTGATGAGATAGCTTATCAAACGGATTGGCTTTGTTCGGTTAACAACTGCACATAAATATATCTAGAGACAGGGTGAATAAAAAGTGTTTGAAAAAAGTATTAGAGACAGATATTGGATAGAACTTGCTATCTGAAACAATATCCTCCATTTATACAATTACAGCAAAATCCAAATGTTAATAACATGCACCAATGAGACTAGTACTAATATAGGCAATTTCTCCTAATTATTCTAGAGCTATAAATATTCAACATGTAATCTGTATGTTTCTTATTCCCAGATCACCAATATATACTTACCACTTACCAGCTGTATTGAAAGATCTCCAGTTGCTAAATAGCACAATTAATTTGGAATTATGCTTTAACCTTGCTAATGTATTGATTTAATTGATTCATTATTAATATTTTGAAGATTCGGGGTACAATCAGAACAGGTTACATTAAAATTCTACCTTTTATTAAAATCTCCTATCCATAATTTCTCAAATCCTTTAAAGGATCATATCAGTACAAAACAGCACTGAGATTCATAATGGGGTGAAGAGCATTAAAGAGATTTTTCCCAAATTACAAGATGGTTTTCCACACTTCTACAAGTTGGGTTCACAAAAAGCATATTCACAGGTATGGGTTAAGTCAATGTCATATGGCGGTTGAACATTCTTTATGGTGACAGATTTTAAATTAGCATATTAGGATGGACAACCTGGAAGGAGGGACATGGTGGAGGGGGAGGAGAGAGGGAGGGAGAGGAAAAGCAGAAGATGTGGCAAGTATCTGTTTTCACGTTGCATTCTCCGTGCAACAAGGACAATGTTAAGCTCACTCCAAATTGATTTCTGAAAGTGCTTCTGAATACTCTTCCATAAAGTATATTGTCATTCACTAAAGTTGTGATCTTAAGTATGTTGACTGCAATCATCCTGTAACAATAGAACTAGCCACTGACATTCAACGTTCAGGATAAAATTAGAAGAGAGGTACGGAAAGCTACTTGTCCTTGTTACCATACCCAGCATCGGCCATCACTTAAAAGGAGATACTTAGGGAGAAATCAGCTGCAACTGAAAAAAAGCAAAAAGATTTTACCTTTATTGTGGTGACTGTTGTCCTTAACAGAAATCACAAAGCACATCATCAGATCTGCCACTGGAGTGCTGCAGAAAGAACAATACAGTTTGATGAGCTGCTGACATTGAACTCACTGAGCATAGATGGTGTGTCAGCCAGTACAACACTTTATTTGTTGTCAGTGCAGTGGAGCAGGTCAGGAATAGCTTTGCAAAATGGCAAAATTATGAATTATCCATGAATTACAAGTGTTCAGTGTAGATCTTTATTCAACATTCCCCTCGGTTCTGATAAAATGGAATCGTGCAGTATTTATCGCATGATAAAAAAAACAGAAAACCTCCACTACTAAACAGCTGCTGTTCATGTTGATCATCAATTAAAAATAATTTGCATGACAGGTAAATAATGATGTAAAATTATACACTCGTGAGACTATACGAACAATACATCGGTTTTGTAAGGAACAGGCCAATACAATTCGAAATATGGAAGAATGAACAAATAAAGAAAAACAACCAATCAACAGTTGGTAATATTTTAATATCTTGAAGGTTGTATCTTGATAGTTTGTACACAGCAATGTCAATAGCAATGAGATAAATAATTGCATTCCCCTAAAGGTTCTGGCAGAGATCACCGGAAATTATAAAACACGTGTGGCTTTATGCACCAAATTCTGGTACACAAATCACAAAATAGACGTAACTACAAGAATTTAAGCACTATATGGCAACATGCGAATAATAAAAGTGACTTCAGAAATTGCATGGCTTGAAGTTTTCTTCAAGTTCACTCAATAATTTTTTACTGAGAGTGTGTTTGATCTGTAGATTTTCTGAGAATGATGACAATTGTAGGAACAGTATAATCAACATTTGTTTTCAAGATGACTAATAGTGTCTGCAATTAATCATGTGCAACCACTGCAGAAATTTCAGGCAAAGACCAATATGTGGTTAAACTCAAATTGAAATTAAGCTATTGTAGATCTGCTGTTGTCTTCTTGAAAATGGCATCTCACTGGCCATTCATTAATCAGTGCAAATTTCCAGTAGTTTCATAGTGAGTGGATAAAAAAAACAAAATTCTCCATTGAAGGTTAATTCGAGTTTTTTCAAGTCTAAGTAACATATCAATGACATGCTAACATTTACTGAATGCCAGTCAATCTGTCTGGTTGAAATTTTATTGGCCTTGCGGATAAGGAAGAGGATGTGCAACAAAATCAGTGCGCTAACTTCTAGCCAAACAACAAACATTCCCCAGTCATCATCTTCACTTTACAGCAATGACCAAGATTCATGATTCAAAACAAAGTGCACACCCTCCTTTAAAAGCTGCAAACGGTCATTAAAATGGAGCCACTACTGCTCGATCTTTTTTCATTGCACAGCAAGGTGAGCTGCCAATAGACAATGTGAGTAGCACTGACAGATTGACAACCATAGCTCAGTTGGGCAAAGGCACCAATTTAACTTGTGCTGCATGACACACCATGAAACACTGCATCAATATTATGTCCATGCTCCACAAATTCTCAGTGTAAATTGAATTTCTCTCCCTATTTCGCAATTCTGTGTCAAACCGGTTGGTCGCATACTTACTTCTAAATCATAAAATTGGTCGTCCAATCTTTCAGATGAGACATCACACCAAGACCCCATCTGCCCATGGCACTATGTTAAACAAAACCGAAGCAGGTATTCCTGGTGTCCTGGTAAATATTCATCCATCAATCAGCATTGCGACAACAGATTATTTGGTCACCACCACATTGCTGTTTGTGGGAGTTTGCAGAGCACAAATTGACTGTGGCACTTGATACCTCACAATGGTGATTACACTTCAGGAGAAGTACTTCATCGGCTGTAAGCACTTTGAGCGCATTTGATGGTCCTGAAAAGTGCTATGCAAATGCAAGCCTGTTCTTTTTCAGAAGCAGTGCTCTTTCACACAATGAGGATTCTCTGTGGATATATTGGAGGTACTGATTTTGCAAATGGCATTAAAAACGGCCTCCCTCATTGGTGTGCTTTTTATTACATCAACAGAAATAGCAAATTATTTTTCAACTATAAGCAAGCAAGTCTTTTCTAGGTAATATAAACAGCCAACACAAAATGAAAAATACAGCAAGTACCAATATATTTTAAAAATATATTAGTACAGTGTGTTTAAAATTTGCTTTCCCCAATTGAACAACACTGCATTACCACATTTGTTGCCCATCCCAAATTACCTAGAATGGTAGTAGACATCCTTCTTCGTGGAATGACATGACTGCTTATGATGTTGTCCTACAACAGTATTAAATAGAGAACTCTAGTCGTTTCATTGATGGAAGAATGGATGTGTCACAAGAAGAAATCTGAATCATGTGCAAAACAATGCAAAAGGAGCCATTCAAATTCTAAAAAATTTTGCTGTTGAATTAGATAATACCTGATTTTTACCTCAATTACAATATTTCACTTCACCTCCATAACCTAACAAAACTGCATTGATTCCAAACTTGAAAATGTCAATTGACCAAGCATACACGAGATTAAAGGGACAAAGTTCTAGATTTCTACTGCTTTTTATGTGAAACATTATTTCATACTTTTTCTGCTAAATTACCAGGCACCAATTTCAAAGATTATTCCCTCTTATTGTAGTTTTCTCCACCCGAGGGATTGCTTGTCTGTATCTATTCTAAGGAATCAGTTTTTTTTAAACATTAAATGACAGCCGTAATTTGATCAGCTCAATGTTCTAAACCAATGCAACCCAAGCTCGTAAAGCTGGTCTTCACAATTAAACTCTTCAACTCCTGGAATCAACCAACAAGTGTGTTGTATTTACTATAAGGCCAATCTTTCCTGAGGTGTAGTGCCCATAACGGAATACGTATGGGGTCTGGTCAAGGATTTGCACAGCCAAAGGATTATTTCCTCACTCTTGTATTCCAAATCGCTTTGAGATTAAGGGGACCATTCCATTAAACCTTTGGAATACTTGTGACCAGTGCCAGAGCTTTTAAGTGACACCCATGTCTCCATTGGTTCCTTCACAGATTCCAGTCTCCCTTCTTCAAGAAACCATTCTGATATGGCTTTCTTTGGTCCCGCTTCTACCTGCCATAGTTTTGCCTGCTCATTATTAAAGTATTGTTGGCATGAGAATCCGAGACGATGAGGACCTATTTGCTGTGGGGATTGTGGGTGTTAGGACGGCTGTTTTAAAAAAAAAGAAGAGTAAACTGGTGTTGACATTTTCCCATATTGCACCAAAATTCCATTCCTCTTATCAGCAATGAAGGATTACACCAACACAATATTTATGGGAGAAATGTGTTTGCTTTCTTACCCTCTTATCAATGCTGCACAACTGCTCATATAAGCAGTTCAGATTGACCTATAAACATTGAAATTTTTCAGTCAGCTGAGATGTTTGCAGTACAAATCACTTACTTTAAACGATATGATCATTTTTAATTACTCCAACCAACTCATACACGCTTGGGTCACTGTGTTAGACCAGTAACATGTTGACATTGGTGAAATATGTAAATATTACCTAATGCTCAACAGAACTAGTTGGTGCCTTTTTAATGTATTTTAGTTAAACTCAATAACACTATCTCTGCTATCATTCATTCGGGTGGATGTTTCACAACAGTAATATGATACCTCTGAAATAAGAACTCTCATCAATAAAAAGATAACTCAGAGGCTTTTAGGAATATAATGGGAAAGTGCTGGCTGCAGAAAATCTCCAAAGAGGATATTTGAGTTTGATACTTAATATTCATACCAAATTGCATGCTGCACTCAAAGGATAAACCACAGTAATAACATGGGATCACTGCTGAGCAGCTATTGAATACAAAACCATAGTCTAGTGTTGATTTTCTACTATTCAGCGACACAGGAAAGAGGCTTTTTTTCCCCATTTCATATACCCCCTGGCAGAAATTGAACACTGAAGAAATTGCTCTCACTGTTGAAACATAATCCACTGATTCTGTATTAGCACAACGTCCTAAGCTTTGGTCATTAATATTCGTCAGCATGGCTACTCCTGCACTGCAGACTACTGCAGTCAATGCAGCCGCGACCAATTTTGTCAGCTTGTCACTCAACAAAAAGCACCGAGGTCAGACAGATTGAAGCCTTTGTACATGCGTGCATCCACATTAACATCAACCCTTGTAGACCACCAGTTTTATAGAAAGTATGGAGAGTCAAGGGATGATTGAAAACCTTAAAAAGTAGAACAACTGGCGCTGTTGTATTTTCGTCAGTGCATTATCTGATTAGTTGAACAATGTTTATTAAACTAAGACACGCAGTCCAAGCAACTACTACTCAAAAAAGAACATGCATCTTCAATATATTATGCAACAAATGAAGTATTGATGTTGCTTTAATTTCTAAACAGTGAACTAAATACAAGTTTGACCTGGTTGAGTGTGGAAAGGCATTGTTTTCCATAAACCACAGGAGTCTGCACGGATATCTAAATGTGTAGACTCTGAAATTCAGCTGGAGACTGGCAGAACCCCCAGAGATATGGTACAAACAGCTGAAAACAGCAGCAAGTCATTAGAACTCTAACGTATTTGCAGGTCATAATGTCAAAGTCATCCTGAATTCATTATTCTGGAATGACATGTGTAGCAATTAATGTATTGAAATCATTTATCATATATTAAAAATGGAGGCACGTCACATCATTTTATTTATAAAACTAAATGAAAATTCTTCTGCTACTGCAGTTCAATAGATAAACGCAATATAAAATTGCTATTTACAATACTTATAGCCAATGCTGTGATGTGTAACATTTGCAAATCTTAGTAACACCAGAACTGTGCGACAAATGTGAAGAAATTAGTGCCTGTTTAGGAATAAGAAAATTTTTCCTGTTCATGTGATTGTACCAAACCATTTGGAGGGTGATTTGAAGGCTCTTATACTTGTCATTATGGACCAAGATGGAATCTTGAACTGAAATGCTGGTTTATCCCAACTCCAGTTCAAGCTAGCCTATCAGTAAAGAACTCGGAGGTGCACACTATGAACGGCCGGCCAAAGAATCCTCAAGGGCCTGATTGCTGCTTTTGTTGCATTCCGATACTAATTAGCAAGATCACATAATACTTCGTTAAATAGCGTTTGATCTAAAGCTCTATCCAACTAGAAATCAGTTGAAGAGGGAGAAACCAGCTGTGGCTTGGAAGTATCCATGGATACGGGCATCATGTCTTATACCACTACTTATTGGCTATGACTACTTGCCAGAAGATGGCAGTGAGTTGCCTTCTTGAACCACTGCAGTGTAGATAGTCCTCCAGTGCTGTTAGGGAGGGAATTCCAGAATTTTCTTTTTGTAATAGTAAAGGAACAACAATATAGTTTCAAGGCAGGATGGTGTGTGCCTTGAAGGGGCACTTGAAGGTGGTTATGTTCCCTTGTATTTGCTGCCCCTGTGCTTTCAGATGATAAAGGTTTCAGGTTTGGAGTGTCACTTTAAAAGAACCTTGGCAGAAATATTGCAGCGCATCTTCTAGTTGTGTGCCAAATAGGCGTCAATTCAGTTATAGTCTTCACACTTTAACAAGGATGTTAAGGTCTGTGATAGGTGCAGAGGAGATTTCCTAGAACAGTTCCAAGGTGGAGGGGTTTTTAGCTACAAAGTTAGTGTTAAAGGCTGCATTTATGTACTTAAAGAGAAGGTGGAAGAAGATATTATACAGGTATAATTTATGACATGCTTAGAAAAGACAGAGGGGATAAGAACTCTTCCCACTTTCTGACTGCAGAAGGACTAGGAAACACAGTAAGATTTTGGGTGAGAGATGCGGGACGTTGACGGGTGGTGGGGAGGTGGTCGGGGGTCTCCATGTCAGGACGAGTGCATTTACACAGTGCGCAGTGATGAACAGGAACTCTGTTCATGAGCAAGTTGAAAGTACAAACAATGAAAGAAAAGCACAGGAGTTACAGTCACTGAGCAGAGAGTGGGACTGACTCGGTTCCCTGCAGGGATCCAACATGGACATCTGTACCATAAGGGATTCTAAGACTTTAGGGTTTTGTTCTAGCATCTGCAGGCAAGCTCAACTTATAATAAATCAACAATTAGAAAGAGAATTGTGTAACAAAACAGAAATGTCTCATTAGATCAATTTTTACTATAAACTCTAAATTCATAAGGAATGAAGGCTTTTGGAAGAACAATGCTGTTGCATTAGAGCAGTTTCCAAACACATGACCTCTAACAGCCAAAAGGACAAAAAGAAGCAGATGGACAGGAACATCACTGCATGCAAGTTCCTGTCCAAACTATACACCATGGCTTGGAATTACATCATTGTTCCTTCACTGTTGCTCGGACAAAATCCTAGAAATCACTTCTTAAAGTGTACCCACAACAGTTCAAGGAGGCAGCTCATCACTGACTTCCCAAGGGACATTGCTGCTTGAAAATTAAAATTATTTCCAAGGAATTATTTTTGACTCATTGGCCTGGTGGGAGTCGAGAAGAAAACATGTCATCTGGATATGGTGTAGTGGCTTTGATGTCCTATTCAGCAAATATGGAGACAGCAGACTTCAGGTGAAATGTGCAGGATAAAGTGAAGTGAAAGAGTATCCATCTCAGACTTGGGCCAATAATATACAAGCTGTCATGCAGTCAAAGTCATTAATTTAATATTGTAACAACCCAGCAGATTACATTGACGGAAGGCCAGAAACATAAGCTATAGGAATAAATAAAACAGAAAGAATGGCCATGTTTCATATTTGCAAGAGTAAATCCCAGTGAGGTTCCTAGGGACATTCATTCCTGTGATTCACAATTAAGGAAAGAATTGGAAAACATGATTCTTAAACACTGAAAATTTCAGGTCAAGTTGTACATTGTTAAACCATTTTAAATTTGCTAAGAGTCTCCCATTTCACAGATCTATTTTAACATTTGTTAGTTGGCATATAAATGAGATGCAGCAACTTAGGACTAAGCACAAAACAACGGCAAATGTGGTGACTGATGAAGCTAGTTTTTGAAACTAAGCCAAAGTAACTGAAAAGATATTACGTTTTCCAAAGATCAAAATTGAATAAAAGGGTGCACCCTTATTATTGTAAAAAAAAAAAAAAATAATAAATTGCTCTGGAGAAGCTGATCATCTTAAACTCATTTCCATCTTTCCTCATATTTTCCTCATGATTCATTTCAGGAGTTGGTTGCTTACTTCAGCAGTTAACAACACGGCTTTCTTATTCGGGAGCATTTGGAATAAACTGGCTCATTTGCCATGACTATTAGATGAATTTAATTTACTTTAAAAAAGAAAAAGCCTGTAAGAAAGTGTTAAAACTAACTTGAATAAAACCCACATTTCACATTCAGCTTCTCACTGGGGAGGCTATTCTTTCATCGTGTCAATAATCCTTGATCTCCCTTCCCAACAGCCCTGTGAATGTCAAGGTGTTGAGTTGTTCAAGATGGTTGATTACTACCACTTCCTCTAGGGCAATTAGGGATGGGCAATAAATAATGGCCTAGTCAGGGATGCCACATCCCATGAATAATTAAAAATATTTTCCTTCATATTTTTTCCATCTCTCATTTTCTCTCTGTTCAACTTGCATTTGTATGGCACCTTTCAAACATTCCAAAGTGCAAAGTGTCACATAAGGAGATATTACAAGAGGTAGTCAAAAGCTTGACGAAAGCGTTTTGATTGTAAGAAGCATCTTAAAAGATGACAGCAAGGTAGATATATGGCAGTTGAAGGATGACCAATTCAAAGTGGGGATATTCAAGAGTCAAAAATAGAGGAAGACTTAACTATTTTAAACTTCTCTTATTCTGCTGCTTGTTTCACGATTCTTCATTCTCATTGGTTAAGAAGTTGTACAGATAGTTTCCCCATTTATTCAGATCTCTTGTATCCTAGAGGAGGTCATTCCCAGCTCACACTCCTGAAATTAGCCAGATTTGAATGAGCAGGGGGAGATTTAATAAAGAGCAAATGGTACCGCAACAGCGAATTTGGGAATTTCAATATTTACTGAAAATACCTCAGTTATGAGACATTTTCTAAAACTACATAATGATGATAACCAAGAGCTGATCAGACCAGTCGAGTTTATAAATAAACTGGAATGTTTAAAGAAATAGAATGTGGAGTATCTTGCAAATGTTTAATTATTATGTCCATTACAATAATTGATATCATACACATATTTGTCAGTCTGCTCATAATATAATAGGAGCAAAAGCAGGCAATGAACCTTTGGAACAGCAGGGCAGGCTCAATAAAAGGTTGTTGCTGATCCAATTCTAACCTTCACTCTACGTTCCTGCTACACCCTGATAACCTTTCACCCCTTTTCAAACACTGTAGCAGAGAAATGCCGAGCTCATGAGAATAAGGTACAATTTCCACAAAAACTATTCGTTTTTTACCCCCACTCACCGTAATAATATCTATGCAACATGGGCTACAGAAGCTTTTGCAGTAGAGTTTGCCAGATGTCTCATCAAATCTTATCTCAACATCAGGAGCATCACGCTCCATGTTTTGTAGTTTTCACAAGCATTGTGGTGAGGCAAGATTCACACTAGAAGATGGGAAGTTCCCAGTTAAGGGAGTTATAACTGGTTAAGTACCCTAATGCCACAGTTCACCTCATTAATATTCAACTTCCCATCTCACCAAATACACTAAACAAGAATTATCAATATGGAGGTCAGAAAGGATACCTGTGATTTCAAACTGCTCCATGTTGGACACAGGGCACCAACATCTCGGGTAATGCTCCATGGGCACTGGTCACACACACACACACACACCTCATGTGTGCAGAATTAGCATATCCGTAGAATTGGACATGTCACCCAGGGAATGGGAAGAGGAGTTAAAATGCTTTGCGACCAGAAGGTCTTGTCGTTTGTCGCGTACAGATGCGCAGATGACTCGAAGACCGTTTTGTAGAGCATCTGTGCTCTGTACGCGACAAAACAACAATTCCTTCCGGCTGCGAACCATTTTAACTCCCTCTCCCACTCCCAGTCCATCCTGGGCCTCCTCCAGTGTCACAATGACACCACCCGCAAACTGGAGGAGCAGCATCACATATTCCGCCTCAGGAGGCTACAGCCCAATGGCCCAAACGTGGATTTCACCAGTTTTAAATCTATCAACCCTTGGCCTCATCCCATGTCCAATCCTCCCTCTCATCCCTGCCTCCTTGACCTGACACAACCTGATCAATCCCCACCACTGCCTACTTGCACTCACCTATCACCATCCCACTTACCTTCCCCAGTCCCACCCCTCCTCTCTCTATATATTTCCGAGTTCCCTTCCCCCCCCACCAAAATGTCAACTTTTCTGCTCCTCTGATGCTGCCTGGCCGACTGTGTTCCTCCAGCTCCACGCTAGATAGTTAACAAGTTGAGTTTGATAAGATGTGGTGAGAAATTTCACCGAGCCTTGCAATGAGAATGTCTGCCAAAACTCAAACACAGCTTGCACGAAAGAACAAAGAATATTTAGCCCAATAAGACTGGTTAATGTATAAAAATTCCATTACACTTATTTGCATACTTTACGTAAAAACCTCTAGTTGATTCTGGTTTCTAACTCTCTTCCATTATTCTGCATGCAATTATGAAAAATATTCTCATTTATTAGGACAATAATTAACGCAAGGCATTTCAATTAAATGCTTTCCGATTCTGTGCCACATATCAAAAGTGTAATAAATATCAGATGCCAGAAATACAACAAACCATGCTAAATGAGGAGTTCAAGGGATATTGAAAACAGCAGAGGAAACTGAGCTATTTATCAATGCCATTTGAACCTCGAGATGAATTACTAGCTAGACAGACACTTCCACTTATTTTCCATTCATTACGAACGGAAGACATTTAGAAGTGCAGGGGGCAACCAGCAGAGCAACAAAATATAACTGAAATTGAAGTAAGATAATACCACTTGGCTTGAGAAATTTAGCACTCAACTTCCGAGAGAAATATTGAACATGTAGTTCAAGTCTGTAAGAGCTGCTTGATAGTGGTGGACCGGAGGCGAGACCCGGTGTCGTCTGGGCTTGAGGTCCGGTGTGGCCAGGAGGAGAGTTTAAGGCTGGCGCGTAGTTTGGAGAGGTGGACAGACAGATGCCAGCACAGACTGGGGTGGAAAGGCTGTAATTCTGAACTTTTTGTTTTTTTTCTGATTTAGTCCTAAGCTTTGTATTTTTGTACCTAATGCTGAACTTGTTATTCCTTTATTTTTCTAGTTTTTCCAAAGAACTCGTACTTAAGAATCTGTACTTGGGTACTTGAGTACTCACGAGTGGCCATTTGTAAACTTTTCACTGCGCTCATACCAGTACATGTGACAAAAGAAAAGCTAATTCAATTCAATTCAACTCAACTGTGTGCCTGGCCACCGATTATCATTCGTTGCTGGATCACTCGATATTATTTTTAAACTTTTCTTCACTATTTTTCATTGGCGCCATCCATTTGAAAATTTTACAGAATTTAGAAACAAGGGCTACACAAATGTTTCCCTGCAGCATCCCAGTGAACAAACCTATGATCCAGTTCACAAAATTAATGTTTTCTGCACTGTGTTGAGGGAGCACTGCATTATCAAAGACTGAGACGTCAAACCAAGTCCCCGACTGCTCTTGCGCAGGTGGATTTAAAGGTCATACTATGTTATTCAAAGAGGAAGGACAGTTTTCTAACTCTCCTGGCCAACATTTCATCAAGTACAAGGAAGACCGGACTAGTTTTTGGCAAAGATGCAGATCCGGTTCCTGGGCGTTGTTTCTTTTTAAAAAGCATCCGTTATTAGTGGAAATTAGGGCAAAATGGGATTCTTGCAAATAAGTTGTGCATTGTTTTATTTTGAGTGCTGTCCATTATTTACGAAAGCTAAAATGGTGGAGTTTGTGAGAGCTGTCAAAGTGTCAGAGCTTTCAGAGAAGGTACTTGAATGACGATTGGTCGAATACCTCCACAGTTTAAAGTTTTTGCAAAGATTTGTAGCTCGGTTTGTGGGCGAGGTTGTTGACTTGCTCTCTTCAGCTTCCATTTCTGGATGTCGGAGTTGAATATAATGACCAACAGGGAGTTCCTAACCTCAGCATGCAGGAAAGTAACCCACACTGACCACACCCTCAATTTCCACAGCAACCATCCCAACGTCCGCTAACAAAGCTGTATTAGGACTCTATTTAAATGGGCCACCACTCACTGCAACACCCGGGAACTACGCAGGAAAGAGGAACAGCACCTAAACAAAATCTGCGCTGTGAACAGATATCCCTCCAACTTCATCTGCAGGTGCCTACTAAACAGACAAGAGGACACAGTCCGCCTTAACACACTGGCCACTCTGCCGGACATCAAGAACATATCAGAACTGACAAGACCACTAGGAATCATGGTGGCCCACAAGCCCACAGCCACTTTACGACAAACACTCACAAGGATTAAAGACCCCATTCCCACAACATGCAGAGCCAACGTGGTTTACAAAATACCATGCAACAACTACCACAAACATGACATTGGACAGACAGGAAGGAAACTAGCCATCAGAATACATGAACATCAGCTAGCAGCAAAATGACATGACCAACTTTCGCTCACATCCGTACACTCAGACAATGACGGCCATCAGTTTAACTGGGACAAGGTAACCTTAGTAGCCCAAGTCAAACATAGACGTTCATGGGAATTTCTAGAGGCACGGTTCTCAACCCATAATGCAATCAGCAAATACATAGAATTGAATCTCATATACAAACCCATGCAGAACAAAACCGGAAATGATACAACTCACCGTAACAGACCAGACAGTATAAATTCCAAGCGGAGTAGAGCAACAATCGCTTCATCAGAGGCCTCACTGACGATGTTACCTAGCATGGTGACGAAACGTCTGAACGAAAACAAGCCAGCTTGGCGAGCAAGTCAACAACCTCATCTCTCAGTGATAAAGTACTTAATAAAAAGAAGTATTTTATCTGCTTTGCAGTCACAGAGCACCAACCACGCAAGGTACAGCCTGAAGGAAGTGTTGCATAATTGTAGTAACTTTTGAGTCACTACAGTACAGCACAGGGATGTAATCTAATGAATGTGCTCTTGATTTATTCTAAAATTACCTCTAGATTACTCCACAAGAACAAATATCCTCTCAGCATTTACTCTACCAACACCCTCAGATTGTTACGTGTTTTAACAAAATCATCTCTCATTCTTCAATCAGTATCATCCCAGCCTGCCGAATTTCTCTCTAAGAAACAGCCCCTCCATCTCAGAAGACAACTTAATAAACATTTCTGAACTGCTTCCAATACAAGTATACCCTTCATTAAATAAGGAGACCAAGACTAATCTAACTGCGTTCTCGCCAATACTCTTTACTTCCCTACTTTTTAATTCCATCCACTTTACAAGAAAGGATAATGTACCATTTGCCTTCATAATTACTTTCTGAACTTGCATTCTAACATTTTTGTGATTCAGACACAAGGATGCCCAGATTAAAGCATATGAATTAGGAAGCAGTGTTTGGGCCCTTCAGCCTGCTCCACCAGCCGGTGAAATCATGACTGACTTGTACCTACCCAGCGTTTGCCCACTCAGTTAACCTGAGTACATTCCTTTACGGATCCCTTGGCTGGATATTTCTGCAGCAGAGAAACTACATTTGCTGATTGCTTGCTGAGGGTCTCGCTGCAGGTTTGCAAAGAGGCAGTTCCATCTGACCAGACACCCTATGAACCGAGGGCCCACCATAGCAAGCATCACTTTCGCACCGCCTTCACCAGGGCCTCTTTGAAACAGCCCTGGTGATCCCCAACCAATATACCTGCACTCTTTACCCCCCCAACCCCCTACAATGCCTACTGTTCCCAGGGTCTTTGGGAGCACTAGTAATGGCTGCTGCTCCTGGAACAGCAACATCCTGCCTTAGTGATGTGGAAGCCTTGATTGCAGCCTTAATTGACTGTCTAGTCAAAGGGGAAAGTCACC
This sequence comes from Ginglymostoma cirratum, assembly GCA_024137785.1. Taxonomy (NCBI): domain Eukaryota; kingdom Metazoa; phylum Chordata; class Chondrichthyes; order Orectolobiformes; family Ginglymostomatidae; genus Ginglymostoma; species Ginglymostoma cirratum. Next base: position 31,367,361 of record JAHRHZ010000022.1, on the reverse strand, counting down.
ACCAACACAAAATGTCAGCCTTTGAGTTCTCTCACACTTTGCTTTCCTACCTTTCCTCGGATTTACAGCAAATTTGGCTACAATGCATTCAGTTTCTGCATCCGGGTCATTATCAAAGTTTATAAGTAATGGAGGGTCCAGCACTAATCCTTGCGGCAGCTCACTGTTTAGAATTTGTTAATCTGCAAATAACCCAGTTCTCCTGATTATTCTCTCTTTGCTTGTCAATCCTCTTTCCATGGAAATATATTTCCTCCAGCACCAGGAGATTACATCTCACTTAGACGTTCTTTTCTTTCAAATGTGGCATCTTATTCAAATGTTTTGTGAAAATCCCAGTTGGCCACTTAAGGATCTTTATTGCTAGCATGTCAGCAGGAACCCCAGTGGACCTTTTTACCCAGCAGTTAATTGCTCAGGGCAGGGATATAAAGGGGGCGATTACCTCTCCAGGACCAACTTGCCCAAACACTTCCCTCCGCTTCGCCATCCTCGGCATCTGTGCCCAAAGATGCTTTCTTTCTTGTATATCAGTGCCATATTTGCATTTAAACAATCCACTGCAAACTTTCTTGAATGGAGAGAATTTTGCTGCTGGTCAGGTCTTTTGCTCTGACTGAACTGTATCTTGTTCAAGAGTTACAAAATAGCTCCTAAAATGTCTGCACTGCTGACCTACTGTTTTCCCTTTTATTCCATTTTTCCAGTCTATATTAACAACTGGTTTCATATGTTTGTAAAAGGCCTATGTATATCAATTGTTTCATAGCCAGGTTTCTCATCCTCATCCTGAAGGGAAAATTCTATCACATGCCAATCGCACTGTCAAATCTAAGACAGCCATTCCACAGCGCATTATTCTAAAACACTACTTGAACACATCCTCAAGGCTACATTGGCTAAATTTGATTTGTCCGACCTATAATTATTGCAATCCTTTTCTTGACAACTCCCATTATTTCTTGATATATACTCTTGTCCTATAGTGTAGTTATTGTTAAGAGTCTTGAAGAATAATCCCATTAATGACTTCCTTCCTTTGCTACTTCTAAACACCATGTACACCTTGATCTTGCAAATGAAGGCCATTTCTCACGATTATACTTATCTCATCCCTTAAGAGTTGTCCATTTCAATTTGCTTTCATCTTATCCTTTCACAATATCAAATAACTCAAAATATTCAGTTCCCAGCATTGATTACATGCCATACAAATCTCTGTAATGGTTCGCATACTAATTTGTTTGTATGGATGGTACGACAGGAGTCATTTAGCAAGAGGCGCTTAGGCCTGAATTTAACCAGAAAGCAGCAGTGTCATTTTCACAGAGACTTTCTCTCTTTGAATCCTGGCTCACGTAATCGCCTCAAATGTGTCTCATAGACAGTCCTCACATTTGACACTAGAGCGATTCCTCTAGGCGGAAGAACTCACGACTGATAGACTTTTGGCAATAGTGCTTTAGTTGGGTAAAAGGCTGTTTTTGCACTCTTTCTGGATCTGTCCTGGGCAATTAAAGATATTCACTCTGGATACAGTAGACAAGAGGATATTGGTATCCCACTTTGCAGACAGGGGCCTGGACTCCCTGGTGGATGGGGTGGTGGAGGGATAGAACGTCCACGACCCCCAGTCCAGCAGGGAAGACAATGACACCAAAACCTGCCAGTTGGGTCCGAGATTGCCAGGTGGGTCAGTCTGAAGGAATGCACAGCAGTGCCGTTAATAGTCCAGTCTGCTCCACCAGGTTAAGTGTCACTATCTTCTCTCTACTACCTCATCCTCGCTATTCCTACCACTGCATCCACCTCCCACCATCACCAATATTCCACTACGCTCACTGTCCTCCTTCATTCGCTCTCACCACTCCCACTCCCTTTCTAGTTCTATTTGGTGCATGGTGAAATAGCAACTGACACAGTAATGAAGAGAGATTAATTAATAAGGGTGATATTGTGTACATTCCAAAAGGATGTGGCGGCTCTCAAGAGGATGCAGAAACAGTTTACCAGGACATTACCTGCTTTGGAGGGTATCAACTACGAAGGAAAGATTCGACAAACGTGGTTTGTTTTCATTTGAAAGGAGGATGCGGGGCAACCTGATAGAAGTTTACAAAATTTACAGGAGGCATGGATAGAATGGATGGTAGGAGCATTTGTCCCAGGATAGAAATGTCAACTTAAACAGAACAGAGTTTTATGGGAAAGGGGATAAGTTGAAAGGAAATATGAGAAGCAGGTTTTTTTTTTCCCAAGTAAAAATTACAGAAGGTGGTAAGCGCCTGGAATGTGCTGCCACAGGGGCTAGTAGAGGTGGATACAATAGCAACATTTAACAGATATCTTGACAGATATTTGAATAGGCAGGAAAGAGGCATACGGACCATGTAGAGGCAAAAGGTTTTTCGTTTAGAAAGGCAGTGTGTCAGCACAGCCTTGGTGGGCTGAAGGGTCTGTTCCTGTGTTGTACTGTTCTGTGTTCTTGGAATGATAATCTGAGTTAGCAGGCCTCTCACTGCTCACGAATGGAAATCCCATCTTGATGACCAGGACTTGATTGGAAAATACAACATATTGGTCTCAAAAAGGGCATTGCTGGTCATTTCATCTGACTTTCCCAAGTTTCTCAACATGACCCACAATAGCCGAGATCTGGAGTTTACCTGTGCCAAAAGTGACAATGAATCGCCATCTCCATCAATACATGGACATGTGCAGCATGAACTATAGCCTCAACATGCAAAAGGAAACCTGTTGTTAGCAGCTCATTAAACAGTAAGGAGAGATAAAGTCTCTAGCATTCAATTCTGCAGCAAGCAGAGACTCAAGCGGACTCAATCTGTCTGTGCCAACAGCAATCACTATTTTTCCTAGAATATGCTAAGGGCTTTGTTCATGTATATACAGTGAAGCCCTGAGCATAGCTGTTGTGTTAAGGGTCACTGCAGTAACATTAACTGGCTCTTTGCCAACAGGTAGAAAGAGTCTTTTGTTTTAAACATTTTCCCTGTTCTCTATTTATCGCCTGGTTCACTCTATGTTTATGTGTTTGTACGGTACGGAAGAGACCTTTCACACATCAAGTCTGCACTGCCAAAAACATACAACCAAAGCATACATTCTGTCCCTTCCTGTCATACTGATTTATTGCTTCCTTCACTATTGCCCTCTCCTTTTATCTTTAACCTTCTAAATTTCTCTTCACTTTTGAACCCTCTCCTTCCCACCTATTTAGTTTAGAGATCAATCCAAATTGTTTTTTTTAAAATCCAATTCACTGGTGCCAGCATACAGTTCAAGTCAACACAGCACAGCTCCCACTTTCCACTCAACTGGTGCCAGTGCCCCATTTCTCGGCACCGATTTTTGAGCCACAACTTCCTGATGCTATTTAGCTATTTAGGTATTTGGGTAAGGGATCCAGAAAGTAGCATTAGAAGAGTCTCATTTATTGCATTTGTCCAACAGGCTCTTGCAGCCCTGTGTAGATGGAGAATAGGTTCTGCAGGGAGGAGGAGTAAACTGAATATACCAACACGGTGTAAGGGACCATGCAGGTGGGGGTGTTGAGTAAAGGATATGGAGTAATGTCAATCTCCTCACGAATCAGCCAGTAATCTAGAGATTTTTTTTAAATTTAAGTTTTTGCTTTCTAATTTAACTTCTAGCTGATCATACTCCCACAGCAGAACCTCTAAGACCTACCTATAACTGCTATTGATGTGAACTACAATTGGACTTTTCCGCACCCTCTCCAACTTCTTCTCTAGCTCTGAGGAAATGCCTTTAACCCTGGCCCTGACCAGGCAACATAGCCGTCAGGACTCATCCAGTCAGCTACAGAGAACAGTAAGTGTGTCACTAACTATACTGGTCCCAACCATTCTGAGATTAAGGGGATATGAACTGAACCCGAGATCGGGCATCTGCTGTTGTCAAGGCTGTTTGACATCAGAACCCACCCACTCTGCTTGCTCCCAGTGCGGCCACTCTTGTGCCCTTATATTTAGCTCACGCAGTGTATCCCTAGACTGAACTGGTGGGAAGCAACCCAGCCAGTATTTGGCAGATTTCAGCTTTCCACAGCATTGCACCAATTCTAAAAGATAACAACAAAAAAAAAAAAAGGAAATTACCAGGTTCCAGAATTAAATATTCTGAGAATCTGTGAAAATCACAAAAAAATTGAGAACTATGAAGATGGGGAGATAGAGTCAGGAACTATGATCAGATGCTTTAAAAAGGAGTCTGGAGACGAAATCTCACTACAATCGGTTGACCTGAAATTTAAGGTAAAAAGATGTGAAAGAGTTAATTGCAGCCAAAATGAAGCCTGACCACCTGTACATAATAGCCATTAGGTGGAGCATCAAGCAGTCTTCAGGCTGTTAGAGTATCTCACAGACACTTTGCAGAGACACCTACTTCTTGTCAATAATAGTTCTTGTGTCCAAGAGTTGATATAACCTGCATATAGTTACTGAAATGTAATAAATTGCATCCTGTCATGTGAAAACTTACTTGGGGTCAATCCTTTATCACAGACTACTAGAATACCCCTAGATTGCACAGGAGGAAGGATGGTTTCCAGCACACTCCACAACCACATGTGGATGCTATGCAGACCTTCTCAATGTTGTAACAGAGCCCATATTCTAAATCGATGACTGAGCTAAAGGCACAGAGAGCCACATTTCATGTAAACATATTATTTACGACCCCATTGAAGTAATTGAAAACAGAAAGTTGAAAAGCGATATTGGTGGATGAGGGAAGTGGAAAAGCTAAGGTTGATGCTAAGTGTAAGGTCACTCAGTTAGCTTTTAGAAAATAATCTGGTCTCTTTCCTGGGGCTAAGAAACTAGAAATTATGGAGGAACCAAGAAACTGCAGAGGCATTCGATATAATCCTTCAAAGCTTGCTGATCTGACAATTGAGCTTTGGACTGGCAAATTGCTCATGGGTCAGTCCAATAGTTGAAAAGCAAGGGAGATTGAAACCAGGTAGCTAGAGGGATGTCAGTTTACCATCAGTTGGGGGGAAACTGTTAGAATTTGTCATCAGGGATGGAGTGACTAAGATTTTGAGCAAAGTTGAGCCAAATTAGTTCACGAGAGAGAGCCAACACATCTTTATTAAGGATAATTCATACTTGACTAATTAGATAAACTTGTGGATGAATTGCTAATTGATAGACAAAGATGCTCTTAAGAATATCATATATTTGGGCTCCCAGAAAGCATTTAATGACATAACTACGCAAATGATCACTGACAAAACTGTGAGTACATGTCTTATAATATAATGTTTTGACTTGGAAATGAATTGGGAATTAAGAGAGAGAGAGTAAAAATAGTATGCACTCATATTGGCAGATTGCAGGAGGGCTGTATTTTAGGGATCAGGCTTCACCGTATACAGTAAGAGCTTGGACGAAGAGAGACAATTTTATGTCCACTTTTGAATTATGACAGATGGAACAGTAAAGTGATGCAGGCAGCATCAGAAAGTTACAAATGTGACAAGCAGAATAAGGAGGGAAACCTACAGTCGATGGACTTCAATGTGAGTAAATGTGGAGTTATCTATTTTTGGAAATAAGGAAGACAGATCAAATTACTCTCTAAATATTAAGAAATCAGGCATTATTGAAGCGCAGAGAGATTAAGTGGTCCATCGATTATGATTAAAGGCTATGCACAAGTGCAAAAAATAATTTCAAAGGACTGATACAAATAGAGGTTATCTTTTACTAGTCCTGATGTGATGGTGCTGGTGTTGGACCGGGGTGGACAATGTCAAAAATCACACAACACCAGGTTATAGTCCAACAGGTTTATTTGAAAACACAAGCTTTCGGAGTCTCATTCCTTCTTCAGCAGTGAGTCTCGACTCTTGAAGGAATGAGACTCTGAATGCTTGGTGTTTTCAAATAAACCTGTTGGACTATAACCTGGTGTTGTGTGATTTTTGATCTTTTTCTCTTTCCACTGGTCACAACATATATTTAAATACTTTGTCCAGCTATCTAGTGATATGTTTTATCTGTATCAGTTTCAGAATATGAAACAAATGGTCAATCAGCTTACTTCAATAAACAAAATTATTGATTTATTACATAAAAAATTATTCAAAGATGCAAAGCTAATTAACAGTTTTAAGTATGAAATTCTGAATATTAACTGAGGTAGCCTTACATACCACAAACCCACACTCCCACCAGTTAAAAGAAAAAGAAATTTTCTCTCCAGAGACCAACCTTTTAAGTAAAAATGCTTCGGCCAAATAATTGTTAATTCTTAAGAAGAGGGATAAGATATGAAGTGTTCCAGATAACGTTCAGTCTGGCATCCTGTTACATATGGATGGATGTCACCAGACAAGTGTTTGTCGCTGGGATCTTTTCAGAACCAATTCATTCTGGAGACACAGACGGGAAGTCTTCCAGAAACATTTCAGGAGAATTGCAACATCAGTCCTTAGCCTATGGCTTCGGCTATTTCTTTAGGTTTGTTGCCTCTCCCACTAAGTATTTTTGGGAAAAAAAAAAGTCCAAACTGGCATTCCAGTAAATGCGCTTTTTAAAAAAAAAAATTCATAATTCTTAAAACAAAAAGGAGTCCAGGCATCTCCAGAGTCTTTCGAAATGACAACTTCCATACCGTTTTCAATATAAATCCTCAAAAATGTTAATAATGGAAGTGATCTGCCTGTATAGCACGCTAAACAACAATTGAATCTCGGTATATAAAATCAATCTTCATAACAGGTTAAGAATAAAAAAAGTTATTCTTTATCTAAAAGGTGGCTGGAACACAAGGTTGAACATTTTACAGTTGTACACAAATTTAGCTCAATTTCATTTGGAGTACACTGTTTAGTTTTGGGTACCACACGAGAGGTGCAATTTTGCTAATATTAATAGAAATTTGGAGCTCTACTGATGTGGGCTCCCCTAACACCACAAAAAGCTGTTCAAAAGGGATCAATTAAAAAGTGATTCAGGTACAGACTTGAAGGGTTAGATTAGCCGACACCTGCTCTTCTTCCCCAAGGGTTCTATATTAAAAGTAAGCTCTTTGCCTCATCGTTGCAGGAAATGCCTACAAGCTGGCTTTGCAGATTGCAACCCAGGATGACAGTGGTCATTTCGGAACCTCCCAAACCTGGAGAGTTAGCCTTAAGGAACTGTTGATTATTCGTAAATGCGAGACACTTAATATCTGTCTCAACAGTGAATTTGTTCTTACCCAACACGACAGCCAATATAGCTCTTAACCACCATCCTGGAGCCTTATTAGATATCCAAGAACCTGAACGGTGGGTGATACACACCCAATTCTAGATCAAAATCTCTATATTGAGGGAACGGAAGCCCTTTATATTAAGTGGGTCTCTTTCATTATTACTGCGATGTCAAATATAATAAAGTCAAGGAGAGTACTTTGCAGCTGGAAGTGAGCAGAAAAAAGTTTCAAACAATTCTTTCATCTTTCCTGCCAATAAAAAAGGTTATGGCCACAATTATTCACCGGAAACACAAAGACGATGCAGCAGTTCACCTTAATGTCTCTGTCTGCACCTGCGGACAGCAACTGAGATTGTGGTTATGGTGAAGTACATTCTTACCTTTTCACCAAGATCGGGACATTACTTGTGCTGTACATTCAGCAGGTGTAGCTATCTATCGGGATGAAAAACCTTTAAAATCCTACCTTATTTTCCTTAAGGGGCAAAGAAGATTTTCCTGCAGTGGCTCCTAATTTAACGGAAATGCTTGAAAGTTGTGCTTAGTGTTGAACATTATTTCATTCAAAGACATTTCCTGATCTATACTATTGTCAAATGCCTTCTCAAGGTTACAGAGGATCCAGTTCAATGCATTGCTTAATCAGAGCTGGTTCATGGCTAGCACTGACTGGCTGGAAGCAACAATAATGAATTCTTTAAAAAGAGAAATTGCAGAAGCAATTTAACAACATCCAAGGTTCCTTTCTGACAAAAAGAAAAACATTAAAATCATTTACTTTCAATGAAAATAATGCACAGCAATGTTATCATGTGAAGAAATAGACATGCCATTGGCCATCTGTGTACAAAAAGAAAAATTAGATAAAAAGCTGGAGCTACAGTTGAAACCAAGAAGGAAACAAAGTACAAAGTACAGCTTTTTCTGCATTTGGATGAGTCATCTGTAGCAAATAGCCAACTGATTTTTAAATTGGCTGTTTTTTTCTTCAGACCTAATGAAATTCTTTACTTGTTTTCATGATTTTACATTTGCAGACACCTAGATATTATTCCTTGGCTCATTCTTAACAGTCCCTAAGATACAAAGCAAGACTTGAAATGTTCACTTCTCTTGCCTGTGCTCATGATGCACTTCAATCAAATTTAAACGTAAGAAAATTATAACTGGGGGAGACAGGGATGAATAGTCTCCAAGGTTCGGATTGAATCTGGACCATATATTGCTATGTAAACACTTTGCTTAGATGGACCTTCATCCTATATTGAATTTAAATGCATCAAGAAAATCGTACAAAAAAGCTTTGCAACAGAAAAGTCATCTGCCAATATATTCTGGCAGTAGGGATCACATTTTCCCTCCCTTCGTTGAAAAAAGGTGATAGACACCTTAAAGATAATTTACAGTGTCTGCTTCTCTGTTTCTGATGTACATCCAGTGCAGAAACATCCTGAATGCCAGAACAGTTTGTCAGTCAAAAGCATGGAACAAGTACACATGTAATATGAATATTCCATGAGGAAGGTGGTACACTTGATAAATTACAGATCTTCTTAAATTGCTCCCATAGGAATCAAGCAGATGTAACATATACACGGATATGGCATTGCAACTGGGAAACAGCTGCTCCCTAATTAATAGCAACCTGTCTGCCCTCAGCCACGAAACATCTGCTCATCATTTCCCTCCTATCATCTTCGAACATTTCTCAACATTAAAGTTCATCTGTGGCTACACTTTTACAAATTTCAACAAACACATGCTGCAGGTAATAATGAGGAATAGGTTTATATGGAATTACGCAGAACATTAAAGCACTGCATCATTCTTTACAATGTGCTGAAATCTATTGGCCTCAATCTTCCTGAGGAGGGTGGGTGGGTGTACGGGAGTACAATAGCATTGGGGATCCAGTAAGGCTGGGGCTGTTCTGGTCAAGTTGAAGTTAACAGAAGTACATTATAATTGTTTTATTCCACTTCCTGCCCATCAACCAGCAAACAAGAAAAACAATGACAGGAGGATGCAAACAGTGATTTTAAGAAATTGTCCCATTAAGTGGGCTGCAGACTGGGATTTTGCGAAATCAGTGATTATGGAAGAGACCTAGTGTCTGTGAGAGAGAAAGAAAGACTAGAAACAGCAGAACAGACGCCAACGCTTCCCTGAGGGATAGGAGATGTCCAGCATATTGTCTATGAAATATACAAAAAAAAACCTCATTCTCTGGAGTCAGCAGTGGCCACATTCATTGCATTGCTTGATTTCCTGAACTGAGTTGGTGGTTGTTAAAATTAAATCAGGCTCTAAGTTGCACTGAGGGAGCCCAATCTAAATACATTATTGAAATATCCCAGCTCTACTCATCATGGGCCTGAACAGTCATGTAAGAGCACTTCTGGATATATTTTAAAAAGTCCAGGTAATGAGAAAGGTTCTTGTGGTGCAGTGGTAGTGTCCCTACCTATGGCCAAATAATTGTGGATTCTCGAAGAAAAGAGATAAGATACAAAGGGTTGCAGATAATGTTCAGTCTGGCATCCTGCTGGTGGTGTGTTAGATTACTTTGGTTAATATTCATCCTTTAAACTGTTAGTTAGCTTTGCATCTTTGAATAATTCTTTGATGTAATAAATCAATAATTTGGGAGGTCCAGGTTCAAGTGCCACCTGCTCCAGAGGTGGGCAATAACATCTCTGACCAGGTTGATAAGAAAATATCAGCACACCCAGAGTACAACCTGTAACCCACTGACACCTCTTCAGTATGTTCTTCCACCACAGGCTGGAAGTTAAAAAAGAAAAATTCAGGTAATTAGGGTCTCGTGGTATAGTGGCAGCATTCCTAACTTGGAAGCAGATGCTAGGTTCAAGTCCTACCTACCCCAGACACGGGTCATAATGTGCCTGGACGGGCTGATTAAAGCAACTACATCATAACCATAAGTAAAGCTATCTCTGTGAGGCTACATGAGAGCAAAAGGGATGGGAGTTTATGATGACAATGTTAGAAAATGAAAGATGAAAAAGGAACATGCTGCTGAAGCACAAACACTAACTGTGCTAAACTGAATTGTTTAGAAAGAGTTCTTGTGGTCCAGTGGTAGTGCCCCTATCTTTGAGCTAAGAGGCTTGGGTTCAAAGTCCCACCTACTCTTTAAGTGTGTAATAACATCTCTGAACAGGATGATTAGAAAATTTCTTCAGGTAATGAAGGAAATGAGGGCTCTTGTGGTGCAGTGGTATTGTCCCTACCTCTGAACCAGAAGGTCTGGGCCCAATTCTGATCTGCTCCAAAGATTTACCATAACATCCCTGAACAGGTTGTCTTTTCTTTAAAAATTCTTTTTCAGGCAACGAAGCACAAGAATGCATGACACAAATCTTCAAAACTGGCACATGAACAAAAAATTTAAAAAACAAAAAACTTTTTCTCAGATACAAAGTTGCAACTCACCTCATGCTGTGTATGACATTATTTCGTACAAAGCCATTTTTATGATAACTACTATGAAGAAGGTGGAGGCCCAGGCCTCCAGAATTGCAGGGTTCTCTCTTTATCATTCACTCACGCAATGGGGGTATAAGTAGCAAGGCCAGAACTTATGGCTCATTCAGAACTCCACTGCCCAAACATCAGGAAAACAGGGGAGCGAAATAAGTTAACAAGGTGTAGAGCTGGATGAACACAGCAGGAAGGCTGACGTTTTGGGCCTAGACCCTTCTTCAGAAATGGGGGTGGGGAAGGGGGTTCTGAAATATATAAGGGAGAGGGAGGGAGGCGGATAGAAGATGGATAGAGAAGATAGGTAGAGAGGAGACAGACAGGTCAAAGAGGTGGGGATGGAGCCAGTAAAGGTGGAGTGTAGATGGGGAGGTAGAGAGGAGATACATCAGTCCAAGGGGGAAGGATGAGGTTAGTAAGTAGGAGATGGGGGTGGGGCTTGAGGTGGAAGGAGGGGATAGGTGGGAGGAAGGACAGGTTAGGGAGGCGGGGACAAGCTGGGCTGGTTTTGGAATGCGGTAGCGGGGAGGGGAGATTTTGAAGCTTGTGAAGTCCACATTGATACCATTGGGCAGAATATGAGTTGCTGTTCCTGCAACCTTCGGGTGGCATTGTTGTGGCACTGCAGGAGGCCCAGGATGGACATGTCGTCTGAGGAATGGGAGGGGGAGTTGAAATGGTTCGTGACGGAGAGGTGCAGTTGTATAGCACGAAACGAGCGTAGGTTTTCTGCAAAGCGGTCCCCAAACCTCTGCTTGGTTTCGCCGATGTAGAGGGGGCCACAACGGGAACAGCGGATACTGTATACCACATTAGCAGATGTGCAGGTGAACGTCTTCTTGATGTGGAAAGTCTTCTTGGGGCCTGGGATGGGGGTGAGGGGGGAGGTGTAGGGGCAGGTGTAGCACTTTGAGGTTGCAGGTAAAAGTGCCAGGTGTGGTGGGGCTGGAGGGGAGTGTGGAGCGGATAAGGGAGTCACGGAGAGAGTGGTCCCTCCGGAAAGCAGATAAAGGGTAGGGAAGAAAAAATGTCTTTGGTGGTGGGGTCTGATTGCAGATGGCGGAAGTGTCAGAGGATGATGCGTTGGATCCGGAGGTTGGTGGGGTGGTACGTGAGGATCGGGGGGATTCTGTTTTGGTTGTTATTGCGGGGAGGGGGTGTGAAGGATGAGTTGCGGGAAATGCAGGAGACACGGTCGAGGGCGTTCTCGACTACTGACGGTGGGGGGGTGGGGGGGAAGTTGGGGGCAGTTGCGGTCCTTGAAAAATGAGGACATCTGAGATGTACGGGAGTGGAATGCCTCATCCTGGGAGCAGATGCAGCGGAGGTGAAGGAATTGGGAATAGGGGGTGGCATTTTTGCAGGAAGGTGGGTTGGAGGAGGTGTATTCTAGATAGCTGTGGGAGTCGGTGGGCTTGAAATGGATATCAGTTTCTAGGTGGTTGCCAGAGATGGAGACAGAGAGGTCCAGCGAAAAGAGGAGAGAGAGCGAGAGAGCGAGAGAGCGAGATATCAGAGATGGTCCTGGTGAACTTAGGGTTGGGGTGGAAGGTGTTGAAGAAGTGGATGAACTGCTCGAGCTCCTTGTGGGAGCACGAGGCAGAGCCGATACATTCATCAATGTGACGGAGGAAGTGGTGGGGTTTAGGGCCAGTGTGGGTACGGAAAAGGGATTAATCCACATAACCTACAAAGAGGCAGGCATAGCTTGGGCCCATGTGGGTACCCATGGCCACCCCCTTTGTCTGTAGGAAGTGGGAGGAATTGAAGGAGAAGTTGTTGAGGGCGAGGACGAGTTCGGCTAAGCGGATGAGGGGGTCAGTGGAGGGGGAAATTGGTCAGTTCTGCGGGACAGGAAGAAGCGGAGGGCCTTTAGGCCATCTGCATAGGGAATGCAGGTCTATAGGGACTGGAAATAAGTTAATAGTGGTTACATGATTGAAAGGATGGTTTTGAAATAGAAGAAGGGAAAGGATGGACAGAAGACCAACTGTTTCAAACAGAGTTAGAGTAGATAACAGAGATCAAGTTAACGTCAAGATTGATCTCTCAAAATAGATGGGGCAAAGAAGGTAATGTTGACACACAAACAGAAAGCCTCAAAGCATCAATTGATTCTGTCTTCGATGAGAAAGCTTTCTCCCACAATGCAGCATACACGTGACCTTGGTTTCTCAGTTAGGAATCCAGCCACTTTTCTCACCTACTAGGAAGGCAAGTAATTGAGCCAACGGCAGGTTAAAGGTCTGAAGTGGCCTCCTTCATTTTTTAATCATGCATTCACTGGGAGAGGACAATTGCCGGCGGATCAACATTTATTGCCCATCTGATTATCTTTGGGAAGGTGAGCTTCTGTAGCCCCTTTGGTGTGGGAGGATGCACAATACGTTAAGAGAAAAAGTTCTAAGAGGTTGACCCAGTGACACAAAAGGAACAGTGATGTTTTGAAGTCAAAGGTGAATGGCTTGAATGGGAACTTGCAAGTGGTCATGTTACCATGTATCGGCTGCCCTTATACTTCTTTATGGGAATAGTCCTGACTCTTGGAGGTGCTAAGAAGTCTTTGTGAATTTTTGCAGTGTATCTTGTAGATGGCATACACTGCTGTGACTGAATGTTGGTGGTGGAGGGAGTGGATGGCTGTAGGTGTGATACCAATCAAGTGGACTTCTTTGCCCTGGATGGGTTTCAAGCCTTGAGTATTGTTGGACTTGTGCCCACCCAGGCAAATGTAAAGTATTCCATCACACTGACTTGTCCTTGTAGATGGCAGACAGGAGTCTGGGTTACTAACTTGCTTTGTAACCACAGTACTTATTTGGCTAGTCCAATTGAGTTTCTCGTCAATGGATGTTGATATTGGGGGATTCAGTGATGGTTATGTCACTGAATGTCATGGGGCAATGGTTACTTTCTGTCAGAGTTATTGCCTGACATTTGTGTGGCAGTTGTCAACCCAAGCCTGGATATTGTCCAGGCCTTCCTGCATTTGGACATCCTTCAGAACCGGTGGAGTTGCAAATGGTGCTGAAAATTATCTGCTAATGATTGCACATCCCTGATCTTATGACGGAGGGTAGATCATTGATAAAGCAGCTGATATTTGGACAAGGATACTACCCAAAAGGTACGGCTGAAGAGATGTCCTGGAGCCAAGATGATGGTCATCCAACAACCACAACTATCGATCATCTTTTTGGCAATTATGACAGAGAGTTCCCCACCAGCCCCTCAATTCCCATTGACCTAGTTTTGCTTGGGGTCCTTGATGTCACATGTTCAATTGCAGCCTTTATTTCAAGGGCAGTCACCGTGATCTTACTTCTGGAGGTCAGCTCTTCCGTCCACATTTGTGCCATAGCAAATGAGGTCAGGAACTGAATGGGCCTGATGGAACCCAGATTGAACATCAGGTGAGCAGGGTGATGCTAAGTTAATGGACCTCCATTGTTAATTTTAAAAAGGGTCTCAACAGCTGGCAAATTAAGTTTGGACCTTTCACACAGAACTTAATTAGCAAGGTGCTAATGTAGGGGGCAAGCATCTCTCCAGGGCCAACTTGCTCCATTTTTCTTTTCCAATGGATCATGGGACATGGGCATTGCTGCCTAGGCCAGCATTTATTATTCATCTAATTACCTAAAGGGCAGTTAAGAGTCAACCTCATTGGTGTAGATCTGGAGTCACATGTATGATTAAAAAGTGTCATCGGCTCTTGACCACCCACCCAACTTTCTGGTCCAGATTTTGATCTGCAGAATGTGTTCTTCCCTGGCTATATTTTCCTACCCATAGTATTTGTGTTAAATATCTCATTCATGAATGAAGGTAAGCATGTTTGGAGTTTTTAAGGGGGTATATTTTAAGTCACAAAGGAGTAAATTGTTAATTTTTTGCTTTTTGTTAAGTAATCTTTTCTTTACAATAGTGATCTTTCTGATAGTGATAGCAAGAGGATCAATATGGTTGACTTAGTTAGATAGTTGTACATTTGTGACTAGTCATAGAATAGTCAGACTCAGTTATTGTTGTACTCTTTCCATTGGAGGTTTTGGCACCAGCTATCGGCGTCTAAATGTTAGGCAAATCATAATTACATTTTATATCTAGCAAGGAACCAATATGATAACACTCACTGTATTTTGAAATATTGCTGAAGCTGTATAACATTCTCTGCTTGCAGAGTTTCATTTCTAAAAACTGCTTTATTTCCACCGACAAAGAAATGATGGCTGCAGTCTTTTCAATAACATTAAAAGAATATATCTTATTCACATTGGGCATGCTGTGTGAAGTTGCATTATTTAAAAGATTACAGCATTTGCACAATTTCCTATCCTTATCTACAGCACTGTGCAAATCATTGTTCCTATTTGCAATGAGTTTGGCCATTGCCATCTGTTCGTGAAATGACTATCATGGATGCTAAAGTTTGCAATATTAAATATTGGATATTACCCATTTACTACAAATATCAATGAAAGAAAACCATTTAATGCCTCCAATCTGTTCAGGATGATCAATACTCTACTGTTTATGATCCTTGTTAGGAGTTCCACATTCCTATCTACCACTGGAAACTTGATTTTCTTGCCCAACAAGAACCTACCTCTAAAGTAAAGCATTGAATGAAATGTCAGGACTCTTTCTGTTTGTCATTTTCCATTTTGGTTTGGATTTGTGAACTCCCAATTAAGAACTAAAGATGACCTCAGGACTGTAAGCAGCAGCTTGTTTTCTTTTTGAAAGAAGGCGAAAACAGGAACTAATATTTGCTTATGAGTCCAGGTCTGGAAGATAATTGCAGGATGATTCTTGCTCAAAGAACACTTCAAATATTTCAGTTCCAAAGATGCATAATGCTCAAACAGATGTCAGATGTTTGACTGTTGTTAACAGGGGCTATCACAGATCAATTGGTACCAAACTCACTAACCAAGAGAATGTGGGAGAAGTAAACGGTAAGCAAAACCAAAAGTTTGACCTGGCTTTGATCTGTGGTTTTATCAGGAGGATTGTGGCTGCCAAAGCTCCAGGAAGGAGATCTGATTGGGGAGGATATCTAGAAATCATTATCAACTTGTTGAAAGTTTGGAGAATAGAATCTCAGTTGTAAGTATGAAGTAAATATTCCTTGCAGTGTACAGGTAGCTGTTTGCATTGACTAGTGTCTTCTGGGACCAGCAAGATTTAATCCCACATGCCTGTGATATTATAGAATGTGGAAACAGTTTACACGTACTGGCCAGTTACATCTCTTGCTTTCCTTATGGTCTGTTGGAGAGTGGCTCTAGAATTAAAAGGAGGTTGGGTTTAAATCAGATATTAAATTATATTAATGATTAATGGGGGCAAGTTGCTCGTGCTTGCAACTTGACCTCCAGATCAATAGTTCTGAGCCAAAAAATTCCTTCAGCCACAAGCACTTACCGCAGATGTGTTTGCTTTGGATCATACAGGCATCCAGAAGCTCCAATATAGTCCAGATCATAGCACATCACTCGTCCTGTCACTTTAATGTGTTGACTAGTTAACACTACGTAACTTACAATTAATACACCCTCTATCCTCTAATAGGTTTCGTCACAGTCAGTAACCTTTACGTTATTGACAATAGTTACAAATTTTAATAAAACCTTTCACTGATTAACCTAGTCCTTCTGCTGCACAAAGTTGGGAATTGAATGTTAGAGGCGCGACAACTGTGGAATTTTAAAAAAAAAATGCACCTCCTCTCCTCTGCCTGTCAGTCATTCGTTGAGCCCCTCTTCCACCACAGTCAACATCTTGCAGTAAACCTTACTTAAAAACCTCTTTTCCCCCCTCCATGTGATAAATTCCTACTTTGAGCCAAATTCCCAGGTATTCACACTCAACAGCTGTTTTACTCAGGCAATCTTCCACACAATTGATTATGCAACATTACTGATCTAATCTCACATAACTTAAATCAAGTTTAACAAGCAAACCACCAAGTCAGTATATAGCAGTCATATTTCAATGTTCCAGCTTCGTTGCAAATCCATTAAGTGTATGATGGAATTTTGAACACGTATTATAAAAGGATCCTTCAGACAGACAGTTATAAACCTATGCAATTTCTGAATTTAGGCAATTTCATATCTGATAGTTCGGGATCATTCAGAACTTTTGGAATGTATCAGAAGTATTAGCTTAAAATTCTTCACTTGTAAAACTTCCATATACATGCAGAAAACCAGAAGTAACTACTTTTGATTATATATCAAATTTCCAAGATACAATTGTTAGTTAGCTTCAGAATAGAAGACAGTTTTCTTTGGCTCAATCCAACTACACCATCATCCAGAACTTCACTTCGTCAATTGAGTCATATCTGTGTTGAAGTTTCCAAACACTTTACTTCAACTTCTAGATTCAGTTGAAAGTCTTCATTCACCCTCTGCGCTTGTCTTAGTAGTGACTTTAACACATTCATGTACATCTACAGGATTGCTGCCAACTTAACTCGGTGAATATCTCCCAAGGAAGAACAATTAGCAGTAAAGAATTGAAATCATCCGTGAGTTGTTTCATCATCTAAGATCAAAGATCAAACTTAAAATAACTGTTACAATTTGTTCACAAAGCTGCGGTGCTGCCTGGAAAAAAAAAACTGGTTAAGAATTCAATGTGCTCAAGTAGATTGTGCTACCAAGTCTATTTCTTATCTGCATCTTCAGATTGACTGGTTTGTGTTATCTGAAATTTCTTTCACTGACGATAAGGGTAGAAATCCTTTCTGCCAAATCTGTGGTCACAGATTTCCATCCTATTGGCAGCATGAAACAGCCTTTGAATCTCACCATAGAATCCACAGGCATCACCTATCTTCTTTGTGCTGTGCGACAAGTCTAAGAATCCAAATTAAATCTTTTACAGGTTGTCCCTCGACTGGTTGTTCAATAACTGTTTGTTCCTGCACCAGTTGTTCGCTTACTCTTTTGACAAACTTGACATATGTTGCTCTCTCTTTAATTATTGACTGCCCATTGTACCTAGCTGAACTCCTATCACTTCCAGAACATTGAGGTCAAGAAATACACGCATGTCCAAGAGGTTTCATTATTCTCTAATCTCACAGACCTTTTGTGCAGTAGTTTATCTTGTAGCAGACTTTTAAACTTGATCTATTCCACCAGGACCTCGTTTGGGTTTCTGTAGGTTGTAATATCTATTCACTATTGAAGAAAATCTGTAAAACAGCAACACTCATTGCTGTACCAAGCTTAAAGTTACTGACATCTTCATTGACCTAAATAAATAGGTTATACCAAACTTGTCAGTTGCATGACCAATTTCCCCTAGAAACGTATTGAATATTCTCTGTAAAGATGGTGACTGTAATGCATTAACACCTGAGTAACCATTTGATTTGTTGCCCTGTAACTGTGCCCTACTTCTACACATCTTCTGGAAGTGACCTGTAGTTGTACAAACACAGCATCTTTTGTAATCGCTTTCCACTATGTGTTACTGAGAGGCTTCATTGTTTCATAACACAAAGACTTCATATCTGCTCTCAGGCATACCGTGTTAGCTTTTCATCTGCTTTTGGCATGTAGAGACCTCATAAATGGAATAAATTCTGTTTCTTTCTTGTGATAAGGTTGTTCTCCTCTCAGGATATCTGATTCTTCCTGATTTCTACTCAGAGCAAGACTGAATGGCTCTCTCAAAGATGAATCTTCTTTGAATTTTAATAAATCTGACAAAGATCCAATATTTCAACAACGAACCTATCCCTTATGAATTTTGATTACAAAGCTCCAAAGTCATAGTTTTCCACTAATCTGAGGACACTGTTTACGAAATAGATTTCTTTATATGATGGATTCTTCCATCGAATCTTGCTCTTACAAAACATTTCTATTCAAGTCAAAGTGAATGTCAAAAGATTGTAGAACTTAACATTCTAATTTGTTAAAAATTGGAACACTATCAGCTGTAGGTCTTATTGAGTAGTTTACTCAAGCTTTGCTTCAGTATGTTGCTTGGGTGCAATTATGTATCTTAAGAACTTCTGTTCCACAAGATTTCCAATCCTACGTTTTACTTGTCCCATCTGAAATTGAATCAACTTAGTGGTGTTATTTCTCACTAATAGGATAACGGATTGTTCTAAAACTGTGATTCTGCAGTGTATCCATGCTGCCTCATTCTTTTGACCTGTAGACTTTTATATTTGCTGTGTAGCAGTGCTGTTTTAGCTTCCTTGTTTCAACTTTTGGGAAAAACAACCATATTAGAGCAATGGTGCATCCACACATGGCTTGTTGGGGATCTTTGTATGTTTTCACAGTCAAAATGGAGGGTTCCTGTCCTTTCTGTACACAAATAGGTTTCGCAATTTTCCACAAAAAATGGGAATTATGTGCTTTCCATGGCTAACTAAACATTGCTTTATCTTGGCAAATTATGGAAAAGGATGGGCAATGTGCTTGCAACCTTAATTCTTCTCATCTGAACTGCACTAGAAAAAATTATAGATCTCTGGCCCATTTCACAACCTTTTCTGTTAAATTCTCTCCTTTAGGCATTTAAAATTCCTCTATCACTTTAATTCTGGCTTTGCAACATTACTGGTGCCGCGTCCTAAGCTTAAATAATTCCTATGACCCGGTTTTTCCCCAGTTTAAGTGTGCCTCATGGTAGCTGTTTGCTGTGGCAGTAATGTTCATCACAAGCTGCAAGCACTTTTTGCTTAGATCCTCACTTTCAGAGCCAATACTGCACCATTTAAGTTAGTGTTCCTTTGCCTGACAGGGATTTTTAAACTTTATTACCATTGCTCCGATGCCCGTTCGTTTCCGAACTATACCTCCAATCCAGACTATATCAAACAATTTCTTGCTTCCTGGCAATTGTCTAACCGTCAGGTGTGACTAGCCTCTTGCATCTGCACTTCTGACCAGGTTTCGGTTCAAAGGCTTTACCATTAAGTGATGATTCTTCTTTGTTGATCTTTCGAGAACTTTCTACGCAGGCAGTTGCAGGCTTCAGCTGTCACAGTTACTGACAGGCTGTAAGAGTAACTCAAAGTGACAAATTCCAGTGAGCACAAAATGAATTTCTATTTATTATAGATGAGCATGTTAACAAACTATTAATATTCAACTTCCATATTTTTAAATACCAGGTCTCCATGGACTCTGATTCTTTAAAAAAACTACCAACCTCAAATGCTTGCTGTGCCTCAGATTGAGGCACATTCTGAGAGACTAGACAGTGATATATAGAACTCTTGTATCTAATGATATAGCTAATTGTAAGCTGACAGGCCAATAATTATAGGTCTGTATTCCCCCACTTCTCTCTCACCTTTTAAATAAATGGATTGACATTTGAAATTCTCTTGTCTAATGGCACAAAAAAATATTGCTATAAGTTTCTGCAGTTCATTCACCTTATCACAGTCGATAACCAACTGCACAAACCAAGCAGGAAGCTCGAAGTTCTTGCACAACGGAGCCCAACACCTCACGTCAATAAATTTGGGCAAACAGCCAGTATCTGCTGTACTTGCTCGGGTTAACAGTCCATTACAACAGGATGAATCCTGGACCACTAGACATCAATTTGTCCTACATTGCAAGAATAGAACATTTCCATTCACATGGCAGCTACACTCAGATT
>JAHRHZ010000022.1:31299567-31345672 GCA_024137785.1 Ginglymostoma cirratum | reverse complement strand
ACAGACAGAGACAGACAGAGACAGACAGAGACAGACAGAGACAGACAGAGACAGACAGAGACAGACAGAGACAGACAGAACACATTTTTAGACTTAAGGCTCTGGAGAGTATAGGGTGAAAACAAAAATATGGTATTGACACAGAGAATCAGCCTTGATCACAGTGAATGGCAGAGTGAAGGGCTTACTCTTACTCCTACTCCTAGTTTCCACACCTGCCAGTGTCCAAAGAGGAAAGTAGGTTAACATTGAATCTGATTTGACTTCTCTTCAGATTTTGAGACCGTTCTGCAGACTGAAGTCATATCAAACTTGACATGTTTTTCTCTCTCTATAGAGACACCTTGCTGAGTTTCTCTAGCACTGTTTTTGGTACAGACAAAAACACAAGGTAAATTGTGCTGACGACAGCCCACGTAGTGAATGATCTCCTAAGGGGTTGCAAAGCTTGCAGATTGTGACATTGATGCAACTGGAGCTATTTTGTGCTCACATTACAGGCAACAGTCCTTCCTCATCAACAACTTCTAGGTTAGTTTCTACAAATCTCCAAGTGCTCTCAATTGACAAGTTTGACTTTGACAACAAAGTCCATATGGTATTTGTCAAAAGTGCTCCTGCATAAACCAGTGACTTCTAGACTTGTTTGCACAGGTACATATTCCACTTGGAATGCAACATGACCCACAAGAATAAGCACAAGCCAAGTAGAGTAAGACAAGCTGCTGAGAGAAGGAAAGATAGCGCAGCTTTCAGTAAGGTGTTATATCATTCTGAGGGCTTAAGGAGCAATCCTCCGACATGAACCTCTGCAAGGAATATTGTGAGAAACATCTATGACTTAAGAACTACGCTTTCACTAAAACCTGCTACCAGACACACCCTCAAATGCAACCCCACTGTAGGGCATAGGCACACTGCCAATAGTTATGAAGATGACTAGAGACAGATACCTCCTTTCCGGGTTGGAGCTGGAGATACTTGTAGCAGGTTTCAGTCGGCCACCCATTTTATGCACAAGGATAACACGGGGGTTTTCTATTTAAAAGGCAATAAGTACATTTCTTTTTCCTTTTCCAAAGAAAAGCAGGCAGAGTAATCAGATGGCTTTGCAAATATAATTTCTTTGTAAATTACTTCATTAAGGGTGTAACATGCCATTGACTGATCACACATTATTTTGCAGGCCCTACCTGAAAACTTTGTAACAAGAATTGAAACAAGACTTCAATCCCTCAGAAACCCAGCTGGTGTGACCACAGACAGTGAAGAAGGTCAAAAGCTGGTATCTGACTGCAGTCATGACATCTTCATTCAGTAACAATACAGCTGAGTCAACAGCATGTCAGCCTCGGACAAATCAAAGGTTCGCCACTGGACAACAAGAGATATTAACTGACCACATGACTGATGACTCCAGTGCATAAATTACATATACCTGGGGCAGCATGCATGTCATGAAAGCCACGCTGCCACACAATGCGATAGAAAACCATTAACACACTGAAATATCGTTTCCAATTTCTAACCCACTCCTTAGGATTGCAACAGTGCTCAACAAAGCAGGTACCAATATTCATAGTGGTGTATTGCATGCTGCTGAACCTTGCCATCATGAGGCGACACTTCTTGGCATCAGCTATGCCAATGAGAACAGGAGGAGAAGAGGCTCTGTCTAGCATCTCTGCATAGAGCTCGATCCAGCATGATACCACTAACTACAGCCCCAATTCCCTGTTCACCAGGAGTCCCACATCTTGCTTTCTCACTGTCACTGACCACTACACTATCAGCTTATCCAGAATGCAAAAAGGCACCACAGATGAACATTCCAAACCAAAATGTATGAAATTATCCCATATTGCACAAAACAGTGAATTAATCACCCTTAAGCATTGCCTTTGGTCTTCCCAATGTATCTGCGTCTGTCCAATGTCTGCAGCGTGGCTAACGAAAGGCTGATGAATTTCAGTGAAGCTGACTCGAGGTGGCTTCAGGAGGATGACCACAAACAGTCCCAGGCTGAAAAGACGCAGCTTCGGACTGTACAACTTCACTCAAATCAGGAGCCTGGCCTGGCCTGGCCAGCTGACAGACAAAAGCAAGGACACTGGTGAGTGGCTTCCTGGCTCTAAGTCCTTAGATGTCCAATGTCTCACCACATCCAAGATCCCTCTTTATCATCTAAATTACATATAGTACCGGTATCTGAACTGATGGCCAAGTACGTGAAAGCTTGTTGATCCCATCAGGATTTTGTATATTTCTATGAGTTCCACCCACATCCTCCGTGCCACCACCCCACCATTCTTCAAAATTCCAGCGAGTACAAGCACATGCGATCCAGTCTCTGTTCAAATGTCAGTCCTGCCATCCCATGAATCAGTCTGGTGAACCTTCGCCTGGCTCCCTCAATAGCAAGAATGCTCTTCCCCAGACTAGGAGACCAAAACTGCACATAAAAACCAAGGTGTGGCCTCACCAAGGCCCTATATAACTGCAGCAAGTCATCCTTCTTCACCTACTCCTAAACTGCCACCATTCAGCTAATAATCTGCCTTCCCTGTTTTGTGAGCAAAGTGGGTAACCTCACATTTATCCACATCAGATTGCATTTTCCAAATACTTGCCCACTCAGCCAGTCTGTCCAAGTCACCCTGCAGCACGCACTGCCGCCTAGCTTAGTGTCATCTGCAAACTTAGAGATACTGCATTCAATTCCTTCGTCCAAATCATTAATGTACGTTGTGAGCAGCTGGGGTTCCAATATTGAACCCTGCAGTACCCCACTTGTCACTGCCTTCCATTCTGAAAATAACCCGCTTATTCTAACTTTCTTGCTTCCTGTCTGCCAACTAATTCTCTATCCACGTCAATACATTACCTCTGATACCACGAGCTTTACTTTTCCTTACTAATCTCTCGAGTGGAACCTTGTCAAAAACCTTTTGAAATTCCAGATACACAACATCTACTGATTCACTTTTGTTCACTCTCATGGCCACATCCTCCAAAAATCCCAGAAGATTTGTTAAGATTTGTCTTGTGGCACTGCTTCCAGTTCCTCTGGGTTATGTTACTTAAACAGATCACAATGACCCTCTGTTCCGATCCCCCTTGTCGGCATGTGCCTGGATAGCCTCCTGACCCCATGTCGATAGAAGACACCTCTCCTATATACAACTTTCTCCAGCCGCAATGCACTATAGGCTAAGTTAGAGTGATACTAGCTACTCCATCTAATTTAAAGCAAGGTTTGGTGTTGGTTGGACACTGAAGTCATTAAAATTATTAGACAGCACAAGGTTTGCATCTTTCTTGTACTGAATAATTAATTGAGCATCACAATCCTGACACCCATTTTTAGGGGCTGTCAAACCAGCCCTCTACATACCTTAGTGAATCAGGTACTCATTACTGCTGCTGGATTTCATGGATCAAATTAAGAATCCAAAGTGTTTTACTGATATACACTACACAGAGGAGTGAAGCAACGTACAGCTCAATCACCAAGAACCCTTTTCTTCAGATAATTTCTCTTACAGATTCCTGTTTATTATACATCTGTCTTGTTTCAGAATATGAAGCAATTCACTTAATACTTTACCATGCTTCATATGTCTTTCAAAACGGTTCTTGCAGAGCCAAAAAAATGTTATAAATCACAGTTTGGACAGCAAACTCAGAATTTTATAAACGAAACTTCAATTAGCACAATTAATTCAACTGATTTAAGGCCGGCTCTACTTATTCATCTCCATGTTTTGTAACAGTACTGTCCCAGTTGGTACTTTTGTACAGAAATTATTATTTGTAATCATTTATAGTGCTCTTATTACACGTTCTCTGGATAAGTAAAGAGAAAGTAGGGTCAAAATGACGCTAAGGTAAATATAAAATGTTCTGCCTTAAAGCTTGAAGTACTTAGAGAAAAGTGACATCCATATAGCAAGGAATGGAGGGATGTGGACCAAGGGCAGGCAGAAGGGATCAGTTTAATTTGGCGTTCAATTGACATTCTGATCTCCAAAGACTCACCGGCCTCCTTCCAAGTTAACAAGCAGAGAGCTCTCAAAATAAGGGGCCATTGCCCTTTGCTTTACACCTCCCACACCCTTGCTTCTCATTGAACCTTCATCAGGACTGAGGAGGGGGAAGGAAGTAGATCGATAGATAGGAGGGAGGAGCGGCGGGATGGTGATAGGTGCATACAGGTAGGGGACGGTGGAAAATCGGTCAGAGGAAAGGGTGGGGCGGATAGATAACGGGCATTTCACCAAAGCCGAGGCCCAAGGAATAAATAGGCAATAGCAGCACACACACAAAGATGACTAAAAGATAGGAAACTGTCATGGCAGGGAGTTTTTTTTTTGAACTGCAGAAACAGGTATACCTTTACTGGTAAAGGGTGTCAAAAAGTCAAATCAAAATCTGTTTCTGAACTGATCCACACAGTTAGAATGGAAGGACCAATAACCTGCTCCCAGATGCTCCTTATTTCTGTCACATTTGTATCAGTGTTATTGCAGCTCAGGAATAGGTAATTGAAGTGAAGCTCCACAAATACCATTATCCTGGTCACGCTGTGAAAATAACTTTTGATAACTATTTCCAATTAACTAACACCTTCTCAAATTTTGAAGTAATTTTAAACTGACTTGTTCTTACTGAAGTAAAGTTACGAAGGCATAAAAGTGAACTACAAATTTTCAACCTACATCATTGGATTTTAATAGTTGGGATCTTTCATGGTGGTTTTAAAAAATGGGAAGACACTGACTCAAGATTGCCACAACGATCACCTGACCAGAGTGAGCCAAGCTTTGTGAAGCCATAAATAAACAAGAATCAGTCTGAACTGAAATTAATATCTCATCTAAAAGACTGAAGCCAGTCACTCAGCTCTGTGTCTCCTTTCTAACTTGTACCATTCTGGATAGGTTCCACATACTATCGTCTGTAAAACATCCAGCTTTGCAGAGTTGAAAGCAAAGATCCCCATTAGATCAGGAGCACAGATAATCATTCAGATGGAGCCCCACAGTGGCCCCTGCTGCTTCAGAACTTGCGATTCCAAAATTAAAGCTTGCAACCCACCACTTTAGGCCTCAATCCAACTTTGAGATGTTCAGTATTAGACATTGTCTCCTTTATAAAAACCTTAAAACTTAAAAACAAAGTTTAAAGGCTTTATTCTTATGTATGAGTTTGTTGTCATACTTTATTATTTAAGTAAGTAATGAGATGTTGGAATCTCAAAGGTTTACACTTTATTTGAATGGTGAGATGGGATGTGTGGTCACAATTTTGATGATGATACAATAGTAGGAAAGTAAGTATGAAGAGGACATGAGGCTACAAGTTTAACAACTAGGTTAAGGGAATTAGCAAAATATAGCAAATGGAACAAAATGTGCAAAACAGAAGTGGAGATGTCCATTTTCATGGTAAGAATGTAAAATAAAAAGGTGAAACGTGGAAAAACTTGAATTGCAGAGAGATTATGATTGCAACATAAGTTGCAGAATTGTTAAAATGCAAGAACAGCAAACAACTAGAAAAGCTAATGAAATGTTTCCATTTATCACAAAGAGAATTGAATGAGAGAGTCAGGAAGTTAAGCTTCAGTTTGCAACGCGCTAAACAGAATAAGTGAAGTACTGTGCATATTATTGGCCACCCTTTTTAAAGAAAAATGCAAATTTGTTGAAAGCAATTCACAAAGGTTTACTAGACTAATACCTGAAATGAGCAGGCTGTTCTACGAAGAAAGACTGGACAAGCTAGGTTTGTATCTGCTGGAGCTTTGAGTAAGAAGTGAATGATTGAAGCATACAAGATCAAGATGGGGTTAAAAAGGTAGATGTGGAGAAGATGTTTCCTTTAATAAAAGAATCTGCAAACAAGAATCATGTTTAAGAATTAAGGGTGGCCCATTTAAAACGAAGGTAAGGCAACATATGTTTGCACAGAGAGTTATGCTTTGGACTTTTCTGCTTCCAACATTTTTCCAGGAAGGGTACTTGAACATTTAGAGCAAAGGCAGAGAAGTAGGGGATTGAAAGATTGTCAGGGGAGACAGGAATGCAGATTTGAGGTTACGATCAATATAGCCATGACCATGTTGCACGGCAGAGAAGGTGCAAGCAGCTAAACATCCCACTTTTGCACCTTGTTCATAAGGTTCACATCTAAAATTATTTTTCTTTTCACTTCAGAAACCTTGTAATTGGCTCCATCACTTTAAAATAGCAAACTGCATTTTAATTGAAATGTGGTATAGCTAAAAAGGAAGAAGATGACTTTTGTTACAATCAATTAAATAGAGCAGGGTCAATTCACTCCTCCTCACCTTGTCATAAAGTGCATGGCAGTCTCATTTCCCAAGGCATACTGGGGGAAAATGCCAAGAAACTGTTCCCTACATCGCACAATTTCAATTACAAATTAATTACGTTTTACAAAATTCAAAGCAAAACTAATTCTAATTTTAAAACTTAAATGTGGGTTAAACAAATGCAAAAGTCAACTATTAAATTAAAGCGTGAAAGTGTTTTATCAATAAAAGGTCTGTCTTTAATTAGTAGCCTAATTATTAAAAAAAATTTTAAAATCTTTGATTAGGATTAGTTTTTGCAAATATTAAGATCTATGCAAATTAATCTTTCAAAACAATTACAGTATTGGAATATTCCCTCTGGCTTTAGCCCCAGTTTTAAATTGCACTAGGAATTGGGCTGGCAGATGGCAAGCACATCAGGCCTGACCGATGCAACTCATTTAATTATGAATATGATTGACAGACCTTCCACCTAATGAATTCATTCTAAGCAACAGTAATGTTCATCACATGAAGCTTCTTCAACTTTGCAGATTTTTTCCTCATTTGACTGGAAATGTTACTGCTCTGTCTTCTCCAAACGACAAGGCTACACAGAATGCAGCACAAAGATGTACAAGGTTTCTACTGCAGATATAGGGACCGTCCAGATCTGTCAAGGCACCGGTAGCCATGTTTGAGAAGCTCTGCATCATGCCCATTACCAACCTTGGTAATCCCGTGGATTGGAATACACTAGTGCGTTGTGGTGGGTGTCCGGAGCCATGTATGTGGCTGTATCTCATGCCCCCAACAATTCTGATATTTTTGAAGCGATGGTTGGATTTGCCAAGCTCAGCCAAAAGGTTAACAAGCCAAATCTTGCAGGAAACCGTTCAAAATTATTAATACATTTGCCAAGTTACTATCTCAGCATCAAACTCCAGAATCTTGAGAGCAGTTTCACATACCTTCCTTTCAAACACAGCGTTGAACCAGATTATATTGTGATTGCCAATGGGTTGAACGTTCGTCTTTCATTAGACTGTTGATAATGTGTAATAAGACCAATTCACCAAAGTTTAATATGGCCTACCCCATTCTCGGTTCCAGGATAAACTGTGGCAGACGATTATCCTGGATACACAAGAGATTTGTTCTCATTGACCTTTAGTGTTCCCTTTTCTTGAACTACTTAAAGCAGAACTTTTGACTGTAACTCTCCACCTGGACCTTCCGTTTGTTGCCAAATGATCATCCACAATGCAATTCCTGCCTTAGCAATAAAGTGAAATTTATTTGATGGGATGCTGTGCAGCAGCAGCATCTTCAGAAGCAGCAGGACTATAGAGTCAGTCGGTTGGTCTGGGGAGCCTGGACAGGATTCTCTTTTTTGTGTGGCATGGGCCCCTGGTAGTGGCACAGTGTGGACTGGTGAATGCCGGAGCGAGGCTGTAGCAGTGCAGAAGGAAAGTGGGACTGTCTAAGCATTTTTTAAATTTTATTCTCAGTGAAACGTGAATGGCACCCATGTACGATGCCAGTACACACTTTTAAACCGTATTTTATTTTGAATACACGTGACAATAAATAATTCATTTCAATATGTTGGTCTGCATAATATACACCACAGGGAGCTTCTTCCAGAGTAAGACATCAGAAGCTTGATTTCAAGACTCTGATATTTTATTCTTGCACACCCTGTCTAGGTTCTACACTTACTGAAATTACACAGTGTCTCCATTACACGAGTGTGTGACTGCAGGTGAGGCAGGTACCTTTATACCAGCATCATGTGTCACAGATGTTGTGTAATTGTTTTTAAAAAAGGCATACATCTGTCTCGTCTGAAATCTGTCATGATACAACAAATCTATACTGCCCTTTCCACCCAAGCCCTCTGAGCTCACCTCACCTCCATCAGCCATTGCACTTAACAGTTTGAAGACCTGTGACCACCTTATTTATCCTTTTTGATGGGGTGCTGCTCCGAACACTGGTATCATGAAATGAAATCAAACTCTACCTTCCCAAACCGCCGATTCAAGCAAGAGTTCACCTTACTAAATCTGCATATTCCTGTGTCAATTTTCACATTTCTGGATTATAAATCCACAATTATAATTCTGGACCTCCTGTTTTTCAATGCAAATCAGAGTCCCTGGTGTTATAGAGTCATAGAGGTATACAGCACGGTACAGACCCTTCAGTCCAACTCGTCCATGCCGGCCAGATGTCCCAACTTAATCTAGTCACATTTGCCAGCATTTGGACCATATTCCTATTTGTATACCTATCCAGATGCCTTTTAAATGTTGTAATTGTACCAGCCTCCACCACTTCCTCTGGCAGCTCGTTCCATACACGCACCACCCTCTGTGTGAAAACTTAGCCCCTTAGATCCCTTTTAAAATCTTTCCCCTTAAACCTATGCCCTTCAGTTTTGGACTCCCCCACACTGGGGAAAAGACCTTGCCTATTTACCATCTCCATGCCCGTCATGATTGTATAAACTTCTATATTTTATAAACTTCTGTAAGGTCACCCCTCAGCCTCCGGCAGGGAAAATTCTTCAAACGTAAAAAATACAGGGAAGGGCTGGTAAGGAGTTAAGTCCTATTCCAGGACTACACTTACTGGATCTTCCTTACACTAATACCCAACTTTTATTTTTGCAGTTCATGGGCATTTTTTTGAAATACATAGCACTTTTAATTTTTGCATGGCTGTGTATGCACAGCAACTTAAAAAGGGGTTGAGTTTGCAATGACCTCTGTGGAAATTTGGAAGTTGCTGTCCAAGTGCACACTTAGACAGAACATGAAGGCTTTTCTTCTCTCACCAATATATTTCAATCATTTCAAGATATCCCTCAATGTGGCACGAGGAATTGAATATACTCTGCTTCTACAGGATGCTGTCTTCTCCCTAATTATAAACTATTGGCCAGTTAACCTAACTTCTGTCACAGGGAATATTCTTGAATTTATCAAGGAGGTCAAAGCAGGATACTTATTAAATCAGTGTGATCGGCAAAACAAGCATCACTTTGTGAATGGGAACTCATATTTGACTAATCCTGGAGATGTTTTGAAGTTATAGTATTCACGGTAAATATAAGGGAACAGGTACACATGGTGTACTTGGAAGTTGTCAAGGCATTTGATACCATATCAAAAAAAGGTTAGTATGCAGGATAACAGTACATGACTTAGCATAGATAAAGGATTGTTTGTTTAACAAGAAGCAGGATAAGGGTCATCTTCCAATTGGAAAGCTGCAATTAGTGCAGTGCTACAGAATATCAATGTTAGGCACTCTACTATTTAGGAATTTTTTCAATAACTTGCATTAGGGGACTGAACGTATGGCTGATAAGACCAAATAAAGCAAGTTGTAGTACCTGCAAGGGGATCAAGGCTTAAGGTGACTGGACAAAAGAAAAAAAAAAATAGAAGCTGAGCATGACATGTCAGAATGGGAAACTTCACATTCAACCTAGAACAAAAGAAATGCGGCCTAAGTGGAGAGAGAAATTATAGAAGTCAGTGGTATAGAGGGATCTGTATGTCCTGATACAGGAATTACCATAGTATCAGCATGCAAGTACAGCAATGTAAAGGAGACTCCAACCCAAGGCACAGGAAAGCTTTACTGTAGCTCTACGGGGTATTGGTCAGACCAGATCTGGAGTACTTTGTACAATTTTGCTCTCTTTGAGAAAAGAAACTAAAAACTTGTTTGAGAAGCAGATCACAGGAAGGTTCACTTGACATATTCTGGGGATGAAGGATTTACCTAACAATGTTGAAAAGGTCAGGCATATATCCATTGCCATTTCGAAGAAAGTGACGTGACGTCGTCGAGAAAAGATCATGAAGGAACATAATAGAATGGGTACTGGTAAGGTGACTAATCTTTTGTGGGACAAGATAACTAGGCGTCATAGTTTAGGAATAAGAGAACTCCCTTTTAAAGGGATATAAAGAAATCTTATCAGAGCATGCAGAATTCATTTTCGCAGAAAGTGCGCTTCAAGGCTTTATATCTGTTCAAGGCTGAGTTAGACTTAAACAGGGGAGTTGAGGATTGTAGGTTACAGGCTGGAAAGGGGAGTTGTGATCACAACCAGATCAGCCATCAAATGATCAATGGAGGAATAGGCATGAAGGGCCAAATAGACTTCTCCTGCATCCAGGTGCAATATTTCCATGTAACTGAATCCCATACAAATACATTTGATTTCTCTTCAGCCCATCGGGCATCCTCCTACATCAAGATTCTGTAATCCACAAGATTCTATAATCCAGAGGCTGGCTTCCCTAGCTGTGGTACAAAAAAAGAGAATGAATTTGTTGGAGAAAGATGATAATGCAACTTGGACATCAACATATTATCAAAATTTTCCTACAGTTACAGAGACTTGGAGGAAAGAAAGACTTATTCTTGGATAAGGTAAAGATAGAAATGCAGCAGATCCAGAGCAGGAAAAGTTTAACTAGAGTGGCCTTCAGGTGACAATGCAGACATACAATGGCCCAGACCCTGCAGAACCCATTCTGAAACTTTACCTCTCTACCAGGTATGGTTTCTGGAGCAAACTATTTGGACACTTCTCCTCAATACCTACTTATCAGGATCCTTCCAACTCATCTTCTAGCAATAACATTAAGACAAAAAGATACAGAGACACCAGCACCAGATGTCCACTTAGGGCATTTGCCCTGTATGCAAACTCTAATATTCTGCAGTGCAAACCTATTACTAGTCCACAATAGAGATAGTGGGAACTGCCGATGCTGGAGTCTGAGATAACAAGGTGTGCAGCTGGATGAGCACAGCAGGCCAGGCAGCATCAGAGGAGCAGGAAAGCTGACGTTTCAGGTCTGGACCCTTCCTCAGAAAATCAGAAAGTCCACAATCTGTTCTGCCATATCTTAAGACTAAATGCTCTCTCACACATCTCCAGTCTGCTGTTTAGCGCAGAAAAGACGACTTGAAATAGCGTACTTACTCCCTAAGGTTCCACTACAAGTATTGGATATAAATTAACCAGCACCATCTTCAGCACATTCCAAACTTTAGTACTTTCTCAACATTGTAATCTTTCTATAACGACATTATAGATTAACAAACACTCTGTTTACTCAAACAAAACTTGAGTAAAGCCCAAGTCACAACTGCTTCCTGCCCATAGTAATTAATGTCTCCACTTGCATCTAATTGCCAGTAAACAGGCAGTTTCTCTTAACAAACCCACAGTTTCTTTCACAGTTTTCAAGCTCCACGGTTTTCAAACTTCAAGGTTCCAATTTGCATATGCACGCATGCAGCTTCACATTTATTTCCATCAGGTGGCCGTTTGCCCATTTCTAATGCTCCCTCACCATCGAAAATTGTACCAACTGGTCCTTGGTCATCAATTAGCAATTTTCCAGCTGCCTATTTTGCCAGATTTTTTTTTTAAAAAAATGAATTTAAGCAAATTCCAACTAAGTATGCATTATTTCCAGCCCCGCCAAATTTAGTATGATCTGCAACTTGGGATATTTCCTCATTCACTCAAGTTATGAGATTCAATTTTACAAACATTCTAAAATAAAAATCTAGCACTCAGGAAAACTGTTATTACATAATATGATCTTGGCTCTATGACTAGCATCAGCAACAGTCTTTTTTGAAAATTTTCAACAGAAAAAACACAGGAACAGGAGGCCATTCAGCCTGCTCCATGATTCACTAAGATCATGGCTGCGGTGAGACCTGTTATGGACCAGATCTCCTTAACATACATTACAGAGGTAGCCTAGACTCAGACCTTTCCTTATCTTAAAAAGGTAAGGGTGAGGTGCTGTGTTGCAGATGCAACTCAATTGGTTAAAGTACTCTACATTAAGCAAAACACAAGTTAATTAAAAACTATAGTTAAAAAAAGGAACTTGTACTTATTTAACTCTAATGGAAAACTTAACAGAATAATAGATTAATTTAATACTAAACAGTAGCTGTTCCAATATATTAACATCCCACAAACACACCCTTGCCAAACCACTAGCTTTTGGCTATAACCAAGAGAAGGACAAAAGCTTCAAGATCCTAAAAACAACTGCTGAATGCCAGAATTAAAAATCCTCATTGTTTGAGTGGGAGCTTAACCACACTCATTCAGGCTGCTTCTACTGTTCCAAGTTAAAACAAAACACCCGTGGCTTCACAACTTGCTTATCTTCTCATAGACTGCTCGTCACCTGTGCCTTAAAACCTCTCCAGAAAGGAAAAAGGACAAAATAACTTCTTAAAACTAAAGCATCGTCACAGGTAACTCCATATAACTAACTTCGGCCTATATCCAATACCTTTGCTTAACAAAAATTCATCCATCTCAGATTCAAAATTAACAACTGCATCCACTTTACAGAAGAGGCTTTCAAACATTTTCCACCCTTGTGCGTAGAAATGATACTTAACAGCTCTGCTCAATGGTCAGGCTCTAATTCTCAGACTCGGACTATGTCCCCTAATTCTAGAATCCCCAGCCAGTTGAATTAGTTTACATTTATCCACCTTTTCATTTCCTGTTAATATCTTGAAGATTTTTGATCAGATAACCCCTTAAACACCTATATTCTAGAGAAAAACAGGCTTAGTCTTAATCTCACCTCAATCATCCCCCAAAGTCCATTTATTCTTCAAAACCTACATTGTACACCCTCCAAGGCCCATTTATCCTTACTCAGGTGTGGTACCAAGATCTGCTCACAGTGGTCCAGGAGGGGTCTAACCAGTTTTTGTATCTTGATTTTTTTTTCTCTGTTTCAACCCCCAAGTCTCTTTGGACATTCACTGTCTTTAACTTCATAAACATCAAGAAAATACCCTGATCTACCCTTTCTCAGTCTAAAACGGATAACTTCACTTGCTTATATTGAACTCCATCTGCCACAGTGTTGCCCATTCATTTAGTCTTTAAGTATCCGTTTGTAATTTTATGCTATCATCTACACTGTCTACAAGGTTGCCTAAATTTGTGTCATCAGCAAATTTCGATACATGATTTTCTCTGCCAATATCCAAGTCACTAATCAATAATTAAATAGTTACAGCCCTAACACAGATCCTTGTGCGAAACCGTGGTCATACCCTGTTAATTTGAATGCTTACCCATTATTCCTACTTTGTTATCTTCCACTCAACAAATTTGCCAACCATGTCAGTAATTTACCTTCAAATCTGTGAGCTTCTACCTTATTTAACAGTCCCTGAGTTGTTACTTTATCAAATGCCTTCTAGAAGTCCATATAAACAACATCCATAGGCATTCCCCTGTCCACTGTTTTAATTACCTCTTCAAATAAATTCAATGAGGTTTGTCAGGCATGAACTACCTGTAAGGAATCCAAGGTGCCTTTCTCTCATTAACTGAAAAATTTCAAAGTGTTCAATTACCCTATCCTTGATTAGACACTTCAACAATTTTCTCACAGTAGATGTTAGGCTAACAGCTAATCAGTTCAAGGAAATATAAAAAACCTGCAGTACCTGGTGAAAACAATTTTCAGCAAAACTTGCCCCTTAAAAGGAATTACATTTCTGAACATCTGGTTCCAATTATTTTCAAATTCCTCTTTCCTAATGTCAGGGACAAACTTTATGATTTTTATTGTCATTGATGTGTCTTTCTGTGTGACATGAGTGGACTTTCTCTCCCTCAGATTTGTCCCAACTTAAATAATTTCCAGAGGACTTTGAATTTAAAAGTGAAGAAAATGATTTATCATCATACTCTTACCCCAGATGTTTTAAATACGGTGGCCCAGACACTATCAAGATTAAATACAGATGGACAATTTAAAGAACACTATAAATTGCACAATGTAGAGTTCTGCATCTTTTATAGCAGGACTGTGGCTAAATTGCTGCTTTAGCTGGAGGAGAGGTCTGGTAAAAGCAAAAGGATCTCAATAAGCTGTGAGGTTTCTTACAGTTGAATGTCCAGAAGCTCAGCTTTCGGATGGCCTTGCTGTTGGAAAAGGTAGTTTATCTCCTTCTTTAAAGGTATAGCTGTTTTACTTTGACTCTGTTGCCTTACAGGTGATTGGATGGTTTTTCAGATGGTCTTTCTTTCTTATTGCGATCTCTCATACTTCTTCGTGACTGAGCAGCCTCTGCTATTACTTTTAAAAAAGAGATATATATATGGCAATCTTCACCATGCATCGTTACATCCAAAAGATTTCTTTTGGAAAAGGCAGTCAGCTGGACTATCAATTCCTGCAGTGTAGCCATTTTACACATTGAGTGTTTGAAATGGCCAAGCTCTGAATTTGAGATGAGGACCCACAATAGTATATGAAAAGTAAATGAGATTCATTTTATATTCATCTAACACCACTGAGTTTTGAAATTTTAATTGTCTACGGTAAGGCAAAAAATTGGAAATCTGGTATAGGCCTGCTTGCTTACAATTCATCCCTAAGGTCTTGAGTGCCACCAATGACTTTGGATTATTCTTATTTCACAAATTTCATGCTCTGCCTGGAACCAATATTGCTGAAGTCACTTGAGATATTGTCAGCCAACTTCAAAAATAATTGTCGTCTATTTGAAAATAAACACAGGTCTTAAAATTTGTAATTATTTCATTCTTGTGCTGGGCATTGCATTAAGATAGTTGTTTGAAATTCTCAGAGGCTGGAAGCACGATTAATGAATCAAGTGTTCAAGTCAACAAATGTGCACAGACTACGTCAGCCCTTCTGTTCAAAACTAATCCAGACAACGCTTAGATTTGCAGCAATTGCTGTCAAGATGCAAAATACCCTCTCCCTGAGCACCCGCACACTCAGCAGCAAGTGGATAATATTTCTACGATCTTGTATAAACATATTTAGCCTGAAGATTAATTATGGAAAAATAATCCCTTCAGTAAAATATTCGTCACTTGAACATGCACTGTTTGTGTCAAAGGTAATTAATGGGATTGTTTGAATATGTTGTTTTCGTGAATTATAACTAGATTTATTCTTGTAAATAAAGAGAGTGTGAGGCAATTGTTAGTGAAAACCCTGTTCACAGATAAACCAAGAACTAAAGTTTTGATTTGGCTAACAAATCTCATTTACATGTTTTGTTTTCCTATTTGGAAAGTGGTGACATTCTATTTATGGGCTTTATGGTGAAACAAGTCAGCAGTTCTTAAGCTATAAAGGCACACCTGCCGACTGAAAAATTAAAATACTAATCACAACATATCACTTTCCCTACTTTCATTAATACGCCGAGATCAAAATACCTCATAAAACTTACTGAGATTAAGCTATATTGATGTTACTGAGGTCATTGCAATGCCTTTATTGAAAACTGAAATCAATCAATTATAAAACACCTTTGAGCAATTTATTATTTCTACAAGCTGAATCAAATTCATACTTCAACCAATGAACAACCACCAACTTTAAATCTACATC
Organism: Ginglymostoma cirratum; assembly: GCA_024137785.1. NCBI lineage: Eukaryota > Metazoa > Chordata > Chondrichthyes > Orectolobiformes > Ginglymostomatidae > Ginglymostoma > Ginglymostoma cirratum. Next base: position 31,329,886 of record JAHRHZ010000022.1, on the reverse strand, counting down.
ACTCTCATTTTGTTATCATTGGCCCACTAATTTGATGTGATGAATAGATCAAGTGTATAACATATCATTGTGAATACGAATCCAAAAACTTCTTTACCCGTTCTTGCCCTTTTTTGAAAGCTATTTAATACTGTACTTTTATAAAAGTCAAGATCAGCTTGATATGGTGTTGGAACAATAAGGAGGGCAATTATTGCCAATAAAGTTTGGCCAATATTTATCCTTCAATCAGCAACATAATAAACAGCTCATCTGCACATTAGCAGATTTCTCTTTGTGGAACCTTTCAAGACACAAAAATGCCTGCCAAGTTTCATACATTACAACAGTGATTGGACTTCAAAGTATCTAATTGGCTGTAAATCACTTTGGGATATCCCAGGCTTGTGAAAGATGTTATATTATGTGATATTCTTTTCTTATTCCTTCTTTCAAGTTTGATGGTCCCCAGTGAAGCTGTGGAGATCCTACTGTGTTTAACCCAGGCACACATTCATAATACAGCAGGCAGGACAATAAACATAAGCCACCAGAGATCGTAAGAACTGCAGATGTTGGAGGCAGAGATAACAGTGTGGAGCTGGAGGAACACAGCAGGCCAGGCAGCGTCAGAGGAGCAGGAAAGCTGACGTTTCGGGTTGGGACACTTCTTCAGAAATGGGGGAGGGGAGCTCAGAAATAAAGAGAGAGGTGGTGTGGTGCTGTGGAAAGTAGGTGGGATGGTGACAGGTGTGTGCAGGTAGGGAGTGGTGGGGATTGGTCAGTGAGGTGGGAGAAAAGATGGACAGGTTGTATCAGTTCAAGGAGGCAGGGTTGAGAGGGAGGGTTGCTCATTGCATGAGGCCAGGGGTGGGAAGACTTTAAAACTGGTAAAATCCACATTTAGGGAATTGAGCTGGAGATTACCGAGGCGGAATATGAGGTGCTGCTCCTCCAGTTTGCAGGTGGTGTCATTGTGATATTGGAGGAGACCCAGGAAGGACATGTCACCCAGGGAGTGGGAGTGGGAGTGGGAGTTCAAATGAGTGTTGTCGTTTGTTGCGAATAGAGCACAGATGCTCTACAAAAGCAGTCTCCGAGCCTCCGCTTGGCCTCATCGGTGTAGAAGAGGCCGCATCGGGAGCAGCAGCTACAGTAGACCACATTAGCAGATGTGCAGGTGGACCTCTGTCTGATGTGGATGGTTTGTCTGGTGCCTTGAATAGAGGGGAGGGTGGAGGTGTAGGGGCAGGTGTAGCACTTCCTGCGGTTGCAGGGAAAGGTGTCAGGGGTGGTGGGGAGTGTGGAGCGGACTCGGGAGTTGCGGAGAGAGCGGTCTCTAAAAAGGCAGATATGGGTGGGGAGGGAAATATATCTTTGGTTGTGGGGTTGGATTGTTGGTGGCGGAAGTAGCGGAGAATGATGCGTTGGATACAGAGTGGGGTGATACGTGAAGACTAGGGGATTCCGTCTTTGTTTTTGTTGGGGGGAGGGAATGAGGGCAGAGGTGCAGGAAACACGAGAGATGCCATCGAGAGCATTTTCAACCACCAAAAGGTGGGAGGTTGCGGTCCTCGAAATAAGAGGACATCTGGGACGTTCGGGAGTGGAATTCCTCATCTTGGGAGTAGACACGGCCAAGGTGGAGGAATTGGGAGTAGGGGATTCCATTCTTGCAGGAACATGGGAGAGAGGAGGTGTAGTCAAGCCACCTGCTAATTTAAATGATTGCTGTGTGGGGTCAGCACTATCAGGTGGCAGGTGAGAAGCTAGGAGGGGGTTGATATCACAAGTGGCCAGCTACAACAGCTTCATCCTCAAAGTAGGGCAAAGACAGCTCAATCTCTGGCTGCAAGCTTACCTCTGCCAAGGCGTACAAATCTGTGGCTGATTTCAGGTTGCAACCTGAGACATAAAGAAACATGTTAGAGTTTGCACTGCACTGCTAAGGAAGGTCAGAGCATTGCATAAAAGCACATTCCATTCCAACCTGCCCATGCCAAGCAGAAGGAAAATGCATTGTACATTTGTGTCATGGGCATCAGGCACAGTGCTATGTCCATCAACAGTAAGGATTTTCATTCAGTCTGGGTTCAGCTGGTTTGCAATGCACAATACACTCGTGCAGATCATTGGCAGCTCTCCTGGCAACTGCCACGATGACACCTTCATTTGGTGGGAGTCCTCTGTCTCACTTGTATTCCACCAAGCAGGGGAGGTTAAAAATCTGGACTGAGTAACACAGATTATCCCAACCAGTCGTTACTCCAGTCAAGAGCACAGCAAAAGTACCACAAGAACTAAGCTGCTTCCAAAACATCAAGTAGTAGAGCACGGTAACCCTCAAACAGTGCTTCCTCGTTCATTCCAGGAGAGATCAGTGCTCAGGTGAGTAGGTATCTAGATTTGCAGTGCCTGCTGCAATCTGCATAACCTACTCTATGCAATGAAGTGATTAAGTAACAATTCCACAAAAATCAACTAAACCTCTCTGTTCACCAGTCGTTCCACACTCTTCATTTTCCATCTCAATCATGATTTTATCCTGTGAAAAATTCTTGCTCCTTTCTCAGTGCCTTGCAGACCCAGAAGCCAATGAGAAATTGAAGCAAAATTTATTGAGTCAATCATTAAATTGTATGTACAAAATGAACCAAGTCAGGGCTGAGGGGAGGAATTTAGCTCTCCTGAGGTTGGGCAGCAGGTTCCTTGCCCACTGAGCCACTACCATTCTCCAGGTGGAGCCACCACAATCCTGGAAGTCTGTCGGAAAACAAATTGCTGAACTGCTCCGATATCTTGGGACTCCTATCCTGCTGGAGGGAAGGCATCTCTTACACTGCACCTCCCCGAAGCTCAACTAAGAGAACTGCTGCCTGAAGATCCTCCATGGACACAGTTTACAGGCGAGTGCCTCATTCTCTTTCCAGAACAATCACTTTCATAACATTGTCCACCTCCTTGCAGTATTACATATTTTCTAAAAACTAATCTGCCTTTAAAATGGAGTCAACAGTTTTAAAATTGCCACCACATGACTTACTTTGTGGATCCAATTGTGATCAGATCCAGCCTACAAGAATGGGAAATATGCACATTGGGAGCAAACATAGGCAACTTGGTCCATTAAGCCTCTCCATCATTCAATTAGGTCATAGTTGATCAGTTTGTTTTATTTCACATTCCCATCTACTCCCTGACCCCCTGCTGATGACCTTTGATTCTGTTACCAAGCAAGAACGTGCCTTTGTCTGCCTTGAAAATATTCAATGACCCTGCCTCCACTACCTTTAGGGGAGAGAAAGTTCCAAATCTTCTGACAGAATAGAAAATTTCCTATACAGAATCAGAACAAACTCAATAATGTTAGTCAAAAACACACACAAACACAGCACCAGGGATCCAGGTTCAACTCCACCTTCGGGTGACTGTCTGTATGGAGTTTACATATTCTTCCCGTGTCTGTGCAGGTTTCCTCCCACAGTCCCAAGATGTACAGGCTAGGTGGATTAGCCATGGGAAATGCAAGGTTACAGAGACAGGGTAGAGGGTTGCGTCTGGGTGGGATGCTGCTCAGTCAGGACACAATGGGCCAGATGAGCTGCTTCCGCACTGTAGGGATTCTATCTCACTCTCACACACACACACACACACACACACACACACACACCAATTTGCATAAAGCAGAACTCAAGGGGTTTGGGGATTATGACTCAGGAAAGTTCAAATGGCTCAGCAAGAGCTTGAGGATCAAACAAGGACAAAACGAAATCCCCAACCAGGTAACAGACAGTGAACAAAATGGTCCACTTTGTCGACAAGCCAGAGGGAATTCAGTTGGTAGTTAACATGGCTGAAGGCAAGCCTAGTGAGTGGAAAGAGGCATAAAACAGATGAACCATACCTGTCAGTGTTAAATCTCTGACTAAAGCTGCAGAGACAGAAGCAACTGGATTCAGTTCAGATGGCCAATTACAATAGAAGCTTAAAACATTGAAAAAAAAAATCAATATCGCTTGAAAAGAATTAAATAAAATCCGATCCAACTGAGATCAGGAGACGCGGAGAGATTTAAGAATGGTTAAGCAACAGGCCGGACCAGAATATTAAACATTTTTGCTCAAAAATAAATGCATCTTAATGACATTCCTCCATAAGAATTTGTACAAATTCTTATTTCATTGACCACATTACTCTGAGGATGTACCTGGTGTGTGTGGTCATGACCATGACCTCTCTCCATTTTCTACTCCTGTTCTATACAGACAGAAAGCCTTGAGCTAATATCGTGGTGCTGTATATTCCAAGAATCACAAAACAAGGAGCAAGTACAGTTAGACCATGCCACCTGGATTGCCGAAAATTTGATGACAATAGAAACCCGACAAAAAGCACCTACAAGTCAACTAACAACCCAAATAATGAATACAGCAAGTAATCTGTAAATGCTAGATGAGCGCTACGAATAGGGCTGGCAGGAGAGTCTTTTTGCTGTTGAACGTGTCCTTGGGAGCAAGCTGAGGACGGTCGGTGGGACAGGACAGACCCCTCCATCTCTCCCATTGGACATTTGAATGTGCATTTTGAACTGTACTTTCTTACCTAAGGTAGGTGTCTGCAGTTAAAATGTTGGTACCACTTAGGCCTAACTTAACTCCAATGGCTTTTTCGTTCCTTCCCTTTGCAATTTTGAGTTTGATTCCTCTCCAGAAAGATGGAATCATGGTAACTTCTGCCTTTCCAACAGTTGCCAATGCTTATATTTGAAAGAGAGACCGTCTTGGTCAACTCTCAAGCCAAACTGATTTCACTAACTTCAACCGGAGCATAAATCAGCATTGGCTGCAGTTTTGTGGAATATGGCAAATCATCTCTCCTGTCAAATGTATGCCATATAACAATTTTTTTTTTAGAAGGAAATTGCAGTGTATTGCAGCTTTGATTCAGCCATGCTTAATGAAATCCGGAAAGGAAAATGCTGTTTTTTGACCCAAAGTGGTTATAAAAATTCCAGAAAGTGTATCCTTATTCTCGTATTGCTTGGATAACCTCTGCAGTAATCTGAATGTTAAATCTATTGCTGTCAAACAAAGGGAAATGGAAATGTAAGATTACTGTATCATTTACCCGATCACTGTCTACACTGTGATAGCTGAAATGAAATGAAGAAACCAACGCTGACGATCGAGACCAAAAAAAGCAGGTCTCTAGGGAAACAAGAATCACAATCTGATTAGTGGAAGTTCGATATGCTTCTCGAATCAACATAAGAATAAATGATACTGAGAAAACCATGCTTCAATCCTGGGGGATAGTAGGTACTGCCGATGCTGGAGTCTGAGATAACAAGGTGTGGAGCTGGACGAACACAGCAGGCCAAGCAGCATCAGAGGAGCAGGTAAGCTAATGTTTTGGGTCTGGACCCTTCTTCAGAACGGAGAGTCCTGACCCGAAACGTCAGCTTTCCTGCTCCTCTGATGCTGCCTGGCCTGCTGTATTCATCCAGCTCCACACCTTGTTATCTATGTTTCAATCCTTACTTTTCTGTTAGATGTCAGGTTGAAAGTGACTTCATTTTGCTTTCCAAATCATCTTATGTAATAAAAAGACATTTGCAATTAAACAGACAAAACTTCACAATGTACTTCTAAACAAAAATAAGGACAATAACTTTCAGTTGCGCTCGGCTAGTATTTCTAGTTCTGTGATAGCTAGTTTAATAGAAGAAAGGTGTCCACACCCATTTTCAGTGGAGAATGCCGAGTGCCATCGTGCAGAGGGCAGTAGTACAGGCATTATGTGTTTGCACTGTGAATGTACAGAGTAGGCAGATTATAAATGTCAGTCAAATAAAACAAAGAACTACAGATGCTGGAAATCTGAAACAAAACTGAAATTGCTGGAGAAACTCATCAGGTCTGGCCACATCTGTGGTGAGAAAATAGATTCAGAGTTTTGGGTCCAGTAATCCTTTACCAGAACTAATGTCAGTCAGCGTCATGCTTTGATTTGGCGGCGAACCTGCCATTTTGGATCTTGATTGCCTCACCTCTGACTATCGTTGTATGAAACAGTGACAGAAGTAAACAATTCAGCTCCTTGAGCCTGCTTCACCATTCAATAAGATTGTGGCTGATCCGTTTGTGTTTTGGATGCCACATTCCCATCTACCCCCAAAAACATTTGAATCCCCTGCCTAACAACAATGTGTTCAACTCTGCCTTAAAAATAGTCAATGAAGCAGCCTCCAATCATTCTGAGCCAAACAGTTCCAAATCTGCACGACCCTCTGGAGAAGAAAAACTAAGTTTTGACCTGAAAGGGTGACCTCTAATTTAGATCAGTGTTCCTAAGTTCTGGACTCACCCACATAAGGAAACATCTTTTCCACCTTCACCTTGTCAAGACCATTCAGGATGTTATACATTTCAGTCAAGATACCCTCTTTCATTTAAACTCCAGAGAATACAAGCTCCTCCAACATGTCCTAATAAAATAACCCTTTCATTCCAGGAATAAACATGCTCTGAAACGTCTCCAATCCATCCTTTCTTAAACAAGAAACAGCACACAGCTTTAAGAGGTGGTCTCACCAATGCCCTACATAAGTGAAGCACAACATCCTTACTTTTAGGGTCACTGCTACTAACAATAAAGGATACATCCCATTAGCCTTCTTGATAATGACATTTTGCTGTACCTCCACATTGATATTTTTTAACTCCTGCAGGAGGATTTTGGTAGGTCACCTGTTGAGACTTGCTCTCCATTCAAGTATCAGAGATAAAAGGTACTGCAGATGCTGGAGAATCCGAGATAACAAGCATGGGGCTGGATGAACACAGCAGGTCAAGCAGCATCATAGGAGCAGGAAAACTTGAGGTTCCTGCTCGACCTGCTGTGTTCATCCAGCCCCATGCTTGTTATCTCCATTCAAGTAATTTTTTTTTAAAAATTCTTACCAAAGTGAACAACTTCAGTTTCTCACATTACACTCTATCCGCTAGATTTTTACTCACTCACTCAACCTAGCTATATCCATTTATAACTTCCTTACGTCTTCTTTACAACATATTTTCCTGCCGAGCTTGGTGTTGCCTGTGAATTTAGCTATTGTGCCTTCACTCCCCTCATCTAAATCATTGACGTAGATTGGGAAATGTTGAAGCCCCAGAGACCTCTATGGGACTCCATTCATCATATCCTGCCAATCATACAAAGATGTATTTCTGCGTACACTTTATTTTCTAGCAGCCAGCCTATCTTCTACCCATTCTAATGTGTTAGTCCTCCACCGCAAGCTTTTATTTCTCATAATAACCTTTGATATGGCACCTTGTTAAATGCCTTCTGGAAATCCTGCACATCTACAGGCTCCCCTCTATTTTTGGAGCCTTTAAAATAAAAACAATTAAAATATGATTTCCCTTTAACAAAACCATGCTGACTCTTCCTGATGAGCTCAGGCTTAAGTGTGCAACTTTAACTTCTTTAATGCTCACAGTGGAGTTTGTAAACTGTAAGTTTCCATCATCTTTTAAATGTATTACGGCTGAATATGTGATCAGCAGCACAGTGGGCACCTGTCCCCTGACCACTCCTCTTTAAAGTGTTATCGTTATCGTTATCTTATCTGCAGCTTAGTTGTTTATTGATTTCTCCTGGATCGTGCTGAACTTGTGGAAGTGCTGGACATTTTCACGACTTCCTAACAGTTGGCAAATGTCTGCAGGGACAGGAAAAGGCAAGCTTGATCCTGGAAACTTTATAAATGCGACATTGTCCCCCAATGGTGGGGACAGTTATTGCTGTCTGAATGTGGACTGCAGCAGAGAGCTACAGGGCAGCAAAATAGTTCTCAGACGGAGTATCAGAAGGTGAGGGACTCTCAAAATGAGGCCCTTAGTTACCTAGACTCTTCGGACAGAAATTTCCAGAAGAAAAGCAAAAAGTCAAACTTGGAAATCATCATCAGTACTGGTCTGAACTGAGTTTCATTTTAAGATACACAAGATCAGCTCAGAACATTGACAGTAATTCCTAAGTTATACTGATTCTTTCTTTCTTTCTAATTATCTTATATGCTTCTAAGCCAGGAGAAGCAAGTTCAGCAGGTATCATTTACCAAGGTCAGAGAACTGTGTTTCTCCTTAGAATCAGGCCTGTAACCTCAGAGCAGTGAGGGCGGTGATGCCAGAGGCTGTGAAAAGGTTACCATGGCCATGTTCATCAAATTAGAAAAGGCCACATAGCAAATATTTCACAGTTTGCCGTCCATCGCTATCTATCAATTGAGGCTAAAGCAGTCTGCATGTCAAGAGAGGAGATTCATTGTCTTCTCGTTGAACATGCATGTGGTTTTGTGAGGATATCAGGCTTCCTGATGGTGTAGGGTTCTTCACAGGCACACCACCTCAATGCGAGATGTGTTCAAATTACAGTAGCTCCATTCATGCAATGTACAACAGGTGTATGACTATGCCCAGCACACTGTTAGTGAATGGCCACTGTCCTGGCAGCACCTATGATTCAATCATCCTGCACCAGTCTGCTGTTCCGAAGGTTTTCCAAACATCACATTGAGCCAGAGGGTGGGTATTCGGTGATAAGGGCTATCTGCAGCCCACCCATCCACAATCCAAACCTACAGAGCAGTGGCCCCATGAGGGCCAGATCGCAATGAGGAAAAAACCAATCAGGCAATTAGCCGACTGAGGATAATAAAACCCTCCAGTGCTTGTGTGGTGTCCTGTACGTGGTCTCTAATATCTTCCACAACTTAGCCATCATGAGGAAACAGCCCTTGTTAGCTTGGGGACAGGGGGCACCTCAGGAGGTGGTGGTGGTGGAGGACAAAAGAAGGTTGCCATTGGTGTTAAATGCCAGAGGTCAAAAGGTTGGTAGGACAGAGTCCAGGTATTCACTTTTCCGGTCAGACTTTTATTTCCGTTCACACCGGTTCAAAGTTCAACATACTAAATAATTGTTTCCTAAAACATGTACACTCCGTTCTCACCCAATTAATTATCTTTGAATTAACATAATTATTGTCCTTTCTCTTGCTCCATTTGGGGCCATGCATCCCTTCCAGACCCTACTATATTAACACAGTCAGCACATCCGCATTCCAGATGGAGTTAACGTATTGTTGAATTCTAGTTCCAATGACTAAAATTCCTGATCTCCATTGTTTGACAATCTCTCGCCTCAATATCCCTCCGTTACCGATCAATACAGCATCATCCTGGTTCCAGTGCCGAGATTGAAAAGCACCACAAAACAACTAATCCATTCCAACTTTCTCCAATGAAACATCCAGTGTTCAACACATGGGCCCCTTGTTCATTCCCTTACCACCTGCCTTGTGGCTGGCTTTACCTGACTTACTGCTCCTGTGCTGCGAAATCTAACAGCTGCAAGCATTCAGTGAGGGAAGTTGAAGAGTGCCTCGCAGGCTGCTAGTGAGCTGCTCTGCTTCTTAAAGACCAGGCTTTGAACTGTTCCGCCTTTGTGGCGGTTCAGGTAGGTTAGTGCAGAGGCCATAACAAGTGGATTAGCTGCAGCACCAGAGGCCCTAATTAGTAAACTAACACGTGGTCCCACATCAAATGCCTTCTAGAATTCCAGATTTTTATATCTACTGCTCCCCCTATATCCATCCTACCCTCTAATTATACGCAGCACAGAGCGAGCACGTGCACCCATATCTGACTCAAGGTTGTGCTGTCTATTATCCTACACGATCGGGAAGCATGTCGGTGAATGTGGTGCAATATGTTGTATATGATAATGGTTGCGAAGTGGTTAAATATTCATGTTACGTTGGCTCACACATTCTACTGATGTCACAAAGTCTATCGGTACACACCAGAAGTTCTACTCTGGCTGTCGGAGTGACCAGATGTATCTGTGTCAGCTCCCTAAGGTCCTTGTAATTACACCTCATCAAATGTAGTTCTATTTATTGCTATCATGCAAGAAGCCCTCCAGTTATTGAAGAACAGTGCCTCACGTTTAGATACTGTATGGTGGTGTATCCTCTACAAATCACTAGATACGCCTAAGACAAAGTAGGATTGATGGCAACGATCAACCTCAAAACAACCCTTACCCCAGTACCACATACCGGTATAAGTAACAAATACCATGTGATACCAGGAACAGCCCTCTTGAAAAATTGCAATATGCTTGGCTCATGTACCTGTTGGTTACAGTGGAATAGTTTGCAAATTATGACTATATGCAGTATTGCAGTAATACTGAGTATGTCAAGGTAAGTTTCAATGTGAGGTACAAGTCGGGTGGATATTGGTTGTTGCCAGGTGAGTGAAGGGGTACGGTGAATGCGGCAGTCAGTGCAGTGTAGCTACATTCACTAATTGAGATCATTCATTTGAAGGTCATTAAACGTCCCTTTGCACTGCATGCAATTCCTCAGGTTCAACTATTGTCATGGATCACACACAGCTTTCTATCCCATTGTCCTCCAGATCCTTTGTTGGAGACTTTTCAGAGTTCATGAGGAATGTGAATCTCACTTCCCAGGTCTACTTTCTACAGGGCTCAGCATCCAAGAACTTTTAGGAGATACTGCCTGGCCTGTTGTGCCATTGGTGTTCCACTTAACTTCAAGCAGCTTCAGTACCTGCTGCGTCCAGAGTTCCCTTCACTTTTAAGAGATGCAGTCTAGTTCGAATTGGCAGGCTAGCCTTAAATGATGCTCGTCTCAGATAAACCTGGCCCCTGCTCAGGCATGCAGCTTCTCCACATCCCATTCAGTGCTAACCTGCACACCATGCTCATTATAATTAGCAAGCATCACAAAGTGTGAACTGATGCATCACTGTGAATGGGTTAATGAGATTAATGGGTTTTCAGGCCAATTTTAATTCCAGTTATTTCCAACATACAATTGTATTACAGATATATTGCAGCAATTTTCAGGACAACAGATAAATCTTTACTCAGGTTTCTTCAAACGATTCTCATTTCGAGGTTACGATGTTCTGCAGGCTTTGAATTCAATTCCTAGCTAACTGATTTGGGAAACACACAAACTATTGAACATTGAACATCTAATGATGAACATTTAGACAATACTTTGAGGCTAGTCACAAAGCTGGCCTCAATTCCGCTCTCTAATTGTCCAGCAGCTCTCAGCAGGTGGCACTAACAAGGTGCTGCTTGAGGTCCCTGTTATCTCCCGAAGGGTTAATGACAATGGATCCCTAACTGATTGTCCTCCGCTGCCTGTAATCATCATTCCTGTGTTTCTTCCTCCAGGAAAAGCACATTGTGGAAACTCACTGTCCCAGAGCCAGTCGACCACATCATTATTCCCCACCCCTCCTCCACCTCCCAATGCTGAGAAATCATGGTCCCAGTGCGCACGAAGAAATTTTCAAGTACATTTTTCACATAACCCATAGGCATGGCTATGCAATGTGGACTTGTTAAAAAAACGTAGATCTAAATACTGCCATGCACCTGAAAGTAACAGCAGTAGACCAATACATAATATGACAATTGATTTTACAGGCCCATCTCTGAGAAGTCCAGGAGTCTGCCAAATGCAGTTATCACTTTGTAGATTTGGAAATATTGGAATAAGGAAGAGTACTATTCTAAGACAGAGGTAGGTGATTTATTGTCAGGGTGTCACAGGGAATAATTGACCCATGACACCCCCTACCCAGCTGAAACTCACAGTTATAAAGATCCTGTTGCAAGTAGCAGCTGTGATCATGCCAAATTCCCCTCACGGGCAACATAGATAACATCCTGCTGTGGATTCATATTTACTTGATGGAGAGTTGCTGCTGCATGCTGTAGGACATTAAAGCAATTTAAATATTAATGAATGCTTTATGAGATTTTAATAACAGTGAATAATTTTATGTATTTAAAGATCAAGGTTAATCAGTGTAAATTGGTTGATGAAGTGCAATATCTAGAGACCTTCAGACGTTGTAACAGATCAATCTACAATGGAGACTTCAGATACTGCAGCTTTAACAAAATCAAATATATTTCTTTCAACTCTTACATACTCAAAAGACTCTGTTCTACCCTAATCTTAAAACAGATGGGTATAGAATAATCAACCGTTGTGTAGGCGTTATGCCCTAGCGACAAAAAGGCTGGCATTTCTGAGCAAAGTGAGGAACTAAAATCAATTCAATGTAATATTAATAAAAAAAGTCAAAATTTATAGTTGTATGTTTAATTGCACCAGTGAAATTTCTGATCTCGATCAAGTAGCTGAAATGTATATGCATCCTCTAAGACTGTGTTTTGAAAATAAGAAACTAGCATTTTAGTCAGATTCTGACGCATTAATTTACAACCTTTTGACTACTTGTACTTCAAGTGAAATATATGTCATTTCTCATTAGAGCAACCGTTAAAAGATTTTTTTTAACGAGTTTAAATTGTGCATTTAAAAAAAGTCCCTTTTGCACATATTCATGTATTGGTCGATAGAATCAGTCCCATCAGAATATTCACTATACTCAGAAGACAAATACAGGCACCAGATTTGGAAATCAATTGCTAGAAACCAGTAGACTGGAACAGACTGGATTAGCTATCAGGCAATGCAATTTGTTTTTAAGAACGGTGAATCTTACAGTGAATTAACAAAATAATTTTGTGTTCGAACAAATTAATTGCATTACTTATGTCTCTCTTGTACTTAGCTTGAGATTTTATGATTCTATTAATTCAGTTTTAATCATTTCGTACTTTTGGTTTCTGCCCTGTAATTGTTGGCCAATTTTACCAGCTATTGCAATCTATTTTCTCAGCTACCATATGGTAAAGCTGTTGGGGGTAATTCAAACTTTAAAGGATAGTGCTTTACAAGATGATATTGGATTGACTTTTTGAGGCAATCAAAAAACTGGGAGTAGTGTGCAGTGCAGAAAATCATTGTCATTAAAACCACAGAATCACAAAATTGTTAAGGTGTGAAAGGAGGCCATTTGACCCATCATGACTGCACCTGTTCTCTGCGAATGTTAACTTTGTACAAATCTCCTGTCTTTTCCCCATAACCTCTCACACTGTTTCTATTGAAGTGATCATCCAATGCTCTCTTGAATATCTCACTTGAACCTGCCTCCACCACATTTTTGGGCATTGCATTCCATACCCTAACTACTTGCTGTTTGAAAAAGTTCTCTCAACTCATTTACAAAACTCTATAAAACTGTATGAAAGGTCCCAACCTGAAACGTCGACTTTCCTGTCCCTTTGATGCTGCCGAACCTGCTGTGTTCCTCCAGCTCCACACTGTGTTGACTCTACAAAACTGTATCTCTGGTTCTCAATCCATTTAGGAGCAGGAATAGTTCCTCCCCACCTCCTCTATTCAGGCCCCTTATGATCTTGAAAACTTCTATCAAATTTTTTTCCTCTCCAAGGAGAGCAGTGCCAACTTCTCCAAGTTTTCCCCATAACGGAAGGGTGTCACCCTCAAATCGTTCTGATAAACCTCTTCTGTACCCTTTCCTACACAATTACATCCTTCCTATAGTATGGTGACCAGGACTATACACAATACACTAGCTGAAGTATAACCAGTGTCTGATATGGATTCAGCATAAACCTTCCTGCTCCTGTGCCCCATGATCCTGCTAATAAAGCTTAGAGTATTACATTCTTTAGTAGCACCTTTTGCTACCCATCCTGCCACTCTCCGCTCCAGCACACTACCCTTTAGATTCTATTATTTCTTCAGGTTATTCCTACCAAAGTGTATTACCGCACATTTCTTCACAGCGAACTTCATCTGTCACCTATTTACCCACTCTACCAACTTGTCAATGACTTTTTTGGAGTTTTACACTGTCCTCCTCATGGTTTATATTTCTTCCAGCTTAGAAGCTTCCACAAACTTGGAAGGAAAAGCAAGATCCCAATACCTTCTTCCAGTCTGAAAACCACACATTAACCATTACTCCTTGCTTTCTATGTTGCTACAGCTCCTTTTATTCCATGACCTGTCAGTTTACTCAAGTCTGTCATGTATAGACTGCCTTTGGAAGCCCATGTTCACCACATCATAAGTCTTCTGCCTATGGCCTCATGGTGTTATCAGTAGACTGCTAATCCAGAAACAGCGAACGTTGTGGGGATCAGGGTTCAAATCCCACCATGGCAGAGAATGGAAGTTTAATTCAATAAAGAATCTGGAATTAAGGAACTAACGATGACCATGAAATCATAGTCAGTCAATTGTTGGAAAAACCCATTTGGTTCACTAATGCCCTTTAAGGAGGGAAATCTACCATCCTTACCTGGTCTGGCCTACTTGTGACTCCAGACCCACAGCGATGGGTCTTAACTGCTCTCTGGGAAATTAGGGGTGAACAAGAAATGTTGGTCCAGCTAGAGCTGCCTACATTCCATGAGTGAATAAAACAAAACAACCTTCTGTCACCTCTCGTAAGATTGCCAGCAAGTTGGTTAGACATGATTGTCTCTTAACAAATCCATACTGACTCTTCAAACTAAATCTCCACTTTTCCATGATTCATTCTATCCTGAATAATGGTTCCTAGAGGTTTTCCAACGATCAATGTTGAACTGACGGGCCCAGCAATTACAAACAAATCTTTACAACCTTTTTTGAAGGCGGCCATAATGATTGCAGTCCTCCAATCCTCCAGCATTATCCGAGTCTAGGGAGGATTGAAAGAGCTTTGACTACGTCTCTATATTTCCACCTTCTTTCAAAATCCTAGGCTACATCTCATTGGGCCCCAGTACCATATCAATTTTACATGCTGCGAACTTACCCACAGTCTACTTATCTATTTTGAAGCCTTCTAGTGACTGAGGTTCTTCCTGTGTCACCGTGGTCTGAGCAGTAGTTATGCCTCTTGCCTTTATATGAAAATCCTCCTCACCCCCTTCCAATTAGGTCCCAATCCTCCTTTTACTACTCTAACTATTGAGTATACTGTATACTCCTTAACCAAAACTACCACCCTCCTCTCTTTTCCTTTCCTTTCCTTTCCTCTCTTTTCTGAGAATCTTGCAACCAGGAATATTGAGTACCCTGACCTGCTCTTCTCTAAGCCAGTCTCAGTCATTGCTAAAACATCACAGTCCCAAAAGGGAATCTGTGCATGTAACTCCCTAATCTTACTAACTATATTTTGCGCATTCACATTCATGCAACATACCCGGAGTTGGATTCCATTATTTTCTCCTTTACCGGCACTCCACCTATTAATATACTATCTTTTCGTTTAGTGATATCTGCCCCTCCCAGCATTGCATACACCCTTTATTACTTTGTAATATTCTCTCCTGCTTCCCGCAGCCCTGATGAGTTATGTCAAATTGTCCTCAAGGCATTAACAAAATATCCCACAAGGATCTCAGTCCCAGCTCTGTTCAGATGGAAACTGTCCACCTTGTTCAGGTGCCATGTACCTCAGAACTAGTCCCAATGCTAATGGAATTTACAACTTGCAACATCTTTTCACCTACACATTCATTTATCTTCTTTTCCTGTTTAAATAGCACCAAGTGTAATCTAGAGATTACAATTTGAAAGGGCCTGTTTGCTAATTTCCTATGCAGCTCCCTAAATTCTAGCTGCAGGATCACATCCTCCTTCCTACCTGTGTTGTCAGTACCAACGTGGATCATGTCCTCTGGTTGTTCCCTTCCCTCGAATATAATACTGCAGACATTCTGAGGTGTCCTTGACCCTGGCATCAGGGAGGCAACACACCATGTGGATGGCCACAGAATCCCTGGTGATTCGTTAGGGGAATAGTCAATCAGTACTGCTCTTCTGCTTCATCCCCTCCTGTATAGCTGGGCTATCTGTGATGCCACAGGCCTGACTCATGCTGCACTCCACCAAGGATACACTCCTTCACCAATGTCCAGAACAGAAAACTGGTCAGTGAGTGGGAACTCCTGCACTACCAGCCTGTGAACTACGAGAGATCATAAAATTTCAGCAATTTCTTCACATAAAATATACGACATGATTAGAATGAATTTCTCTTAAAACGGTGTTGATTTTTCTCCCCTCTTTTGGGACACTCTGGTACCTCATTCACATGGATATAATTCATAAACACTATTAAATATTGCCAGTTATATGTTTACCGTGAGTCTCACAACTGTACTTGATCCAGTCTCAATAAATGTCTATTAAAAAGCAGTCCTATCAAGAATCATTAGATTAATCAGATATAGAATCTCTGCCCACTTCTCCTACCTAGCCTAGTCACACTGCAATGACTCACTCGTGCTCACATGAGGTCAGCTGGACCAATAAAAGCCAGGGTTCAACACGGGTAATTTTAATCCAACACAATGAAATTGACAGCATTTATTCTTATGCTGACTTTATACACAGCCCAATTTCACCCTCCATAACCATCAGTGAATAAATGCAGTGTTCCACCCAAACCCAAATGGCACATTTGGTTAAAATGATCCGCTATGTCGCAACCATCATTTTCTGATCTATTAAAGAATCCTAAAGGATGCAAACAAAAGAATGTTTGTGACCAAATGGGTCTGTGACACAACTAGCCTTATTGAATATGAATATTTCAGTTCCATCATTTCTCCTGGCTGTATCTGCAGCACTGTGCCCCAAGACCCCAACCATCTGTTCACAGATTGTATAACAGCTAAAAAAAAAAAATTAAGACATCTGATCATTTACCAAATCTTATGATATCATGGAAGGTACATATCATGGCAGCATTGTAATCTGCCAGCAGATGGTCTAGCTGAGATACTGTCTTTAAGAAATCAAATTCCTATGCAGACTTGTGTATAGCAACAGAATGGAGCCAACCATGGCTGAAGGGTCAGTTTTTGTAGCAAAAGGTAGACATATAACTGTATTTTCTTTTAATAAAAAAAAACAGATCTTATTACCTTATTCTACAGTCCATCAAATACTAGAAAGGAAAATGGAGGAGCAATTATTCAGGCAATTGGCACAAAAACTGCAATCATCTTAATCTGGGCTAGTTAACATCGTGCATAGTGGTAGAGGAATTCCTAAAATATACACAGACAAACTTTCTTGATCCACGTATTTCATGTACAAAAAAAACCCGGAAACATTGCTGTATTTCTTTCGAGGGGTGGATTGGGGCTATTGGAATGTACTTCAGATGGAGAGCATTTGGTAAACAATGATCACAAATCATTGGGTTTATAGCAGTTATCGAATGGGACAAATAAAATCTAAGGTGGACTCACTCAACCGAATGACGGCTAATTCCAATGAGTTGAAAGATGATTTGGCACAGCTAGATCAGAATCAAAGATTGGTAAGTAAAACATTATTTGAACAATGAGAGACCTAAAAAAAAAAAAAAAAAAAAATGGAAATAATTCAGAAACAGACTAGACCCATTACTTAGAACAGGAAACAAAATAACTTCCAGAACTACAACATGCTTGAATACTCAATTTTGCCATCTCGATTGTGGAGAGGCTCAGACTGAATGGACAAAAATCAAGGCAGGGGACTGTAAATTTCAATGTTCCAGCCGATTGCCACTGGCAACAATCTTGGCAGGTAGAAACGTGGCTGGTTGGGATATAACGTGCATTCAAATTGATGTCAGGTCCAAAATTTGAAGTGCTTACTTCAAAGTTGAAATTCCCCAAGTTTGAAATCATCCACAATATTAGGTGGCTTCCTGAAGTCTGTGATAAACACACGTGAGTCATTTCATAAACTTTGGGTGAAACCTGTTGTGGTCTCAGGATCTTTGGATTGTTGTTTAGATAGATGTTCCTCACATCAAATGTCATAGTTTCTGTATCTCATGTATATTTTTAACCCAGAAACTTGTCGTGGGGGTACAGTGCCTGAAAAGTAAGTGAGCTTTAAATTGGGCAGAATTCTGAGTGCGTTCAGGTCTTAAACATTGCTAAAGAGAGACAGGCTGTTGAAGTTTTTTGGACTTGCATTCACCAGGACTAGGATATAAGAAATGGACTTGAATAATTTGTTTTTTGTCTCCTACTCCTGATGAGTGCAAGTTGAAAAGTTTGAACTTCCTGCCTCTTTTTAGCAACGCTCAAGCTCTGTTCTACCAAGTGTTCAGATGCATTAGAGTACTTTCCGTAGGAGATAAAATGCTACTCTACATTCAACAGTATTGAGAATTACACACGAATGCATCATCATAACCCTACGCTTTGATTTGAAACTGAGATCGCTGTCAAGCCTTTGAAGTAACTGAACTGATGCCCGACTTCTTTGACTGCAAGATAGTTTATTCAGCCATTCCAACTAAAAGTGGTTAATCATCTGTTCAGATTACTTCAAAGGCTCCATTGTGTTGTGGCTTGAATTGTCTGTTTATACAGTTGTGCAATGAACAATAAATCATAAATGCTTAGTTCATCACTCACCTCACTAATGGATTTAGCTCAATATGGATTGTTTACACAGCTGTGAAGAGGACTGGGACTCTTGGTGATTAATAGTATTAATTAATCACGGAAATATCAATGTTTTTGAAGAGTATTTTGAATAGCTGCTGTTTACTTTAACAGATTCACAAGCAGTAAAATATACAAACATATGAGCACACAGGTAGGAACAGGAGAAGGACTAATCTGATGATGGCCTCACTATTTTCCTCTCACCTCCCCTCCCCCCCCCCCCCCGATATGCTTGGATTCCCTTGTCAATTAAATTAGTACAAAACAAGCATTCCTAAAAGGAGACTGGAAGTTGAAGTTTGTGATCTTGCACTCATGTGAGAACAGGAATGCAATAAACAGATTTGAAGATGTCTGATGAGTACAAGATGAAAAGCTTCAACTTTTGATCTCCTTTCCCTGTTTAAGTTCTGTACAATCCAGGTTTCATTGCACTTAAGAGGAGGGAGTTGTTATGGTTCAGTGTTACATAAGTTCATAAAATGAGCAAGTTTTTTGGAGGGGAAATTTGAAAAAAATGATTGAAATACATATGCAATATGTATTTCAAAGACTTCTCCGTGTCAGAGAGCTCAAGAGTTCAGTTCATAATGCATACACAGGACTGGTTATGGATGATGCATGCGGGACACGAAGGACGCATGAGATCATGAAGAAGCCAGAGGTATGACGGCGGCATGGAGGGCATGGTAGTTTGAAGGTGGGAGGGTGCAGGTAGTCAGGGCTAGGGAGTCTAACAATCACGAATATAGCTCACCAAATATCTTCGTGAATGGAAATCATCCATCTCATCTGCTGGCCTTGGCATTCATCCACTTCCATTGCCATCTTAGGCCAGCAGTGGCTGGAAGAGATCATGGCACCAGCCTGATCCCCACACCCAAGGGGTGAAATAATACGTGATTGTGGGACTCATTCAGACTTTCAGAAATGTAATATTGGGAAATGGCCCTCCTTCTGTTTCCGAGTCTAATGCAAAAATCTAGCCCACTGAATTGAAAATTAAACTGAACTGGAGGATTGCAAATATAAAATCCCTGTTCTAAAAGAAACGAATAAACCAGCAAATACAGATCAGCCAGCCTAATATTAGTGGTCAGAACATTTTTAAAAACAAAAACAAAGGACAAAATTACTAAGTTAGAAAAGTCTGGCTAAATGACTTAAAGCTCACATGATTTGTTAAAGGGAAATTCTGTTCATTTAACTATGCTCGGTTCTTCAATGAAATTACAAAGATTGTTGTATTGTGGAGGGTATTATGTTTCATTAAGAATTATTAAATACCACACATTGGGCTTTTTAACATAATTGAAGCTCATGAGAATAAAGGAACACAGTGAGAGGGAGATAGAAAACGGAGTGTAATACAAAGCATGCATTAACCAGAGTGGAAGGATTACACAATGGGTAGATGTTAGGATCAAAGCTCATTTTGATAACTTAAAGATCTGGAAGGTACAAAGGGTAAATAACCAGACTTGAAATTTTGAAACTGAGACATTGATTTACCAGGAACCAATGTAGGTTAGAGATCACAGAACGGTAAGGTAAGTGGGACTGGTTGAAAGAGAGGCAGGAGAATATTGATTGACTTCATGTTGGAGGGTAGAACTAGGCAAGCCAGACAGGTGCTTGTAAGAATAATCAAGGTTAGAGGTAATAAAGGCATGAATGAAGATATGGCAGACCTGAGTCAGGTGCAGAGACATATGATTTTATGGAGGTAAAAATAGGCGATCTTAGTAATCATGAAAATATGCAGCCAGAAACTCATCTCCAGGTCAGTTATCACACCAAGCTAGTGAACAGTCTGGTTCAATCTCAGAGAAAGAAACAGGCTTAGTGGCAAGTGAATGGAGTTTGAAGTAGGAACTGAAAACAATGGATTCTGTCTGTCCAATACTTAATCAGAAGTAACGTATGGGTTATCTGGCACTGAGTATAAGACTGAGCAGTCTGAGAGTTTACAGGCAGGGGAGGGATTAAGGTGGAGGTGTGGCCAAGCAGGGAACTTCGAGGTATTGTGAACACCCAAGGAAACTGAACTGATTCTTGCGGCACTGTAATATCCCAACCTCAAAGCCGGAAGGTCTGAGTTTAAGTCCCACCTGTTCCAGTGGTGTGACATAACATGTCTCAGCAGGTTCAATAAAATAAAAAGAAAATTGAAGTTGTGCCTTTGGATGTTATTGCCTAGAGCAGCGTGTAAATGAGGAAACAAGAAGAGGCAAACAAATAGATTACAGACATCAGTGCAGCAACAGAAAGGAAAAGCTTTGGCAGGTAATTTTCCAGCTACAGCCGGACAATGATAATAGAATGAGGTAATGTGGACAGATATTCATGTGGAACTGTTTGGTCAAACAACAAGTTTTACTTATCAAAAAAAAAAGCCCATGGATGACTGAAGAGCAAATACTAAACTAAACATGAAGCAAACTGTATTCTCATACAGCATGTGACCAGGATCTGGGGTGCACTGCCTGCAAGTGAGGTAGAAACAAGATTATTTGTTGTTTTCAACAGGGAATTTGAGATGCATCTGAAGAGAAAAAAAAAAATTACAGGGCTATAGAAAAAGGACTGGGTCTTGCAAGTTACAATGGGCACTCTGAACCACATAGCCCCAATCTGTACAGCACACTTTCTATGATTCAACAAAAAGGCAAAGCATTCAAAACAGCAGAACAAAAAGAGACTGGTGAGTGGGAAAAAATACAAAGAATAGCAAAGATCAACACACTACATTGCAAGAGATTACAAAATGAGTATGATAGGAAACTTGAAAATGACATCAAAGTCTACAGAAAATAAATACAATTATCTTGTGAAAAAGAAAGTCTTCAGGAGCACTATGGGCTTTTGAAAAATAGTGACTAATATTGTCAATAAAAAAAAAGAGAAAATGGTGTGCATAGTTAATAATTACTTTCCATCAGGTTTTATAGTACTTATAGAAGACATGCCAAGTCATTTATTACTGATTCAGGAACAGGGCTTAACAAGATTTACATAAACAAAATAACAGTGATGAAGAAAATAATGACATGAAAGATGCGGATTCTTTATTTGGACTTCCAGAAGGCAGTTGATATAGCTATTGTAAAAGATCATTAGCTGAATTTGAAACTCATAGAATTGAAGGCCTGTTGACCTAGTTCGGAAATGAGCTGAGTTGAAACAGAAGGAGTACGGACAGTGAGTACTGTATTCTAAATCGGCTGAACGTGACTAACAGTGTTCTTTAATAAATTTTTAATGTCCCAACACAGATTCTTGATGTAGATGATGATAGATAACCAAATATCCAAGTTCAACGATGTAAAAATGGGCGAAGGCTGTATTAATGGAAGCATACATTTACAAAGGAAAGCTAATAGATAAATGTAAGTGAATTCTAAGTGAATGGAATGAAGGTTGGGAAGTAAATTTCATTGTAGGTATAAATGTATTTGGACCTGAAATAATGGAACATTATAACTGGTAAAGAGTAAAAGACACGGAAGGCCCAAGACAGTCCAGAAATCCATGTACACAGATAATTATACTGTTGCGAATAGGTCTTCAGAGTGAAACAACATAAAAGGTGGTAGATATCACGCTGCAAAAAAATCTGACTCAACAACATTTGAAATACAACGAACTGTTCTGGGCACCACACATTAGGAAGGATTATTAACCTGCAAAGAAGTACAGCATAGATTTAGCCGAGCGCTGCCTGAATCCCAAATGTTAGCAATTAGTCAGCACCCATTTTGGCTGTGGATTGCACAAGTCAGGGCTCGCCCACGTGTGTTTCTAGTGAGGCAAATAGTGCGAACCCTCTCTTTTAGCCAATTGTAGCATTGGTCTGCAAGCACAGAGCCAAACTGCTACAGCTGCCTGGGCACTAAACAGGACAGCCAAAGAGTTTGGGCTGAAGGCACAAGGTACAGCCAACCTTCCCCTCCGAAAGGGAACGTTACAACGTAGGCAAGCTGGTGCAGACTACCCATACCGAGACTGGCTGTAATTAGGAGTTGTACAAACAGAGCACCAAGGCAGGGAGAAGGGTCCTCCTTTCAGGATTGCAGCATTAGAAAGTTGATAAGAAGAGAGAGGAAATATTTGTGTCTGTCTATGTGTGTGTCCATTTGTCTGTCTGAGTGCATGAGCAGGGGTGTTCAAGAGGCAAACCCTTAGATGGGAATGGAAACGGAAACAGGTGACTGAAGATGTCAATACCCAGTGTCTGGCCATGGTAACATGCGGATGGTCAAGGTTAGTGAATGCAAATTAAAATCTTCAACCCTCACACTGCCAGTTTAGCTCAGTGCACCATACCCTATCACTCACTCATCAGTGGTTCCTAGTATTCAGGATATTCAGATATCCTACCTTGCGCTCACACGTTACAATACTGCCATTTTCCAATTTCCACAGTTTCCTTTTATCTCCAAATTTCCAATCACTAACATTCTTCCCACTCCCTCTGCCTGACGCAGTGGTGATTTATAACTGAATGGCAGTGACACTCTTTCAGGATAACAGGATTTTTGCTTCTATCACCATCAATCAGCTCAGTCAGCCAGCCCAGGTGATTACCGACTATGTGGAGGCATTAAAGCCAAGACCTTCAAGCCCAGAGCTGCTCAATGGTATTCTGTAAAGCTACCTACAATCTCCCCGAACTGAAGCTCAAGAATCTTCCACCGTTTAAACACAGCCCCCTACAGCTCTGGAGGACTAGCACAGGCAAGGAGTGCTGCAGATTTCATTCAAGAATGAAAAGTTCATTTTTAAACTTGAAGGGATGCCATCCTAAAGGAACCAGTGTCCGAGCAGCAGCTCACAGTTGTCCCATTCAGAATGAAGGAGCTTCCTCTGCACACTCTCCTCCTCATTCCGCAGAGAACTTCCCTTCTCCGTAGCTTCTGCTTCATCTCCCCATAGCATTGCAGACCCAGAGTAACTACAGCCTACATACATGCTTCAGCCTTCGAGCGGACAGGTCACAAAGACTTCAGCTCTTGTAGATGAGCAGATTTTCTTTCAGGGAGCGCCGAGCAAACACATTGAACAGACCAGTAAGGTCCAAGCTGGGCACATGTTTGAACCAGATGTATGCTTATGGTGTCATGCCTTGGGCAGTTGGCAGGTTTCCAGAGTTGGTTCGAGCCCTTCTCCAGCCTAGAGCACAACCTGGATAATGCCACAGATCAGCCATGACCTCAGTACACTGCAGACTAAAAGACTTAGTCCTGTTCCAACGGGGGTGTGCAATTGATGTTTTATACATGGAGTTTCAAAAGCATCCGAGAAAGTACACCACAACAGTTTGATTTG
This sequence comes from Ginglymostoma cirratum, assembly GCA_024137785.1. NCBI lineage: Eukaryota > Metazoa > Chordata > Chondrichthyes > Orectolobiformes > Ginglymostomatidae > Ginglymostoma > Ginglymostoma cirratum. The sequence goes on along the minus strand of JAHRHZ010000022.1, from coordinate 31,306,129 downwards.
AAAGACAAGACATGGTAGAAGATGATGGTAGTAATTTGGATATGTCATTTGGATGAAGGCTAATGATTCTATTAGTCACGTGAAAAAGATAGAACAATTTCTGATGAGGAGCAGAAAAGTGAGTTTGAATTTGAACATGAATTTGTTGTTTGCGGTGTGCCACTGCAAAAAAAAGTTAAAAGCTTAAAGTTACAGGAAGAAGTTTAACTGTTAGATTCTCACCTGTAGCAAAATGTGGCTCATTATCTTTAAACTTGCAAGAGAAGAGGAGATAGTAATGACAGGTATATTGACAAATATGACTGAGCAAGAATCAGACAGACAGTATTTCCACTGATTGGAAACAAGGAGGAAAAGGCAAAGGAACACGTGGGAGGAGACAGACAGCCAGGCATCAGCAGGCGTATGTCTCAGTGATAGAAAACTTTTCATCTCAAGATGATTTTAAAAGAAGGCTGATCAGGAAGTTAAGTGAGTTGACTTGTAGAATTGGGAGGCATTTTTTATTATTTACCTTGATCTCAAGGAGAGTTTTTTTAGTTAATTAAATCTCACTTTTATTCAATTACGTCCTATACTTTCTAGATTCCTTTGCCGTCAGTTTTTAAAAAAAGGCTTACAGATTTGCATCTAGACTCAGCTTAATAATTGATTCTCATTCTACTTTTAAAAAAAAATGTTGAAGTAAATTCTCGAAAGGCATATCCTTTTTTCAGGCTGTAACATGTGCCTCAGGGTCCAATATGTAGAGAGGCAATTCATGGTTGCCCGTCCCTTGTTGCAAGTGCCTTTTGCATCAGAACCATATGGAAACCAAATATTCCAAAACTGAATTGTAACATTACAACAAAGGATCCACCAGAAGTTGTAGGATACTTCTGCAAAATTGTTACACACATTGTTACTCTCATATTAGTGATAAACACAAGTCCTACAGATGTACCATTTAAAGAGTTCAAATTCTCGTTAAAGCTTACCTTCTGGTTCCTGCCTTTAGTCTACCACTCAAAATCTGGGCCTTTTGTCCAGAAGTGCTGTGGGAGGAGAGCAGGGTCTGGGACAGGGCCCATTGTGTTCAGATCAGGGTCGGGTAGGGGGCAACAGATCCAGACCAGGAACAGTACTGCACCTCATGATGTGTATTCCTGGCCTTCAAATCAGATACTACTTATCATAGAATGAACACCGAGATGGCACAGTGGCTCAGTGGTCAGCACTGTTGCCTCACAGCACGAAGGGACCTAGGTTCAATTCCACCCTTGGGCACCTACCTATGTGGAGTTTTCACATTGTCTGAGTCTCTGTGGGTTTCCTCCAGGTGCTCAGGTTTCATCCCCTATTCCAAGGATGTATGGACTGGCCATAGGAAATGCGAAGTTAGAGGGACAGGGGTGGGATGCTCTTCAGAGGGTTAGTGTAGACTCAATGGGCCAAAATGGCCTGCTTCCACACTGCAAGGATTCTATGACTCTGTTTGTTGTGCCCGTGCTGGCCCTTTAAATGTGCAATGCTTGCTCATAACCCTGTAAATTCTTCATTCTTAAGTATTGGTTCTTCACTTTTTAAAAATTATTTCAGGAAGCAGCCTACATGACCTCTATTAGTTAAAGTATTCCAGATCCAAAAATACTTGGAGATAAAATAAATTCTCACCTTCCTCAGATCTTTTGCCAATGATCTTGAAGTCTCTGAACTTTTTATTGATTCACTTGACAGACGGAATAGTTTCTCTCACTTTACTCTTAAAATCTATCATTTTGAAATCCTTTATTAGGTCACCTTATTCCTTTCTCTGATCCAAATAGACTAGTCTTATCTTTTCCAACCTCTCCTTCTCACTGAAGTCTCTCATCTCTGGTAATATCTGGTGAAGCCTCTCTATATCCTGTCTTCGGTCTTTACATCGTTCCTAATGTGTGATACTCAGAATTGTCCCAATTCTCTGGCCAAGGGTTAGCTCGTGTTTTATAAACTTCTAGAAGCACCTAATCATTTTAAAATTATACTTATAAATGCAAGTAACCATTTTTGAAAAGATTAAAGCATAAAACATCTCTCCAGCCCTCCACAGTCATACCCACTCACTCTCCCACACATACTCCCCATACATCATCTATGACAAACCATGCTACCTCACACCCCATGCCCACTTCCATGGCTCTTCCTACTATCTAATGTCAATCTGAGCCCTTGTATCCTTTGTCCTTACATCTGTTACGTCCACTCACTGACTACCCAACATGTCAGACCTCTGGACACATGCAGAAATTTGATATAAAATAAGGTTTTATAAAGTTGGACAAGTGTAATTTTCCCCTCCCTGGACGTGGTGAGAGATCTGGTAAAAAGGTGAAATAATGGGGTATATGGAGCCTGGAGAGAAACTTGTCCCCCTTCTCACCACCTCAACAATTAAATGTGGAGTGAAGAAGTCTATCAAGGACTGTCTCAACCTGCCAGAAATTATAGCGCTTAAGTGGGCAATTCGTGGTCACTTTGCAGCTGACCTCCCTACCCACCAGGACGTCTTCACTACACCTAACATTATGGATAAATAAAACATTTTTTCCCCCACTGTGGTGAGTTTTGGTGCTGATGGCATTCAGTTGAGTTGGAGAACAGTGGATGGGGTTCTCACTACCTTCACTCAGATTACAGCCATTAAAGGAAAAGAAACCTGCCAGCCTTACCTAGTCTGAGCCAAATATGAATACAAACCTGTAATGATGTGGCCCTTAACTACATTCAGAAATAGCCTTGCAAATTGCCAGTGATATTCCATTAGCAGCCAGAGCAGGATTTGAACCCACAGCATTACCCTGGATATCTGGATCACAAGTCGAGTGACATGACCACAATCTTCAAATAACCCAGATAACAAATGCACTGAAGTCACTTACTTCACAGTGAACTTGCAAAAATAAGAATAATGCAGCCCATTAGGAGTACATGCAAAGTCTTTAAATGGCAATTTACACTTGTTAGGCTTTTGATCATCATCTTTAATCCAGTTCACCCATCAACTTCGTACTTGCTGACATACAGCGCTCCAGGTCCAGCAATGGCACGATTTTAAAATTCTCATCCTTGCATCCAAATGCTTCTGTGTCCTCATCTCTTTATAATTCTGTCAAGTTAACAAAAAACCTCAGATCTTTTCTCCTTGAATTCTGGCTTCTTTCACAGACCGATTTTTCAAATAGTGGATAACATTGAAGATCATTAATGCCCTGTGAATCATCTTGGGTTCTTCTGCTATCTTAAAGGGGTATCTATAAGAGCTATTGTAATTTTTTTTTGTGATTACCTACCTGTTCCAGTGGTCCTATGAACTACTTCTCTGGAGGCTACAGGTTGGAAGAGGAAATGCTCCTGTACTTCCATTGAGTCCTCTTAAACCTATGGGATGTGATTTCAAGTAACTCTGGGTCTTTACAGCTCAGCTGCAGAAGTGAAGATCACGCTGTTGGCAGAGGCACTCGAGCCCAGCTGGTTGTGTGGCAGTGACACGGAGGATGGTGATAGCAGTGGGGGTAGCTGGCCTGCTAGCATCTTAAAGGAGGCTTAAGTGTTTCTTTAAGAATGTGCCTGTCAGCTTTGAATATTGATAGCATTATGTGTAAGAAGTGAGGTGCTTGAGAAGCTGTGTGTGGGAGGTGCAGAGTACAGAGAAGGAGATGTCATGAAGTGAGGTGGAGTGACAGAAGATGGTTGAATGACATCAATAGAGGCCAGTGTTCTCCAGAATGGAGCCATTGAAGTGTGAACGGAGTGTAATTGAGGTGTGGGCTTGGATTTTTTGAAAGACCCTTTGATGTCATGGAATGCTTTTGGGAATCCAGACGAAGTTCTGAGAGCAAAGTGCCTAGTGTTTCCTCTTTAGCTGCATGTATTCACCGTGTTGCCTGCAGGATATTCTGCGTCTTCTTCTAAATGCTTGCACAAAGACCTCTAAAGCTGCAGAGAATCTGTGCCCCTCTCTATCAATCTTAGTGACTCTTGCCAATTTTCAGCGTTGTCAACAGTTACTGCACACCTCTCCAAGAAGTGCAGGCTGTAAGAGCAATACTTGATTTCCCACCCACTCCCAAACAGGCACACAGTCAACAAACACGACAAGGTGTACTCTAAATATTCCAGCACAAATCTCTCCTGCCTCTTCTATGCCTGTTTTCAGGCACAACTGAATTCCTTTGCCTAATTCCATTCTTCCAGCACAAGATTACATTGAATACTTATATACTAGGCAACATCAGACACATATGGGAACATTAGACGCGGAGTGTTTTCAGGAGTGACTGGTGTCATGGTAACCAAAAGAATATGCTAAACAGATCTGAAACTTGTGATACAGCCCAGTTACGTAGAAATTTAGATGGAAAATGAAGGAGACACTGAGCAGGTCTGGCAGCGTCTTTGGGGAGAGAAGTAGAGTTAGCATTGAGTCCAGGATGAATTTTCTTTGAAACCATGAGCAGCGATAAGGGATATGAAGCAGTGGTCAGGGAAAGATAGCCCCGGAATGGCAGGAACGATCAGTCCACAGGCTGGAGGAGTGGAGAAGAAATGATTGGCGATTGCCTCCAACACAATCAAGAGGTCTGGGCAATTGATTGTTCAGGGAGGTGGAGGTTTCGGCCTGGTGACTGGTGGGGGAAGGGGCGCTGTAAATGGTCAATAGCTGGGGGATGATTGCTGACTGAAAAAGAGTGATCGGTGACTGGAAGGGTTATTGGACATCAGGTCAGGATGATCAACGGCTATACACAGATAGCAGGGGTGCGCTGGGGGAGCCATCATTTGCTAGACTGAGGCAATTGGTAATGGGACTGGTGGTGAGGGCAATAGGAGCTGGGTCAAAGATTTTTAGTCAGTGTTGTAACTGGGCTGTGATTGGTAGGGGCTGGGTTGGAGAAGGCGGCTCAGTCCTTTTCACTGCAATGTTCACTCAGCAACAGCATTCCAGAACGTGCAGTCCATTGAGCTTATTATGATCTATATCAAAGAAAATGCTAGATCAATGTTTAAAAAAAATCCAAGCTTTGTAGCCTAAACCATGAAATGTTACTGGCGAAAATAATTATTTGATAAGATTTCACAACATTTTGGATCAAATGTTAACTTCAAGATGAATGTCAGTTCAGAATAATAGCCTTTCAGCTTACTTTTAAAATGTTGCTAACTTTTACCGAATCTTAAAGTTGTGTTGTGCTCCGTTTTGTTTCAGCAGTGAGCCAACAAGTTTCAGCTGAACAGCACCTGGATTCTATAAAAGAAAATATTACCGTAAATGTGAAGAATGAATAAAGGATAAGCCAGAGCTCAATTCTGAAATATTCTGAGAAGTCTGTTGCCCTTCAGTGGAGATATGTTTAAATTTCACAACGACAGCCCTGGGGATCAAATAAAAGGTTTGTATTCAAGAAGGTTTTTTTAAAGGGCAATTTACATTTAGCAAATTTGTGATGATCTTCAGTTACTCAAAAATACCTTGAATTTATTTATGTAACCAAAATAACATAACTTGACACTTGAGACTTTTTAAATTTTTTTCATTTGCTTCTATAAGATAGTGAGAAACAAGGCTTACAAAAAGTCTTCCAAAACATTCTATTCACTAACAAGGGTACTGCATTGGGAATGGAGAAATCAGAAAAATAAAACAAAAAAAAAAGTGGTTAGGTCAACAACCAGCTTAAAGTTTGCTCTTTAGAAAAATCTTATCCTAAATGTATATTAGGGATATACAACTGATGAAAAGTATCAAAATTATAATAATCACTTTTAACTGTACTATACTGCCCTACAAATAAGGTTATTTATCCATAGTTGCTGCAAGACAGAGACATTACATGAGATACAGATGTAAATAGTCAATGTAAAATTTCTTCACTTAAATAGCTTACAGTACACTGAGGTATTTTCAGTTCATGAAGACATTGTTGTCTACGTTTCCCACAAAACAGAGTTAGAAACGCTTTTGCCATCCATTGATTTTTAAGAGCGCAAATTTCAAGCTGGACTTGACTTTTCAGTCACCCTGCCCTAGAATTTCACACAGAAGTAATAGTTGCCATCTCTGTATGGGCAGACTTGACATGATGTGGCCAACTGCCCGAAATCAGCGCTAGTCTCATCAAAATTTGTTCAGTGGAGTCCTGCACGAGGAGTTTACTTTTTAAAATCAGACTCCCATCTGGAAAGTTTCATTCATTCAGGAAAGATAATGGTGCAAATACTTTGTATTTTGGCTGATGCAGTGTGATTTAAAGAAGTGTCTGTATTTATTCAGACAAAAATCACTGGGAAGCTTGTTCCTAGTAGCCAAAAACTTGTACAGGCAATAATTTTTGGGTTACTTTGGTTTAGTTTTGCTGTTCTATCAATCTTTCCTTTCTCTTTATTTGTTGCAGCTTTTAATTTGTATAATCCCAGAAAGTTCGACACCACATCAGGTGAAAAAAGGTGAGTGAGTCAGTTTAACAAGCATGGGGCTGGATGAACACAGCAGGTCAAGCAGCATCATAGGAGCAGGAAAACTTGACGTTTCAGGCCTAAACCC
>JAHRHZ010000022.1:31159780-31299167 GCA_024137785.1 Ginglymostoma cirratum | reverse complement strand
AAAAGGGGTTTAGGCCCGAAACGTCAAGTTTTCCTGCTCCTATGATGCTGCTTGACCTGCTGTGTTCATCCAGCCCCATGCTTGTTATCTCGGATTCTCCGGCATCTGCAGTACCTTTTATCTCGGAGTGAGTCAGTTTGTTGCCCATACAAATATTTAACTGACAAATTCCCTTTTGACATGCAGAGACCAATAAATCACATTTCCTATTGAGCTTACTGGTCAGCAACAGGGAGTATGTTCTGTAGGATGCAACTTACAACCACGATCCCTGACACTTGAACTGGTGAACATGGGCACAGAACATCAACAGCTGACAGAACCCCTAAAGTTTGACTTCAGCATTCCTGGTAAAGCATCCTATGGTTGTGCAGCTAATATTGTACCTCTCCTCCATTGAATAGAGAGGATCCTCAGAGCTATCATGAGGGGAATATCCTTTGTCAAAGTACAGCCAATGGGTCTGTCTGTTCCTTGATTCCCACTCTATGAAGGTGGATCCCAGCAAACGCATTTATGATTGCCAAACATTAATGGAATGGATGCCTTGTGATACACAAAATCATAGAATCCCTACAGTGTGGAAACAGGCCTTTCAGCCCAACAAGTCCACAGCAACCCTCAGAGTATCTCACCAAGACCCATCCCCTTACAACCCACCTAATCTACACGTCCCTGAACACGATGGGTTGATCCACCCAGCCTGCACATCTTTGGACTGTGGGAGGAAACCCATGCAGAATGTGCAAACTCCGCACAGACAGTCACCCAAGGGTGGAATTGAACCTGGGTCCCTGGCACTGTGAGGCAGCAGTGCTAACCACTGTGCCACCGTGCTGCTGCTGTGACTGTTTGAGAAATGGGAGAGTGTAGGATGAGGTGATGATTGATTGGCATGTGATGTCTGGCACCTTCTGAGAAGCTTGTCAGAGATGCTCATCTGGCATCAAATGGAAACTTTCTACAGCTTTTGACCCTGGAAAGTAATCCATCTCTGACCGGTGTAACAATGAGCGATAAATGCTGGCCAAGCCAGTGATGTCCACAGCCCACATATATGAGTAAACAAAACATTTACAGTTGTGATGCTTTTACTTTTTAATCAAACTACAATATTGAAATAAAGCCAGGACTCTCAGAATGGTTACAGCACAGAGGGAGACCATTTGGCCCATTATATCAATCATGACTCTCTGCCAAAGCATCCCAGCTATTAGACTACCCTGGCTTTCCCCAGTATTCCTGAACATTAATTTTCTTTTCAGGAGCACATCCAACTACCTTTTGAAAACATGGTTGAACCTGCCATCTACATATCCTCAAGAAGTACCTTTTAAATTTTAAGAACCTCCTGTCACCATTGGATCTTTTGCAAACATCTTAAATTTGTGACCCCTGGTCCTTTGTCCTTCCTCCAATGAGGATAATTTGTGTTGTTTGTTCTGACTGGATTTCTCTGCTTCTAAATATAGAAGTTCAGATTTACTACCTGAAATACAGTATTGTAGCCCCAAAGTACAGAGGAAGCACCTGTGTCTGCAAAAGCTTTCGAACGAGAGCTCATTGTTAACCACTGAAATAAACCATCCTGCTAATCTCCCTTTTATTTTCTTGATAACCCTGCCATCTCAGAAAATCCATGCTCCAGTAGTTAAATTGAATTTAGGTTTATTAACATAATTATGTCTGTCCTTTGTGGGATACTTGTTTGACTCATTGGCAGCTGCTATTTAAATTAAAATGGTTGGATAAATGTTGGCTCGTTTTTGCCCTTGAACTTGTCAGAGTGGCGAGGGTGGGAGACATTATTATCAATGCCATTATCTCTGCCTCTTTACCAGTCACATACTGACAAAAATTTTTCCCTCTGTTCTTACTCTTCCCTCTGATAGTTCTGTAACATGAAAAGAAAATCATGCATAAACGAATTCAGAGCTGGTAATTCCTGACAGATGGTCACAAAGCAGTGACTGGATATTATCATCACTGAGCTGAATCAAGGTCAATAAGAAACAGCAATGGAGAAATACGGATTTCAAAGGGTTAATTACATACTTAGAGTAATTTTGCCCAGTTGATAATTCACAATGCACTCTATTGTGTACAGAAAAACCAATTTCATCTCAAATGATTTGAAAAATATACAACATGACAAGTAATGGTTCAAGCCTACAAATGAAGAATAATTCAATGACTACCCTCACTTGTCAGGGGAAAAGCTTTAGACTACTACAGGAAGCATTTCTTAAGGCCATTTCTTTAATGCAGCCAATTATAGATGATGAATAAAAGATAGGGGAAGGTTATTTTTCAGACTTCATTTTATTTTGGTAATTTGATATTCTCAAATTATGAACATACAGAAGATTGCAGCAATGTAACAATTTCAGATGCCTACATTCTGGCTGAATATATGTTACTTGGTTTGGAAAAAAAACACCTTACTGTAATATTAAATAAGCGGTCCAGCATTAAAAGCCACAAAGGTAAACTCTTTCACAGACGTTATTTCTTGGAAATTATGCAAGTAATGAGGCAGAAGTGATCTTTTTAGGGCCAGTTAGAGAAACTGCTTTACAGCTTTTGTTCCTCAGAGAGACAAAAATGGAAAAAAAAAAAAGTGTGATTTTTTGGACTAACCATTTTTCAACCAAAAAAAGCTCGAAAGGAAAAGAATTGTTTTTTTAAAAAACAGTAAGTGGCAGTATATCCAGGAAACACAGGGAAATCCATAACATTAAAAATTCAACCAACATGCACAGCAGTAAACAGGAATGTATTTTGTTTTATAGCCTGAGAACTGTGCGTTTGGGACTGCCTTAAAAGAAGCTTTCTTTTTGATTTCCAGTAATTCCACCAGTTTGCTTTTTTCTTTAAAAATTGGGCAAGTTGACCTTCTGTTTTGTCCTTAAGCCATTTTCAAGAAGTGGATTTTTTTTCCTTTACGTATTGATGTATGCCTGCACAGTGTTTCAAACTGCTAACTGTCAGCCAAGCTCCTGACAGACATCCAGTCATTTCAAATAACAGATGGCATTATTCTGCAGTACATGCAGCACCTGGTTTTAAAAAAAAAAGTAATAAATGGAGCCAAGCTATGATTTACATAGAGTTGGATTAATCTTATGAAGTGCATTAAAGAGAGCTGTGTGATCAGGAATTTAATTAATTAATATTCAGAGAATCTTGCACAATTAACTGGGGTAGGGGTTTAAACACTCCTGCTCAGGCAGGAACAGAGCAGATGAGCAACTACAATGAATCTCCTACTCCACTGCCTGAATTTAAGACCACTGATTTTGGCCTTGATGAATTGCCTATTGGATTCTGGCAATAGACTCATTCATGTATATGTAAAACCCCTGCCACCCAGCTCTGTTTCCACACCCCCCCCACCTCCCCCTTATATAGATGTAATTACATAAGGGTCCTATAGTATTAATAGGATGCCAATAGCATTTAGGCCTGACAATTGAAGCTAACACAGCCTTCCTGCCGGATTAAAGCAGGTTGGCTACAGATCAGGAGATTGAAGAGACTGCCCAGGTAAGTGGTCCAGTTTCTTCTGAGGCCAAGTACTTACCATTTCCCTTATGCAAGATCCTCCTGAAACTCTCCCATTGTCATTTACCTGCAAGTTGATAGAGGCCCTGGAGTTGTCCAAACTTCTCCCATTGCCAACTACTCCATATGTGTCATTCCTACTTGTAATTGAGTGTCCACCAATAGCATTTTTAAAACCAAGCCTAAAAACATAATTCATATTTTAACCCACGCCCACCAACCTGCAACTCACTCAAGAATAAAGTCAACAACACAACTTTATAAAATATGACGACAGACAGCGGTACCTCATTCATACCATTATAGCCCTTTTGAGAAATTTGCATAAAACACTCTCACCAACAGATTAGAGCTTCCTAATAGCCTTTAGGATTCTGCATTAGCTTCACTGGAAGACAGTAAGCTATATCAAAATTCAAAGGCTGGTATGTCACTACATAGCTTCCACATTGCAATCTCTTCTTTTATTGGTATTACAAAAGATGAAGTTATTATTTGCCATTTTTACAGGAATAAATGTTTCCTACCCTCAGATTCAGCTTCACTGAAGGTCTCTGACCAAACTTGAATCATAAACCATGTATTATTTGACGTTCACCATGGTTTATCCATTCCCATTCCTCCTTTACCAAAAGCATCTACTTTGCCCTTCATAAAATATGCAATTCTGCCACGACTTCAGTTCATCTGCTGGTGGAAGCCTCATTTGTGCCTTTCTGACCTCTGGATTTAACTAATCCCACAACAACTGGGAAAGGCAATTACCAGGTAAAACAGCAATGCAGCATTTGAACAAAATATTGGTCCCAAACCTGTAATTAGATGCTGAAAACCAATTCCCAATGAATCTTACATCTAAGGACTTTCACTATAATGGGTCAGAACTTGTTGTGTCATAGCATCTAAGAGAACTTGCCACAAGTTAGACTTGACATCGCATATTTTGGGTTTATAGATATTGCATGGCCAGTTGCTAAAAGCGCAAACAGACGACGCTGCTGATGGAGGAATCAGAGCATTTGGGGCGAGACTCTTCATCTCCTTAAACAAATAATCAGATTACAAAAGTGCAAAGGCTCCGGGACAAAAAGTTGAAATGGGCAATGTCACTTTTCTTCCTCTTGTCGGAAATTTAGTAAAAAGAGGAAAGATTTGATTGAAGGAGAGAAAGAAAGCAAAAGGAAAAGGAAGAAAGCAAGCAGTTAAAATATTTTTTTTTTCATAATATAAAATATTATTTAATATTTATAACATCTTAACAACTTGAATCTGATGAAATGAGAGCCCATATTCACCGGCAGAAATGAACAGTTATCACATCTAAAAAGAATGCTTTGTGTTTTTTTTTGGGTGGCACGGTGGCTCAGTAGTTAGCACTGCTGTTTTACAGTGCCAGGAAACTGGGTCCAACTCCACCCTTGGGTGACTGGCTGTGTGGAGTTTGCACATTCTCCCCGTGACTGCGTGGGTTTCCTCCACATGCTCTGGTTTCCTCCCACAGTCCAAAGGTGCACAGGCTAGGTGTTCAGGGATGCCTAGATTAGGGGGATGGTTCTGAGTGGAATGCTCTGAGGGTCAGTGTGAACTTGTTGGGCCAAAGGGCCTGTTACCACACTGTAGGGATTCTATGATGATTTCTGTAGTAAATTGACTTTCAATCCACCACACCGACAGAACAGTCTTTCTCTAATGCAATCTAATGGGGCTGAAAAGTAACAAAGCTAGTGACAGAGCAGCACATCTGGGACAGAAATCTTTGGATTTCCATGTTTAAACTTGTATCTGCCCTCAACTGAGCTTCTGGTAGCATTTGTACATAAGTAAAACCAATGGCTATTGGTAACATGCAAAAGGTTATGGCTCGGAGTTTAATTTAGGCAGGCATCTGGAAAGCCCAGGGACTCCAAACTCAGTTGGCTGCAAGCAAATCAATTCCAGATATGGTATAGAGATATTACATATATGAAAAAAAATCCATTGACATTTAACATCCCCTTTCCCCTAGCCTTCCTCATCCTACCTTCCTGGAATATCATTTTTTTTTCTCTCCAGACGAGTAGCATTTGGAATTTGCCCACGTTATTGTCTTGGGAATGATGAGGTCAATTGTAGCATCATTATTAACTCACTAAGTGAAATGAGATAAACTCTAGTAAAGACCTGGAAGCAAACAAAGAACTTCCACATCATGATGTTTACTATCTCAGTTCTGTGCTCAAAAATACTTCTGAAATAATAGCAACTCCGATAGAAACAGTTTCTTCGGTAAATTGGTGTTCTGCTATGTAATTGAGTATCCTGACTGTACAGTATTAATGTTTGCATAAGATTTATGTCTGAAAGATTTAATCCAATGCTCCACTTGCTTTAGGCAGAAATAAATATGCTCAAATATAGATTTTTGCTTCTGCTTTCAGCGTCTTAATAATATTCATTTATATTTTGCAATTGTTAATTATGTATTTGCATAATCATAGTGATACGAGGATTAAGAAAATAAAAATGACAAGTGTTGTGTGTAAAACGAGGTCTAATAATTATATCACAGAATTACACAAGTCTTTCAAATGATGACTACAGTATAAAGTGGAGTTCAATTGTGCTGCAATCAAACGCTGATATAAAGCAATGTTTCATTGATGATTTAAATTGAAGTGAAAGAGTGTTATTTTTCCATTGGATGTAGAAGGAGCATCCAATTAATGCAAATTAATTTGAAGTACATCAGAGTGCTGCTTTGGGCTACATCTTTAGCTATATTCACCAATATAGGTAGAACACTTACAGCAAAAAGTTGCAATAGCACATGGTCATTCATTTCTGTATTTAATAGCCTTCTTATTTGCTCCCAATGAACATAACATGTGCACCAAATTTTTGATTTCCTCACCTTTAGGAATGGGAATCCTTGTGTTTTTTTTTAAATTTTGGAAAAATAGAAGTTACGTATACTAACTGAGTAATACACCACTTAGCAGCAAGTCACATCTATATTGCTCCCATGCCAGAGAACATTGATATAGCGTGCACAAAAGCACTAATGCTGTCTCCTCCACCCCATAACCAACCAGCATGAGTCCCAGGACTCACATCAAAAGCAGAACAACTTTGGTGTGACTTCAAAATCAACCATCTGAAAGTAATCTCCAAGTTCAGATCAAGTGTGGTACCAGTGTTAGATCTGGCAAATGAGACTCAAAATACCTTCAATATCAAAGCAGCCAAATCCCTCAGTATGATTGTTACAAACATCCTCCAATTACCTTGTCAACTATAATTTGCTTATGATTTATAGAAGACACTTAATCTTAATATGACAAATAAATCCTATCATTTCATTAAACATGAAATGAACATTACATTCAATTTGATGCCAAGGGCTGTCTTTAGAGAGATGCATTGGAATAAAATTAGACAGATGCCCCAAATATTTACCATTCTCAAATTGCTTCCCATTTCTTTCAGTCTGATACCGTACAATATATCTCAGCTGTAAGAACAGTTAGATATTTACCGATAACGTTCTGTAATCAGCTATTAGGAGTGAACATTTCCCTCAGATCCCTTATAGAAAATTCCTTAACCCTCAATTAGCAATAATTGAATCTAAGGAAGGAAACCTTTACTTTCCTAAATGGCAAGCCACTTTTGGGACATTGGAAGTACAGAGATAAGCTTCAGTGTGACAAACGATTTCATCACACCATTGTCTGTTTGTTTTAATTAATATTTCTATTAATTGTATTCAAACAGTGTGTGTTTGCCCTTGACCTGGAAAAAGTTAGATCCATAGTTACTTTCAAAGTCTTGGGAATTTGCAATTGTTTTTAAAGAATATTTTAAAAGAACATTTTAAGCGATTGCATTAGTTGTAGAGGCATCAATTGCAATTTTCTTGGATAATAAGAATAACTGGTTCATGTAACACAGTGATCCTTGACCTCAAAGCAGTTCCAGCGGTAAAGGAGTTAATATATGAAAATAGTGTAGCCAGACACAAAAGACTTGCAGAAAGAGGACAGCTGCTGGAGATAGGGGAAATGAAGAAGATTATATTTACAAGGAGCTTCTGTCTACAATACAGGACAAAAAACTGAACACAGGATTAAAGTCAGGTTTGTGAATTAGACAATTTTAGGACTGTTATTTCCATTTTGGCAAGAGCCAATAAGACTGTCTAACAGGATTTAATAAAAAGTCAGCTGAAGTAGTCTCCAGGGAAACTGTACAAGGAAGATTGTTGTAAACATAGCTATAGGAGATTCTACAGCAATGTGCCAAGAAGGTGACAATTGTATCTGAATAGATTGGTAAAATGGCAGTAGCAGGAAGATGGTCATTTCATGCCCTGAAATTACACACCCAACTCCCAGCATATTCCTGGAAGAGGAAGAGCGAGCATAAAATTTTAGCCAGAGAGTACAGAAAAGCATAGAAGTTATGGTACCCTTTTATAAGTCATTGGTTAGACCTCAACTTGAATATTGTGTTCAATTCTGGGCACTGTATTTTAGAAAGAATGCCAAGACCATATGAGGCAGTAATGAGAAAATGTAGGTTTTTGGAGACAAAAAAAGCTGGAATATTTGCCTTACAGCAAACATGGTTTTATGGAAATTTAATAAAGGTTTTCAAAATTAATAGGGATACAGCTGGTGCAAGCAAATCATTGTTTCAGTGCCAGGCTCAAATCCAGATAAATGTTTGATATAATTTGAAATGGTACCCATGCTAGTGCCTGCCCTATAAGTGGCGTGCACAGTCGCTGCTCAAACCCTGTGGGGAATCAGCAAAAGATAAGGATAGAGAAGAAAGCCCAAAGACAAAGGTGAAAGATGATTAAATTCAAACAAGTGATGATAAAGATGTTATCCTGACAGGGAGAATCAGTGAAGGAACTGACACAATAGTGATCAAAGGAATACAAAGTGGAAGGACAGCAAAACAAGCAAAGTTGATCTCGGACATAAACCTTACTACCATGGACAGCATGGCTGAGGAAGTTTTGTTGGACTAATAAGCAAGGAAATAAATGATGTGGTGATTTCCGTTGCCAGAATCAATGACAAAATGATCAAAGTAAAACTGGAAATCAGGCATGAAATGTTCAACATAATTTTGATCCATCAGAGAGAGAGTGGAACCAGAAGAAGGGAACAGATGAATGAGCCAGTTCGAACAATACTAAGCAGTAACATGCAAAAGCAAGCTAGTGGTAGCGGGTTACCTAGAGGGACATGTGGGGTGGAGAAACAGCAAGACTCAAGGTAGACACTATTATAACAAAACAATGGAGCCAGGCATTAAACTGAAACCTCCAGTTTATACTTTGTAATTGCCAGCCTTAAGCAGGTTTCATTTTGGAGGCGAAAACAACCAATGCTGGAGATCACAGAAGGTCAGACAGCATCCATGGAGAGAAAGCAAGCTAATGTGGAGTCTAGATGACTCTTCTTCAGAGCTGAAGTGAAGCGTGGAGGGGACAACACTTATGCTACTGTTGGGGAGATGGGGGGGGGGGGGGGTGTGAAATGGAGGTGTAGGGTGCTGGTGGAGAGAAGATGTTGATAGTTCAGACTAAGTGATCGGAATGTGAGGATGGCAGAACAACGGTGTGTCTAACTGCCAGACTGGGGTGGGGGGAGGGGAGAGAGAACATGATAACAGAATGTAACAAGCTAAAAGAAAAGGGACAGAATGGTTCACAATCTGAAGCTGTTGTACTCCATATTAAGTCCAGAAGGCTGTTAAGTGCCTCGTTTGATGAGATGTTGTTCCTCCAGTTTGCGCTGCGATTCGCTGGAGCACTGCAGCATGTTGAGGACAGACACATGGGCACGCAAGCAGGATGCTGTGTTAAAATGACCAGCCATGGGAAGGTCAGGGTCATGCTTGTGCACAGACCAGAGGTGTTTTGCAAAGCAGTCACCCTGTCTGCGTTTGGTTTCTCTAATGTAGAATAGGCCACATTGGGTGCAACAAGTACAATACACAAGATTGGAGGTGGTACAGGTGAAATGCTGCCTCACCTGGAAAGACTGTTTGCACCCTCTGACGGTGAGCAGGGAGGAGGTGAAGGGACAGGTGTTGCACTTTCTGCAGTCACATGGGAAGGTGCTGTGGGGAGGGGGCTGTTGTTGGTGGTTGTGGAGTGGACCACAGCGTCTTGGAAGGAATGATCCTTGCAAAATGCAGACAGGAATGATGTGTTTGGTGGTGGCGTTCTGCTGGAGTTGTCTGAACTGGCAGAGAATGACCCTTTGAATGTGGAGGCTGGTGGGATGAAAACTGAGGACAAAGAGGCAGGCTACTAGGTTTGAATTGCCACATATCGCTCTCATGTCCAAACCAGCTGACAAAGGGGGCACACTGTTGTAGTCTGGTGCAATGATTTTTACCCTGTGGAGGCTCAGTGCCAACTCTCAGACTTTTTCCCACTGACCCCTGGACCATGACCCCACATCCGACTATCAGGCCATTGTTGCCAGACTGTCACGAACCTCATTCCCTCTGGTGATATTCCCCCCACTGCCTCCAACCTAATAGTCCCCCAATCCCAGGCAGTCCACTTCGACCTCCTTCCCAAAAATCCACAAACTAGACTGCACCTGCAGGCCCATATCAGGCTGTTCCTGCTCAACTGACCTAATTTTCTCCTACCTTGACTCGATCCTCTCTCGAGAAGGGTCTGGACAAGTATGTCCAGACCCTACTCACGTACATCCGTGATTTCTCTGATGCCTTCCACCATATTGACAAGTTCCAGTTCCCTGGCCCTAACTGCCTCCTATTCACCGTGGACGTCCAATCCCTCCATACTTCCATTCCCCACCACAATAGTCCGAGCGCTTTGAGACTCTTCCTCAACTAGAGGCCTGAACATGCCCCATCCACCACCAGGCTCCTCCACCTAGCTGAACTTGTTCTCTCATTGAACAATTTCTCCCTTTAATTCATCCCACTTCCGCCAAGACAAAAAAAGAGTGGTTATGGGTACCTGTATGGGTCCCAGTTATGCCTGCCTCTTTATGCGAACAATCTTTGTTCCAGTCTGGTTCCCTCCCACAACCTTTCTCGGTACATCGACAACTACTTCAGTGCCACGTTATGCACCTGCCAGGACCTTAAAAAAGGTTTGTTCATTTTGCCTCCAATTTCCATCACTCTTAACTTTCACATCATCCATTTCTGACCTCTTCCTTTACTTAACCTCTCTTTCTCCACTTCGGGGATTAAACTGTCCACTGCCATCTACTACAAAACCACCAACTCCCATATTTATCTTCACTACAGCTCTTCACACCCCACATCCTGCAAGGACTCCATCCCATTCTCCCAGTTCCTTCGCCTATGTCGCATCTGTTCAGATGATGCCACCTTCCAAAACAGCACTGCTGACATGGCTTGCTTCTTCCATAACTGGGGTTTCCCGCCCACTGTGGTTGACAGGGCCCTCAACAGCATTCGACCTATCACCCATGCTTCTGCCCTTGTCCCTTCTCATGGACGTTTGAGGGTCTTTCAGTGATCTCATTGAATGGCAGAGCAGACTCAATGCACTAAGTGGTCTCTTTCTGCTCCTGTGACTTATGGTCTTCTTGAAGTATGAGCTTATCTGGGCGAATACGTAGTTGAGGTCTGAACAAGCTACTCGGAGAGAAAATCCAAAGTGGCAAAGTATTTTGATTCTAATGTTCAAGGGAATGGGAGTCATTCAAGATTGGCAGTTGTTATGTGTAACATAGTGCCTGGAAAGCGTGACTGAGCAGGTTCAATTGTAACTTTCGAAAGAACATTGGATAAATACTTAACAAGGAAAATATTGCAGTAGGGGTAGGCACAGGCAAACTAGGCTGCTATTTCAGGAAAGCAGGTACAGGCGTGATATGCTGAATGATCTTCTATCTTGTATAATTCTGTAAAACAGTAACTGACAAGATTTGTCATATTCTAAACTTCAAAGTTAAATCTTTCCCATACTTCAGCATTTCTGACCAACATTTTACAAATGTGGGCATTTCTGTCCCTTTCAGCTCTGTTCCATGCATGTGAATTGTGTTTTCATCGTGTTATATAGTTTTGTATCCCAGTTGTCAGAAGCATTGGCTTCAAGTGGATTACATAAACAAAATGGGATCAACATGAATCAAAAGGATTCATTTCATACTATCTACTAAAAATACATATGCTTTTCCAGCAGTTGCTTTTGTGTCATTTATTTTATTTAATCATAGAAGCCAACATAGAAAAAAAATGTTTTGTCACAAATAGGATGAAGAGGTACTCAAAGGATTTAACATTCCATTATTATTTAATACCATATGGGACTTCCCAGAACTGCAAATCTCATAAACAAACAGACAGCCAACAGGGTGACATTCACACTGACAGATTTTGGATCCAACAAGATTTTTAATTCTCTTTGAGCTCTTTCTCCGGTTGAGGGAAAAAAAAGTGAAAACATGAAATCAAATTAAAGGTTTTATTGGCAAAGTGACATGTTTACAGCTCTCAGGATTAAATTAGAAATGCTTACCAGCATTAAAGTGACTCATCCTCACTACCTACTTCAGCTGACATCTTATCGAAAGTGCAGCTCGCTAACCGCCTCCAGACAAGTATTCATTAATGGTTACCTTCCCTAATTAATTAATAATCAAATGCACGAAGGATAAATTGTCATTAGGTGATAAATTGTACCATACATGCCATTTTCCTAATAGGATGTGGTCTGAGGCAGCCCTTTCATCACATCAGACTTTTCCCTGTTTACATTCCAGGCACCACAAGGTAGTTCTGAGTTTGGAGCCTGGGTCTGGGAATCGTATTAATGATATGGAGATGATATAAAGTTCTGTAATGGACAAGACCTATTTACTACGGCAACATTGAAGGTGGTGGGATTGGTTCCCACTGATATTGAACAACTATTGTGGTGACATTTTCATGCCCAGTACCCTGTTATTGACAATGTGCCTCTTAGACAGACCGTCTGTCTGCAACGTAAAGGCATCAGGTTATGTGGAAATACTATTGATTCCCATCAGAATAGTCTTTACAACAGGAATGGAGATGTTGTACGTTAATGGATATCTGCCATATTCTAATGACATTAAATTAGGAAAAAGTGTCAGAATCACTTTGTTAATTAGAGATGGCATGAGTTCAGGAATTAAGAGATTCCCTTAATTTCAATGATTGAGAAGTAGAATCACTTTGGGTAAAAGAAAAGAAATAGAAAATAAAGAGGATCTACTTGTAGGAGTGGTTTTGTACAGACGTACATTACATTTCAACTATAGGGTCAAGTCAAAGGATGTATTTTTAACATTTTCTGTTTGAAAGATTACAGTTCGGCCATGTGCGACATTCTCAATTACTTTCTTTAAAATCTCAAGATAGAAATAATTTGATCTTGCAGACTTGTCAGTTGCCATTAAATTGGTCATTGCTACTGTTTAGGTTATGTTAATTATGATGAGTCTGAAACCCCGATTCAAAATGTGTTTACTTGGAATGTGCAGGATACTATCCTCTTCCTCTACTGTAATACTGAGCCAAAATAAATAATTATTAGCATGTTCATAATTTCCATATATGGATTTACAACACCAGTGTTGTACAAGGCTGCAAGGCACTGACTGAGGGTTAATGCCAAGGACTGAATTAACACCTTCATCTGACACGAAAATGTTGGATTGACTTAGGTAATGGACCTTGAAGTAGATAGCATCCATGTCACCTAGTACCAATGTCCAAGTCTATCATACTAATGTAACTAGTACCTATTTCCTTCATTCTGTATTCCTTTATGGGATGAGCGCTTTGTTGGCTAGGCAGCATGTATTGCCCATCCCTAATTGTCCAGAGGGCAGTTAAGAGTCAACCACACTGCTGTGGATATGAGTCACATGTAGGCCAGACCAGGTAAGGATGGCAGTTTCCTTCTTTAAAAGGACATTTGAGAGTCAGATGCGTTTTTCCAACAATTGACAATTGATTCATGGTCATCATTAAGTTCTTAATTCCAGATATTTATTGAATTCAAATTCCACCATCTGCCATGGTGGGATTCGAACCTAGGTCCCCAGAACATTATGGGTCTCAGGATTAACAACCCAGCGATAATCCCACTGGGCCATTGCCTCACTATCACGTCTTCTTCAAGACATGAATTATTGCAAGAGTCTCTTCTCATTAGACTACAAAGTGGCTTTCTTTTACCACACAAGCCAAAGCAGGCCCTTTGAGTCCCAGTCCGAAAGAAAATTGACGGCAACAAGTCCACCTGACCCACCTTTCACCAGAACAACCGTGCTGGGGATTTATCACACATAGAAACTTACAACATTCTTAAAAGGGATAGACAAACTAATTGTGAAAAGGATGGTTCCCTTGGCTATGGGGTTCACAGCCAGTTGATAAAGTCTTGAAACAAAGGACAAGTTCATTTAGGACTGAGATGAGGAGGAGTCTCTTCACTCAAATGGTAAATCTTTCAAATTCTGTACACTAGATGGCTGTGGAAACCTAGTCATGGAGAAATTCAAGACAGAGATTGATAGATTTATAATTACTAGTGATAGGAGGTAGTGCAGGAATATGGTAAGGGGCAAATGGATCCGTCAATATCTAGAATGGTGTAACAGCTTGAGGGTTTCAATGCTCCTTCTCCTATGTTCTTAATGGAATAAAGCGATAGCAAAGACATAAGTGAGTGTTTCTCTGATAGTCAAATTCTCCTCGTTCTCATACTTCAGCTCAATAGATACAATAATATCAGAGGTGATTGACTGATGTGCAAATGTATTAACAGTGGCTGTAATGTAATTCAGTCAAATATAAAACTCTTTACAGGATAACTAATTTAATTATTCAAACAATTTTTCTGAAAAAGTCTGCTACTACTTTACTCAATTAAAAAAAAAACGACTTGAGATCACATTTGCAACATTATAAGAGCACTAAAATGACATGTTGCAAATTAACAGGATTGAACAATACAGCATTTAATTCTGTGATTACAAGCAGCTTTATTAATCTACGTACTCTACTCTAAGATCTCAGTATCTATCAAAAGGCTAGCATTAGGCTTAATATTTTGTGTCAGAGCTATGAAGCTGGTAGTTGGAGGGAGACACCATAGTTTTGAGCATTATACAAGATTTTCCAAGGTGGATAAATTAGATCTTTAAAGTTTTTTATGAAAATATGTTTCTCTTGCACTATTGCACATTTTTGTGATTAATTTTTCTACAAATAATTTGTGTAAATCAAAGAAAGGATTTCAAACTGTTATTCAGATTAATAAATATGAAAGGTTTAATCTTTGCCCTGAGCATGTTTTGAGCAGTGAATGTGAAATACATTCGTTGTTCCAAGTTTTAGGAACAGGTTATTTCAACTCCTGTGTGTTATTTAAAGGCAGCAACTCACTTCCAACTAGACAAGAAGAGTGTGTGGAGCAGCTGTTGAAAAGGGAAGATAAGTCTCTTGACGTCTTCAAGTTTTGACTTGGATCATAAGATCTCTTTGCTTGAAACCTTGGATATCAGGTAATTTGCATACACAGCCTGAAAGTTACATGAATTTATCAGAAAACAAAGGAACTGCAGATGCTGGAAATCATAAACAGAAGCAGAAATAGCTAGAAAAACTCAGCAGGTCCAGCAGCGTCTGTGGAGAGAAATCAAAGTTAACGTTTCGGGTCCAGGGACCCTTCTTCAGAACTGATGGAAGGTTGGAAAATGTTTTTATTTGTAAGGTGAGTATTATGGTTAACAGTGGATTGTGTGTAATAGCAGATCATGTGATAACAAGGCCCGTGCAGGGGTTGGGGAAGCATGCTCAAGCCCTAAAATCGTTGAATTAATATCGAGTCCAGAAAGCCGTAGAATTCCCAAGCGGAAAATAAAATCTGATCTTTGAGCTTGTGCTGACCTTTGCTGGAGCACTACAGCAAGCCTGAAATAGATGTTGGCTAGGGAACACAACAGTGGCAACTGGAAGCTAAGGGTCTTTTATGCAGACAGAACATAGATGTTCTGCGAAGTAGTCACCCAGTCTACGCTTCGTTTCGCCAGTGTAGAGGAGACCACATTGTGAGCAGTGAATACAGTAGACTAGATTGAGTGAGTGAAGATAAAGCACTGCTTCGCCTGGAAGGTGTATTTAGGCCTTGGATACCGAGGAGGGAGGCAGTAGATGAGCAGGTGTTACATCTTCTGCCTTTGCACAAGAAGGTGCCGTGGGGGTTCTTGGGAGTGAAGGGGGGGTGGACCAGGGTGTCCCAGTGGGAACGAGCTTTACAGGAGGCTGATAAGGGAGGGCAGGGGAATGTGTTTCTAGTGGTGGCTTCCCACTGGAGGTGGTGGAAATGGCAGCTAATGATCCTCTGGGTGCAGATACTTGTGGGATGGCAGGTGACGACAAGGGTCACCCTACTGCTGTTGCGTGAGGGAAGTGGGGGGTGGTGAGGGCTGAAGTGCAGGAGATGGATCAGACCCAGCCGAGGGCCCTGTTAACAACGATGCTGGGGAATCCTCGGTCGAGGAAGAAGGTGGACATTTCGGAGAGTCCTTGTCAAAGCTGGCATGATCAGAATTGGTGCAATGAAAAATGGAATAGAGTCTTTACTGGAAGCAGGGTTTGAGGATGTATAGTCCAGGTAGCTGTGGGAGTCAGTGGGTTTATAGTGGATATTAGTGGCCGGTCTATCCCCAGAAATGGAAACAGATGTTGAGGAAGGGAAGGAGGGAGTCAGGGATGGACCAGGAGAAGGCGAAAGTGGGGTGAAGACTGGAAGCGAAATTGATAGGCTTTTCCAATTCCAGGCAAGAGAGGGATGCAGCGCAGATGATCTCATCGATATACTGGAGAAAAAGTTGTGGATGGGGGCCAGAATAGGACTGGAACAAGGAATGTTCCACGTACTCCTCAAAGCGACAGGCATAACTCGTGTCCACGTGGGTAGCCATGGCCATCCCTTTGATCTGAAAATTGAATTCATCAATCTCAGCAATCCCCTCACCAAATAGTAAGTAAACTTTGCTTGATCTGAGCCTCTAGGTCCAATTTTTAAATTATCCTGGTAGCACAAATGAGATGAAAGTTGCCCGAAAGTGGCATCAAATCATTAATTGCATGCATTATGCTTCTGTCAGCTGCCAATTTGTGTAGGGTCCTGAGGAATTAGAGCTCCTGGCTGATGACCATGTGAGATTTGGCATTCCATGACTTAGAATAGATGTCAACTATAACTATCTCAAAGGGGCAGAACATGCGAGCTTCTACTGACTGCTAAGTAAATAACTGTCATTTTTGTTTAAGTCAACTGTTATTTTTCTAGGGCTATAAAGGAACAGAAATGGTCTTGCTTAGCTCACAAAAGCTTCACTGCATGCGAGACCTCCTGAATACAGCTTTCTCCCAGGCCCAGGTGTATTGGCTTTACATAGCTTTATGTTTCACTGGGAGAGTGCACCGGGAAGTCAAGGCCCACTATTCGTGAGCTTGTCACAAAAGTTAAAGACTTTTAAAATAGGCAGGCTTCCCCAATTTACTTGTCTTCATGCTGGGTTGGCAGAAAATATGGACCAGAGTTTCTATACTTGACAGAAATTAATAAATCACTACTAATAAATAGTTTCAAACTACAGATAAACAATTGTGAACTGTCAACATACAGCTCTAATAGTTAAAATTATAACCCACTTCTAAAACTCTTCCTGCACACACACATACAGACTGATACCAAAAAAAAGTCATAGTTTGAAAGAAAGACTGGGAATGCCATTCACTATACCTTGTCCAGAAGGTTTGCTGCGACAATCCTTTTGCTGATCAGAATGCTGCTTCTTGATCTTCCTTCTCCAGATATTTTCATTGTTTGCAGTAGGCACAGGGTAACTGGTTTGCACTGATGAACATCATTGTCTTATTAACAGTCACAGCCTATTGCAACTAATGAGGGAAATAAACTGGCTACTTCAGGCTTGAGTTGCTTTTTATTACAGAGCAAAATCTCCTCCTTCTCTCCCATAGCTCTGATGACCTTTGCCCAAACATTCACACCTCTAAACTGTTCAGCTATCGAGGAGCCAAACACAGTTATTGGCAGGTGTTTATCAGCGATTACTAGTCACTCATTCATTGAACAATCAGCTACTTGTCACCATCATTCACACAATTTCCCCATCTCCAGTTTGTTTGTAATTTGGTCGTTTCCTCCACCCGCTTGAACCAGCAGCTGTGTAAACAGCACTGGCAATAAGAGTCAGCTGCTTTGCTTTAAAAAAATGCAGTAATCCTTCACCAATCCCTGGCTTTTGAAGCAGTTATTTTCCCACTTCAGTCCAAAAATATCAGAAAATGGAAATGTACGGTCTTCAGAGTACACACTAGCCTTCTCCATCGATGAGCTGCTTTTGAGTGTCAATATGGCATTTGTAGTTTGCAAACTGTGTGTAAATGAAAGCTGGGTCCTTGTTGTAACAATAGCCAGGTAATGGGTACCCTCATCCCAAACTAACTGCCTACTTCATGTTCCAGTTAAACGTTGTCCTTTTGATCCTGACCTTTCAAAGCAAACAACAGCATTTATGACAGAATCCAATTTTAATCTTGCACAGATTTTGTTCGCAGCTATGCAAACATTAATCTATGTGACTGTGCAGGACGATAACACATAACATTTAGTTAAAAATATTCATTCCACTGCAGTTGCACTCTTTTTACTTTCTCACAAAACAGTTGAAGCTGAAGGCATCTGATAGTGGAATAGCTGAGCCATTGATTAACACAAGCAGATGTAAGTACTTTAAATAAACGAAGTATAGCTAATGATGCTTTCAATGGATTTTTGCATAACTTCATGCTAATGACATAATTTGCCATACACCCTCTTATCACCAAATAAAAGCCTATTAGAAACAGGGTAATTGTGCTACTTGTTGGCACTTAGTGAGCCAAATAAGAGCAGTAAACAAATTTTAATGGTATTTGTTTAATAGAAATAGCTGAACAATTAGTTCCTGTTTCCATGGCTTTTCTACTTCAGGCTTTATTTTTATATTGCAGGAAAATATAGTACCGGAGATGGCAACTCAATGATAAGCAAGTCATTTTATTTATTCAAGGCATTCTATTTAGCATTCATTACAAATGTAAATATTGATTGAATCTTTGGGTGACTCTACAGTCAACAGTGAAAGGACAAGAAGTAATGCTGGAGATGTGCTGGCTGTAATCATATACATTAAGAATGGGAAGGTGTCAGGGCAATCTAACTAGGGTAATTGATAGTGGAGAAGGATTGTGTGATTGATCTTGTTAAAAACTGCAGAGGGGTAGTTAAGAATGAGGATTAAAAATGCACCAGTTGGAGAATGGCCTTTGAGCATTTGATTGGTGTTGTTTAAATTCTATTAAAAGACAGAAACCTGACTGGGGAAATTAAATGGAGCTGTAGGAAGATTTGGGAGGTGAGAGGTCATCAAATGACTTTAGAAAAGAAAGTGAGATTAGGGAACAGTCAGTGGTTGGTATTGAAAGAGGTCAAAGATTTGGTTTTTGAGGAGGGAGTGTTGGTAGTGGGTTCGAGATGTAAGGTGGTACTATCTTAGAAGGCACCATTAACATTTTCAGTTTACCTGCGGTTTTCTGTCCTCTTTCTTCCCACGCCCAAGATTGAACCGTGTCTGAAAACTGGTTTAAAAAAAAATTTCAACTATGGAATTATCATCATGGACCTACAAACTGAAATTTCCTTCTGCTTTCATGCAAAATCTATTTAAGCATCACCACAAGTCATGCGTCTGAGCATTGACCTTTTCGGTTTGTTCATATTAAGACTGAATTCTTGCTGTTGTTAGTCTGTTAGAAAGTGACATTCTTTGTAGCTGCAAGTCATCACAAACCTCATTAATAAAAAAAGCTACAAATTTATGAAATAGGAAATCGACTAAGGGGTCATAAAGGATTCATCTGAACTTTCTGCATTTCACTCAGGGGATGTGGCTGTTAACTACATAATTTATCATGTCAATCACAGTTCATGTTTGACAGCTTTGCAACCCAATTGTCAATCTGTCTAAACCGCCAGCACTGCACAATGTTAGATAAAAGCTTCAATAATATTTTGTTTAAGCTTTACTAAGTTCCTTAATGAATTTTATGTAAAACAGTTTATCTTACAAATTACCCAAGTAACAATTCTATGCACAATATAGGCTGGAGACGTTAGCCAAGCACTTACATACAAATTGCAGGTACATTTTCCATGCTGGTATATGCCAAAGTCCAGTCTGAGTTAGAGTAGCTATCCTTTGGAAACCTTATTATATAGTGTAAAATGAAATGCAGCCTCAAATTCTCAGGAAAACATCAAGTATTACTTAAAGAGTGAATATCCTACTTTTCTGGTTGTTAACTTGTGATCATTCAGGTAAAAAAATGTTTGTGTTTGTGGGAAAATGTTAACATGGATAAGTACATTGGTTTGGATGGAAGTTGAAATCTGCAAAATGCAAGTGTGTCAGGAAGCTGCTCCAAGCCATTAACTTATTCATTTAACTCTAGTGCGTTTGGCTGCCTGTACGCAGCACCCCAGGAGAGGTAGTTTGTCAGTTTCAAGATGTTAATCGCATAATTACTACAATATTGATACGACTATTTCAATTTAACTGTGAGTCCACTGGCTTTCTGAAACTTCAGTGAAAGTAAGCTGAGAACATGTTCAATCAGAACATTTCAGAATTGTTACACTGCAGGAGGAGGACATTCAGCCCATCTTGTCCACACAGCTTTCTGAATGAGCCCTATGACTTGATGCCATTCTTCTGACTCTTCTCCATAATCCTGTGGGTTTTCTTTCCTGTTTAATAATGATCTAACGCTGACTTGAAGGTCTCAATTGAATCTGCTTCCAATATACTTGCAGGCATTGCCTTCCAGATTCTCACTAAACACTGGCTTATAAAGCACATCACGTTTGCTTCTTCTGTAAACGTCCTCAATCTGTGACCTGTAGTTCTCAGTCCTGTTATGAGTAGAAACTGTTTCTCTCTCTCCAATCTGTCCAAAACTTCAATCAAATCTCCACTCAGTTTTCTTCTCTCCAAGGAAATAGTCCCAACTTTTCCAATCTATCTTCATAACTGAGCTTCTCGATGCTGGTACCAATCCAGTAAACCTCTTCTGCACTGCCTCCGATAGATTCTCGTTCTTCCAAGTGTGTGGCATCCAAAACTGTACGCAATACTCCAGTTAGGGTCTAACTTTCATCTTGTACAAGTTCAGCATAACCTTCTTGCACCTGTACTCCGTGCCCCTATTAATGAAGCCTAGGATACTGTATGCTTTATTGATGCATGCTTGCTCGTTCTACCCATCCTGCCACGTTTATTGACCTATGCACATAAATGCCCAGGTCTCAGCTTTGGCACATCCTTTAGATTATTGACCTTATACCATCTCTTCAAGTTCTTTCTACCAAAATGTGCTGCCTCACAATTCTCCGCAGTAAACATGGTCTGTCTGTTATCTGCTCACTGCGCAAATTTGTCAATGCCTTTTGCGGTGTTTTTAAACAACCTTTCCGGATATGGTTCAACACACCTCTGGAGCAGGTGGGATTTGCACTCAGGCCTTCTAGCTGAGTGGTAAGGACACTTCCGGTGTGCCACAAGTAGCCTCCTTTTGTACTTTTAGACTGTCGTCTTCATAGTTTGCAATGCCCCCTAGCATTGTATAACTACACATTTATAAAATTGTTCCCTGCACGACCAGATCTAGATCATAAATATATATCAGGAAAAGCAAGGGTTTAAAATTTGACCCTTGGGCAAATCCATTACCAATCTTACTCTAGCCTGAAAGATACTAATTAACCATTACGCTTTATTTCTTAACCCATTTTATATCCAGCATAAGAGAGTTGAATGCAGTGCTACTGTGTGATATTTAGTTCTGTCACCGGTTAGCTGAGAGACCCCAATCCACCAGCAGTGATGGCCAGAGATGTTAACACACCAATCAGATGTGGTGCTGCCTCTTCTGCAGCTGTCTTAAGCTATATGGCCTTTTTTGGGGGGAGGACGGGGTGACCCTCTTGTTTTCCACTTCACCTTCATGCTCTGTGATCTTATTCCTTTCAAGGAAGGGAAGACACCAGGCCAATAAGCCCCACCCCATTACCTGTGTATCATAAAGTTCAGATCTAACGCATTGTTTTTAGGTATGAAACATACAGAATTCTAATACGTAAGTAGGAGAAACTGGTAGAGTACTCAAGTTGACCTTCACTGTGAAAATTTCAATTATCATTTTAATAGATGCTGCCAGCAAGAACATTTTAATTCAAACCCTTTCTCAACTCCTCCCTTTCTGTGAGAAAAGGAATGTTGTAATAATAACTCTAACTTGGCACCTCTTTGAGAACAGGGTGTAGCGACACCATTAATGATTCCAAAATAATTCAGTTTGTTATCTTGAATGCACTCTTGATTACATAATACTCATTGAAATTTTATTAATGCTGTATTTCAATATCTATCTTCCTCAACTAATGTTATGTAATGTATTTCATTTAAATACTGTAGTTTTACTTTATGAAGTGGATTCTAATAGAAGTCACAACTTGGAATGAGTAACATCGTTTCACTGTAAAAATATTTTTGAGTATGAAGTCCTGTTTACAAAGTTGTTTGTCTTCCTTGGTCAGAGATGAGCAACAACATTGACAAATGCCCCTAACCTATTACCTGGTACTTGCTTAGCTCTTTACTGCACAGAAGGTTCCAAAAAAGATTTGCCCCATCAAAGCTGTATTGGCTTTCTAAACAAACTGACCTCTTGTCCTTTTCCCATTCCCTTAAACTACCAAAAAAGTCCCCAGTTTTAAGTATTATGAATCCTGGGATTGGGGTGAAGGGCTTAGATCACAATTGACTGCGTGCAGGAAACCTAAAAGCGCATTCACACATCCATTGATGTTTTTTTAAAATCTGCCACATCATTGCCATTTTACATCTGTCTCATTGACATCGCCCTGAATGTTCTGTTAGAAGCTACAAGGAAGAGATATAGGAGGAAAAAGACTGCTGCTGAGACAAAGAAGACATAGGGCCTGATTTTCAAAAAAGTGGCAATCACTTGGAGATTGCAACTCCTCTCCTTTCTTATGAAATGAGAGATTTGACAGGAATTACTCTCTAACAGCTCCATGTGGATCGCACATCTCCAAGAAGGTGCCTCCACATCATTTTTTCAGGAGCACCTAGGGACGGACAACTCATACTGGACAGTCGGCAGTACTCACATCCCATGATTGAATAAAAAAAACTCAGGCTAACTATATCATTTAGTTGGACACAATGAAAACTATTGTGCTATTTGTAGAATAGTACAACAAGTACTCACTTACAGAGACCCGGCTGAACGTTGCTGTGTTTTAACAATGTTAATAAAGTAATGACAATATATCCATTTACCATTGTTAACATTTAACATTTGCTTCAGCACGTTGCCAAAGGCATCTTCTGTGGATAGTGTTCTCACATGGCCCCTCCTCTGTCTCTTCTGCTGTCGTCCTCGATTCCCCCATCCCCTGGCTGTCAATAATTGCCTCCCTCCAGGTGTGCCTTTCCCTTGAGTTTTGCTCCCCACATTCCTGGGCCTTGCTCCTCAGCTTTGCCTCCCTCACAAGCCTTGCCTCCCACACTCCATTCTTACCTTAGACCCCACGGCTTGTCTCCAGGCTGCTGACTCTGTCCCTGAACTTACTGAAGTCCTGGGTTCCATTCTGTGGAAAAGGTTTGTCAGTGCTAGTGGTGCTGGCTTTTCGCATACCTGCACCACCCAACCTCTGCCATTAGATGGAGTCTAGTCAATCGATAAGTACAGCTCTGCAGGTGTGCAATTTTTTACGGTACTTGTACTCCTTTCATATTTAGAGGTGTATTTTATTTTCGCAGTTATTTCAGCTTAGAATGCACAGTACTGTATGTACGGAATAGTATTTCAGCTTGCATATTGTTTCTTCCAGAACGAAACATCCGAAGGAACGCAACTTGAACTTTAATATTGATTCCTATGTAAGCTTATGATTCATTTAAAGTCACCTCATTTAAATTTGCAACATTCAGGTACAGAATCATGACTTATTATCTGTACGTTATCACTGATCAGGTATTCAGGATTAGCACATTTGAACAAAGTATTGTTAAATTGAGTTTCTTCAACAGAGGATCACTATGCCCCAACGGCAAGTGACTACAACCAGCGTCAAAAAGGATCAAGATTTCTGAATTATATTCTTCAGAAAAGTTGTGTAAGACAGTTCAGGACACAGGGATGGTGTAAAAAAAGAGAAGTAGGTGATAATGCAGATGCAGCTGGTGGGAAACATAGCTATGTTTTTGTCTGCTCATGCAGTGGTTCAGAAATGGAGCACGAATTATTCACTCCTGGGTTTTTATTTATGCTGTATGGCACTAAATTCTGAAATTCTTTTGCAAAACCTCACGGCCTCTCTCTCTCCTCTTTAATGATGCTCCTTAAAACCTATTTCATTAAGTAAACTTGTGGTTACCTACCTTAATATTTCCTTTTGTGAGTCGGTGTTAAAGGTGTTC
The DNA here is from genome assembly GCA_024137785.1 of Ginglymostoma cirratum. Taxonomy (NCBI): domain Eukaryota; kingdom Metazoa; phylum Chordata; class Chondrichthyes; order Orectolobiformes; family Ginglymostomatidae; genus Ginglymostoma; species Ginglymostoma cirratum. The sequence goes on along the minus strand of JAHRHZ010000022.1, from coordinate 31,274,970 downwards.
AATAGTGATCCTTTGATGCACTTGGAAATGTTTCATCATCTTAAAGGTATCATATAAACACAAGCTGTTGTTGTTTCTTGTGGAACAAGATAATATGAACTCACCACCACAGCAATCCAAAAAATTTGCAGAATTTGTGAATTTTTAAATTCAGGATATAATATCTTCTAAAATCTACTTTCATCAGAGGCAAGTATTTTCATCTTTTTGTGCCTTAAATAGGACTTCCTATATATAGTTGAAACAAAACATAAGATGTTTTCCATGATGCTGGTTAATCAGAGGTTATTTGATGAAAATAGCACTGACTATATAGAGTATGCAGCATGTGCCTGGGACACCATTACATTTATGTTCTTAAATTGCTGACAAAATACGATCTAATTTGCATTCGGACCATACTGGGCATGTCAACACAGTACGTGGCTGTCCAAACATAGGAAGTGATGAACATGCTGATACAGCAGGGGTCCCTCCAAATGTGAATGCAAGACTGATGTTAAAAATGTACAATCTGATTAAGGAAACATTATGAGAAACAGCACAGTGAGAAACTTATTCAAATTCAGGAGTACCTCTTTCCCAATGCAAGACTTTCCACCAACAGCAGGTTCAAGGTACAAGCAGACCAGGAATTTCATTTTGCACTATGTCTGTTTATCTTGAACTACTGTTAATTTTATTGTCATTTTAAGTTTCGTTGCCACTAAAGTGACAATATACTTGAGGAGACAGTGTTAAAATTTTCAACTGGACATTGTCATCAAATGTTCATCAGAGTCAAATCTATTTTATGAGCTAACAGGTAATAACTTTGAACCTGAAAAATCTCAAAAATATAACAAAATGGTTTCCAATGAGTGCAGGTACATAAAAAGTCTATCCATGTAATGATCTGAAAGATGATTATCCCTGAACATCATAAAAGCTTTTTTTTTTGTAAACTCGTTTTTACATGTATTTATAAAGGTGGATTCTCATCTTCATGATAGAGCTCTGGCATCACCTTGAATCTAGTCCATTTTCTTAGGATTATTTACAATGCACAACAGTCTCCAGACAGGATTACCACTGCTGAAAGGGAGCCTGTCAGTATGAACAGGAGAATTCCAAGAGTAAGGCATCTCCAGAAGTGAGCAGGAATATAATTTATTAAAGAGACAGAAGACTGCATGAAGACTGAAAGCTGAGACTGAGGCCTCTAGCACGCTGGTAAAGGGTAAGGCCAAATGGAAAGAAAGCAGACTTCCACTATTCCTCTTCCACTTGCTGACCTTGATGATTCCCTCTGGTCCTTGAAAGCGGATGTAAATATACCAGTTGCCAATAGAGTTCACTAGGAACCCAGGCTCCAAACCTGGTTTCACATGCATATGGTCAACAATATTCTGGTGGGATCAGCTGGAGGAAAACACAACTTAGGGCAGCAATAGCTTTCACCACAGAAATGTTACCCCATTCTCCGCATCTGATATACCTGATTTTATTTCGGGATCATAGAGAGAATTTTAGAACTCACCCACACTTTTTCCCCATTTTATTTAAACTTGCCATGCAGGGACCATAAGCCAGCTATAATCAACTGCAAAGAGTTTGCTGTTACTGCTCTGCAACCAGTCATGGGCTGCTGGAAGCCTTTCTTCCTTTTCTTTTGGGAAGACCTTTGCCTTCAATTAGTCATTTCTCAGTACATAGTAAAAGTAGGAATCATTACCACAAATTCAATACTCTGTTCGATGGCTGCACACATCTCAGGAAAGTTTAATTCTGTACCTTGTGTGAGATGATTAAATTTACATAAAATGCTCCTTTCCAGGTTTCACAATAACTGCACAGTGGTGGAATGAACACTCCAGTAATTGGCAAATTTTCTTGATTTTTCTGGAGTGACCATGGATTGCTGCATGAAGACCTGCTCTTGCAGCTGGAGCCGCAAAGCTGATCATGCTTTGATGTTGACTGTACCACAGCAGGCAAAGTTAACGTCATTGCCAATCCGGACTAGTAAGATGCTAGTCACCCTTTCTTATGCATTTGGGCAGAGTCCTGGATGGAAATGGACACACAGAAAATGTAAGGGCTGTTGGCACTTTGGCAGTCAGTGGTATCATGTGCCCTATTGGTTCAAGAGTTAGAATGTCTCCATTTCGGAGGCTGCAGACTCCTGTCACCAACTAATATGACATCCTAAGCTTCCTTGTTCACCAGTGTTCAGGTATGTTAAAAAAAACTCAGCCTCTGCCTTTATTTCCATTTCATGGATTGTGCCTCCTGTGAACTGCGTCTCCTTCCCAGTAGGATCTCTGTTGTATTCCCTCTCCTGCAAAGCTACACATTTGTCAACAACTGATCTGCTGGTGCTATTACTGATGCTGCTGCAGCCTGACATTCTCATCTGACGTCCGATCTATGGCAGCATAGCCGGTATCCACACAGGAACTTCCAAGGTATCAAAGATAACATCATAGCAAAAGTACTGCAAGCAAACTCTTCTTCACTGTATGATGGTTAGGTCCAGCAGAAAATTTGGCAAATATTGTAGGAGTCAGACATCGCTTCTTGGTGATAACACAGTGTGGGGCTGGAGAAACACAGCTGGCCAGGCAGCATCAGAGGAGCAGGAAAGCTGGCGTTTCGGGTCGGGACCCTTCTTCCTAGCTGACTCGAAACGTCAACTTTCCTGCTCCTCTGATGCTGCCTGGCCTGCTGTGTTCCTCCAGCTCCACAATGTGTTATTTCTGACTCCAGCATCTGCAGTATTTACTATCTCTGAGCTTTTTGGTGATGATGCGAATTATCTAATTTACATATGGACACATTATCCCTTTACATTACACACACAAACAACTTTTAAAAAGCAACAAACCAAAGACTTTAAATGCTAGAAATCGAAATTAGAAACAGAAAACATTGGATATACTCCACAGATCAGGAAAAACCTGTGAGGAAACTTTGGGAATATTTCGTATCAGTAAGCTTTCAACAGTTCTGCACCCCACTGAAGTTGTATCAATTACTATATCCTGCTTCTTCTCATTATTCCTTCCAAAATGTATCAATTCAAACTTAATTGCATTCAATCACATCTGCCATGTGTCTGCCTATTTCACGAATCCATCAGTGACTCTCAAATTCTGCTGCAATCCTCTTCAATACCTATATTTCCAAGGCCTGCAGTTTGAATAAATTTATTTCTCTGTTGCTACAAATGAGAGGAATCCCGCTGACTGGTCATAGCAATCACCTCACGTTTTGTGAAGGACAGTACAGTTGGCTTTATGTTCAACAGACTCAGTGAGTAAATTAAAATGGCTGTGTTTTTAATAGTTAATTTACTTTTAAAATGATTTTCCTGCATTTTAATCACCAGCCAAACACCTTGAGTTGTTATACAATTATCAATGTAGCAAAATCTCCCACAGTTTTACAAAGAGCCACCACCAAACGACATTTGACATTTCTAGACATAAGGAAATACTTAGAGAAATGTCTAAAAACTTGATAAATTTGATAGATCTTGAGGAATATTTAAAAGAGGAAAGCAAGGACAAGAGGCAGGGGGATGTAGGAAGGAATTCCAGTGCTTAGTACGTAGGTGGCACCCAGTGATACTTCAATTGAAATAGAAGTTCACATTTATAAATATGTTGTTATGTTACATCATCACCTGTTTGATCAACTGTCATAGTAACTACAGCTACAAGAATTAAGCTGCATGAGCTATCCATCTTTAGCGTCAAACCATGTTAGGACCCTGTTGAAGGAAGTGCTACTCTTTCCCTGATGCACAGTGTAGCATATCATCTTGTTATTGCTAAGGCTGACTGTAACTTAATCTCTGGACTATACTGATATGGAATCCCTCACCCTGAACGCTCTAAACACTCAAATGACTGTGTTCAAACCTTTGGACTGATGATGTCCTGGACTGACTGTGTCAATTCCCCATGGCAAATGACAGACACCCTTGACTTGACCAATACTACTTGCCTTAGATTTTCAGACATGGCCATTTGGTTGAAGGATGTGCAGTGTGTTTGCTATCTAAGTTCCTGGCACATGCCACAGGTGTGACATTGACGTAGCACAGTTCCACAAAGCAACAAGCCATCCCCTCACTGAACACCACTGACAAACATGTCAAGTTTGCTTGGCTTTGTGTATGCTCTGAAAGGCAAGGTAAGACAGAAGTATTGTGAGAAAGTAGGTTCCAAATGATGCAGCAATGTGTAAAAAGGCAAGGTGGGAATGCTGTCAGTATCTGCATGAATGCAAAGTCAGTGAACTTGAAGAGAGCAAGCAAACAGACCTGATATGTCCCTGATCCAATCCTTGAGCTGGGTGCCTGTCCCTGAGAGCAAAGTGATCTGGCAGCAGCATTACAATGAAAGGCACCAGTGCACCACAAATGCAACTATAAATTTCTTTTGGATTGTGTACGCAGAATGGAAAAAGGTACCATTTTAAACCCAGGAAACTGCGTAAGGAGATGTTTGCAGGATAAAAACAAGTTATTGGAGCACACTGCAAGTTGTATCTACAAGGTTGCCTTACAAAGAGGTCCAGACAAATCAACAAAGCTTTGTGCACATCCAAGGCAGTTCTGTCCAGAGACAATCTATTAATTGGCTTTTTGATTGGCACCATTTGTTGTTGGTTCAGCAAGCTCAACATAGTAACAAACTTTTGATTTTGTTCCAAGGAAGGTGGCTACCACCTTGTATGTGGACAACACAGCAGAAATGTCGCCCTCAAGAAATGTCAAGAAGCACCTCCAAAAAAAAAACATGTACTCCCATGTGAAAGATGAGAATCTGTCAAGATTGCATTGGAATAGTCAAAGGAAGGATCACCGGACCCGAAACGTTAACTCTGTTTTTTCCTTCATAGATGCTGCCAGACCTGCTGAACTTCTCCAGCAACTTTGCATTTGTTCCTGATTTTCAGAATCCACAGTTCTTTCTGCTTTTATTGGAATAGTCAAGTCCAGAGACAACAAAAGTATGGATGAGAACTGCAGCATCAAATAAGCAGAGGTAAGGTGGAATAGGACAATATTACTGAGGTTGAAATACATAGGCTGGATGACGGACTGGATATATGGTCAGAGCTCAGCTCAGGATCAAATACAATGTCAAATTCTCAAACAGTCTGGTTAACCTCAAGCAGTTACATGAGGGAATTGTAGAGTTGATGGTGGAGGGCAATATTTCTGGCTGGGACTGCCAACAGAGGCATCAGTCTTCCCAATACTTAGTTAGAGGAAATCTCTGCTCATCCAGAACTGAACTTTTTCGAACTAAAATGAAAACAGAAATTGCTGGGCCAGATCAGCAGATTTGGCATCATTTATGGAGAAAGGAACGGAGTTAACACCTCGAATCCAATATGACATCTTCATCTTGATGGTGGGGGGACAATATTTTTGGCTGGGACTGACAACAGTGGCATAAGTCTTCCCAATATTTAGTTGGAGGAAATCTCTGCTCATCCAGAACTGAACAAGAAGCATGATGAATAAGAGCTGGTGGAGGGTTTGAGGGAGATGGGGGTAGTGATGTACAGTTGCACCTGGTATGGATTTACTGCCAATAGGCAGCATGCAGAATTGAAATGGAAGGCAGCCAAGAATAGATCTTTAGGGACTTCAGAGAACATGGTGCCGGGTTTGGAGCGAACCTATTAAAGTTAATTCTCTGACTATTATTAAATGCATACAAATGAAAAGCCCTTTGTTCCATCTGGAAAGTATCCTTTAAACACTACCTGAAGCAACAGACAGATGTGAGCTTATTTCTGAACATACTCTGCCAATTCTATTTTCTGATCAACATGTATGTAATCTATATTGCGATGTAACTCACAGCCAGCGAGATGGCTCAGTACTTCACTCCTTGATGTCAACCCAATTAACATCCATTATTTCTCCATTTTTCTGTTTTTTCCATAATACTGCAGCAAAATAATGTGATGCTAATGTTACTTGAAGCTAACTGAAAAGAAATTCATCCCAATATCCTACATCCCCATTAGGTTCTTTAACAAGCAACAAGGCAACGATTTATGACCTAGCTTTTGCAATTCTTGGTAAAGAATTCACCTTAGTAAGCGATTTATATTGTAACTGCTCTGGAACAAACTGGAAGTAATGACCCCATAGCATTAGAGCAAAGCAAGTCTAAATGTTATATCCATCCATTTCCTCCAGCTGAAATTAAAATAATCTGGCTTGACAGTACAGCACTCTCTGGGACCATCAAGCAGCTCTCCCATACATGAAATGGTAACAAAAATGTCAATTATGTTTCTACTGCCAGACAAATTGCTGGTATTCTAATAGAATTCAACCGCAATAATTAGATAATGGTGACTATGAAATTGGCCCAGTGACAGCACTGCTGAGAAAATGTAATCATCTACACCAGTCCTCATACATTAACATGGCCTTTCTTTAGCTATCCCTTTAGGAGAATTGAAAACTTAATACAATGCAAGTTGTTGTGGGCTTTTCTTGTGCTGAGTGTTGAAATGATTATACCAAAATGAGGAACAAAAAGGTGTAACGAGATAAAAAAATAAGTTTGGATGGTGGAATGTGGTCACAGACTCATAAAATTACATTTGGACATTCAGCCCCTTCCTGTTAACTTTTTATTAGAGCTATCCAGTCAGTTCCACTCACACACTCTTTTGCTATAGCATTGAGAATGTTCCTTGTAAAAGATCTATTCAATTTCCTTTTGAAAGTCATTATTAAATCTGTTTACTGCAGAGAGATTGAGAGCAAACATTACATTAGGTATGGATCTCAGAATGCAGTGACAAGGCAGTATTGAGGAACAGTGAACATTACAGACTGAATATCTTATGACAGTATAACTCTAGGATTTCTCAAAAAGACACGAATAGACGTTGCAATACAGTGGTGTTGCAAAATAAAATTAGATCTTTCTCTATTAACAAAGTTTTAATGTTTATTCTCAGTAGGTTCTCCTTTCTTTGCATTTTGCTCAATCTTCAACAAAAAAAGGTAACTGTGTTTAAATACCAAATAACCATACAAGTCATCAACCACATAAAGATCCAATTGCATTCATTATTCCCATACAACAAGCAGTGATAGCTTTGATTTTCTTCCAAAAACTCTTCCACTGATGATTTGTCATTTTCTCCCTTATTACATGCTTGCATTCATTTTTCAACCCAATTTTATTCAAGCCATTTTCCTTCACTCCTAATTCAAATTGCACAATGAAATATTTCTCTTGCACATTTTGATCTGTTCAATTCGTTGCACATTGGTCAATTTTCTATTGAAGTGGTTTTCAATGATGGAATCCTGTAACACTGAAGAAGCCTATTCATTTCTTTGGGTTTATGCTGCATTGCTTGTTGAACACTGAATTGCTTCCTTTTGTTCTTGCCCAACACCATCTTCCAATTTCTCCCCGCCTTTGTATTTGCTTAAGAATTGTTTAATTTCAATATTTATGAGTCATCGACCTGTCTTGCCATACATGATGCTTTATCTGCTGAGATTTTCCATCCCTTTGCTTTTTTTTTTATTTCAGATTGACATTTGCAGCTGTCTTGTGGTCATGTAAGGTGCCATATAAATGCAAGTCATTCTCTTTTCAATCTGTCATTCTTTATTCATTAAGAATCTGTCAGTTGTCACTGTCTTGTCCATCAATTTCTCCATGACAACTGATGAATTAGAATTGCAAAACAAATTTACAACCACTGCTACACTGGAGCAAGTGGTACAGCATAATTTTTCCAAGGATATTGTTAACTTACAATCTTTAACTGATAATAAGCTAAAATTCCTCTTGCTAATGTGTGGAACAGTTGTACAAAGTGTATTTAAACTAAAAAGGTTTTGTTATTTAAAGGCTGATATACTAATACATTTTACTGCTTTAGAGAAAAGCATTTTAATATTGGATCCTGAAACATCAGCTTTTTTGAACAATAATGAAAACAGAAAATGCTGGGCCAGATCAGTAGGTTTGGCATCATTTATGGAGAAAGAAATGGAGTTAACACCTCAAATCCAATATGACATCTTCAGAACTACAAATGAACTTGGCTTGTTGATGTATCTATCAATTTCACTCTAACTCCTCTTTATAGTTAACCAGCATGCTATTAAAACTAACAAGTCAAATAAGCAGGGAGAATTTTACCTGGAACAGAACATTTCACGAGGGGTATAGGTAAGGTGAATGGCAAGTGTTTTTCCCTAAAGTGGAGGCTTTCAAGACTAGGGGGCATATTTTTAAGGTGAGAGGAGAAAGATTTTTGAAAAAACATGAGGGGCAACCTTTTTACGCAGAGAGTGGGGGAAGTGCAGTTACAACATTTAAAAGACATTTGAATTAGTACATGAATAGGAAAGGTTTGGATGGATATGGACCATGCGCAGACAGGTGTGAATAGTTTAGTTCGGGGTTATGGTCGGTGTGGACTGGTTGGACCAAAGAGTCTGTTACTGTGCTGTATGACTATAACTCTATGACTCTATTTTAATTATTCTAGTCAGATATTTGATCACAACATAAACCATTTGATTTCAGGTCCTGAACCTTTTCTAGTTTGATCAGAAAAAGCAGTTATGATTCTTTGTAAGGAACAGTCCAAATTTTACATTGCATAAATGAAATAGCCCTGTTAATGAAATTGACGTTTACCATGAGTGATGACATTGTTGCAGCACAACAGTCAGAGTTTAATGAACTGATTCATCGACTTCTCCCTGGACTGCATTAGAACGTAGTAAACCCAGTGGAGCAGAGGTAATGGACAGTTTCAGATAAGGTTTGCTGCTTTACTTGATAGCAGACTTTTAAGTGCTGATATGATCGGTACAATTAATTCAAAGTACAAACGGATAACTGTTGGTGATACAGCTGCTCTAAGGCTTTGGGTGACAATTTAGCTCTCACAACCAAAACAATATTAAGAGGCAAGTCTTGAAGAATCCAGTTCATAGGAAGTTTTCTTTTCATGTAAGCGCAGGCTTAGTTGAACATCTAGGAGACTTAGGGGGTTAATAATCAAGAGTCCTTCGATCCTAGAAAAAACAGGTTTTCCAAGATAAACAGGGCAGTACTGAGGTTTTCTCATAGAAAGTAGGTTGTATCTTCTATTTCAGATATCCAAATACTATCAGCGAAAAATGGTCATGCAATAGAAAAGTGACCTGGTGACATTGGCTATGAGTGAATAAAGTATCAGTTTAAAAACTATTTTCTAATCAACCTGTGGAGATGTTATTACGCACCTTTGAAATGGCAAGTACAATAAACATAGTACGGAGAGTTCAGTTAACTATTGTACAGAAAGGCTGCATAGGAAGATAATTGATAATATAAATACTCCTCAAAAGATTCAAGCGAAGATAAATCAGGAAATCATGTTTGATTAAAATACTCTTATATTAAGGCTGTTGTGAAGCGATTTATGTAATTATACTTTTCAATAGGATTCACATCATGAGATTTTAACTGTGGCATTGATGCTGATCTAAAAGAACTAAGATGCAGTAAGGAGAATGGTTTTCAACAGTTAAGTAGATAGCTCAAAAATAGAAAAACTAAAAACCTACTACGTGCTGTATCTGAATACAGTCTGGTCTGAATATTTAACCATCAGGCAGTTTGTGCTTACATATTCTTATGAACCATAAAAGGGTGGAGGATGTCGAAACTTATCCACCGGTTCCCAGGAAGGTGTTCCATTTGATTGATGTCATTTGAAAAGTTGGGGATGGTCAGTGCTCCGGGTACAACTAAAAAGCAAAATTGATGAGGGCTCTGATCATCAGTAAAAAATAATCAGGCTACCAGTTGATTGGCAGCTGATCGAACTGCAGTGCGGAGGGAAGCAGGCATCAGTTACATCATTTAAACCACCACAGAAGGTGGTGTGCACAGCCCAGACCATCATGGAAGCCAATCTTCCATCCTTGGACACTATTTACACAGCTCGCTGCCGCAGAAAGGCAGCCAATATCATCAAAGACCCATCGCATCCTGGTAATGATCTCCTACAACCTCTTCTGTCAGGCAGAATACACAAAAGCCTGAACACCTGCAAAAAAAGGTTCAGGAATAGTTTCTTTACAGCTGTTATCAGACTGTTGAATGGACTGTAGCCTCAAGTAATGTAACCTGCAATGTAACCTATATGCCTCTAAGTCTTTTTGATCTTAGCATCCTTTGCCTGCTGTGATCTGCCCGTACCACTCATAAACAAAGCTTTTCACTGTATTTCAGTACACATGATATTAAAATCGAAATCGAAATCAGCCTGTAGATATTTTTTAGTTAACCTGGCACTGTGAGGCAGCAGTGCCAACCACTGAGCTACTGTGCTGCTCTTGATTTTGCGTCTACCACTGCACTACAGGGTCCTGTTAAATGCAAGCCTGTATTTTGATGTAAATGGGACTGTAACTGTATTATCTTCAATTCAAATTGCAAAATAGGTAAGCAGAGCAGATGACTCCTCAATTTGTGCATGCTGCATTGGAGTAGGTGTCTTAAGGGAGAGGATCTTCACACGACAGCAGGATGTCAGGTTTGAGAAAAGCAATCTGTGGGTGGAGACAATGTGCTCTACTGTAGCTTTCAGAAGGAGCAGACGGATTTGCACCAACTCCCTAAGGTCCTAGTCATTATGTCAAGTATGGTTATACCCATTGCCATCATGTAACAAATGTTTTTGTTGTCCAAGAATAGTGCCTCTTCTGTAGACACTCTATGGTGGTGTATCCTAAATCACTAATCACTAGATAGACCAAGACAAAGGAGAAATTATGGCAGCCAACTACCTGAAACAACCCTTATGCAATACCATACCATATCTTAGTAGAGGTGGCATGTACCATAAGGTACCAGGAGTAGTTATCTGAGAAAATATAATACGATGTACAAGCGGATGTGTTTTGAATGAGTTGAAATATCATTCATATTCTATACATTTCTTCTGCCAAACTCCTTCATAATTTTAAAGACTTCCATTAGATCACCCCTCAGTTTTTCTCTTTTCTGAAGAAAAGAGATCCACTCTGTTTGGTCTTCCCTGATCATTATAACTTTTTGAAGTTGGTACCGTCCTCATTTGTTTGTTGTAACTTAGGATTTTTTAACAAACATGAACAGCACGTCTCCAGAGTCAGGTCCAGGTGTGGTTCAGTTTCAAAATTAGTGGAAAGGTACTTTGGGAAGGTTAGATGACAGGGTTTGAGCTTGACACTGTGTGGAATTTACTCTTGCATAGTGTGAAGAGAATGATAAGAAGTGGTCTGTGGTTCTGCTTCACTCCTCAAAAGCTTTTGCAATTGACTTCTCTTTGTGTTGGCATACATTAATAATTTACCATCTGGGGTGTGGCACTCTGTGCATGTGCTCTGTAATTCCAGTCTGTAATATCAGGGATCTTGCAATCCCCAGTTATTGGTCGACAGCCAAGATAATGACCTGTAATCCTGCTAACATCATTCCATTAATTTTAACAACAACAATTAAGAGCAAGACCATGCATAGATAAACAAATCCTGCATTATTTCCACACCATTAGATTCTTCTCTGAAAGTCTTGTTCTGCTCTTTTTCCATTCTTTTTCCGTTATGAATGGTAGAATTATGTGGTGTACCACTGGGGGTTACATCAGGCCCAATAACTGGGGCCCAGGGCTCCAGTGTCTGCTGTGCTCGGATCAGCAGCTTGGGCTTGGAGCAGCACTGTGGCCTATCATTCCTACCCCTGTCACTAGAGGGCAAAAATTACTTGCATATGTTTTACATTTTATTAAGTAAACATTTGACTTCTGAATTTATCTGGTGAACTTCAAAATATGGGCTTAATCTTATAACAACCAGATAATTGAACTGAGGTTATGCTCTGGATGGTGCCAATATAAGGAAGTATTGGTCCAGAAAAGTACATTGCTGTATATTGCTGCAGATACTAATGAGGCTTGATTCTGAGTGAGGCATTGATTTCGAACCTGCCACCCACTTCATGCCCAAAAAAAGATCAAATGAATTGTCACTCTCATTGAGGGCTTACCATCCATCTTATTTTAAATGAGAACAGAAAATACGTATTGCTCCAACTGAAATAATGCCATGATACACTGTGGTAATAACCAACTTCATAAAAGAACTGTTTCAAAACAAGTTAATAGAACATTAATATGACAGGATGAGCTGATTGCCAGTACACTTAAACTTTATTATAGCTATTGGATTTCTTCTGTAGTCAGTATCAGTAAAGCATGTACGATGTATAATGTTTAATTTATCTCAGCCCATTGGCTAATCTGTCCCTGCTCTCCCTATGCTGAGAGATGATCCCTCTGATGAGCCACACAGGCATAAGGGGAATCACAAACATGAATCATCATTAACCCGTTCTGCTGCACAACAGATTTCACAGGTCACATGTTCCTTTTTGATATGGAAACGTGGTGTACAGGCTGACCTAATTCAGTGGGATGAGAAGTTGCAACTTCCCTACAGCAAGTTGAGATGCAGAGAACAAGTCAGGGGCATACCTGTGCCTTATTTGCCACCGATGGTGCATTCATACATGTAATAAATACTCATTAACATTAATCTGTTTTGAATGAACTCCTGCCCTCAAGCTAAAGTCAGAGGCACAAGGGAATCTCATGACATTCATTCACAACTATTTGAACATGGTGTGTGCCTGTCAGCCTTGCTCAGTTGCGCATAAGGTCAACAGTTTTTCTTGTTTAATTCCATGTCACAAATCAGAGGACAGGAGAATGGATTCTCCCATGAAGATTCAGGACCAACAAGAAAGACTCAGTGGTGAGGGGGCTTGTGGACTGGGGTCAGGGACATGGACAATTGGAAGAGGAACCCAAGGGACATTGAAAGGTGCAGGAATCATCCAATGCCATGACGACAGATCTGAAAATATCTAGTTTACAAAGAAGATGTTCACAGAGGGTGGATGAAGATGACCAATTTCATCAACAAGTTGAAGCAAAGAGCTTACATAATTCAACACAGATGTATCAGAAGATTGACAATAAAGATTTGCTTGTACAAGATGGAGCCAAGTTGCAATAGTGTCTCCATGAAAGCTAGATTAAATCCAAAGGTTCAGGACATGGTTAAGAAGAAATTACCAGGTCCAAAAATCCAGGATGCTAGGAGAAATAATGTACTTATTTCCACAGAGTAGCCATCTTTCATAATGGATATTCATGAGGATAAATGTCCTCGAGATGTGAACATGAGGCAGCCACCTGGGTTAGCAATGAAGAGTTCAAAAGACCTGCTAACCTTTCAGGTCAAAACAGAGTGTGTTCTGAAAAAAATGTGATGCCTGTGGACTACCTGAATCTGTGAAGTTAGAGACCTAGGAGGAGATGTGGTAGCAGTAAATAAAGAAATAATTATATACATATATGATTGTCTAAATGTTAAGTTTGGGAGAAAATGCTTGGGGGAATATTAAAAGATAATGATTCTGAAAGATGTAATGTTGAAGTTACGTTAAGCTCACCCCACCTGATGATGTCACACTGTCTTTGGAATGAGAAGAATCAATCTAGAACGAGGTCCTGATCGAAAGAGATAAGTCATTTATGGCTCCTGAGAGTATTTTTAATGATATATGACTGATCAATGTAACTTATATGGATTGCTATCAGTAAACAACAAATCTTGTTGTCAGCACAAATGCCTCTTCTCATTAAGACCTAATTGTGGCTCATCCTCTACCACTGCTAATTTGATAGGTACTGAAACTCAGCAGGGAAAGGAGAATTGAGGTTCTTGTGGAGCAGTGATAGCTCAGACCATGAGATTCTAGGTTCAAATCTCACCTGCTCCCAAGGTTTATGGAACATCTCTGAATAACTTGATAAGGAAAATGTCTGAAATCAGTATGTTTGATTGAGGTGCAAATATCATACTTGAAATTGTTGTAAACTTCATGACAATATCGAGGAAATTTTGCAAAAAGAGTAGAAAGGAAGTTTGAGGGCCCTGTGGCTCCAGGGTGGTGTCCTTATTTCTGAGCTAGAAGGTCCAGATTCAAGTCACACCTGCCCCAGAAGTGTCACAGCATGTCCGATCTGGTTGATTAAAATAACTGGTAAGGAGGATTATAAGGGGTTACGTGATAGAATGGTAGTGTCCCTACCTCTTGGCCAGAAGCCCTGGTTTTAAGCCCCAGCGGACAGGGAAGTGCCAAATAACTATCCTTGTGAGCCAAACACTCTTCTACATCGAGACCAGATGGGCAGTTTAAAGCATAACTGTCTACAACCCAATATTCTCAAGTGCCTTTTCTGGCACTTTGGAGACTCACTACTTCCACCTTTAATGCTCAAGCTGTTGTCATTACCTCTCCAGGCACAAATACCTTGAACCTTCCTCCCAGTAAAATAATATAAGCTTTCCTTTGATCTCTAAAGATCAAACCATGCAAGCTTACTGTCGGGCAGACTTCAGAACACGACCCCCTTCATTTTGCCTTAATTCTGAAGGCACAGTCCCAAAACATAGCAATCATAGAAACCCCACAATTTGAGCACTCCTTTTCCCAAAGGTGGCTGCATTAGCAGCTCCCTGTCATATCACAATGAGACAGTGATTAGCCATTTATCCTTTGATGAGGAAGATTCTCCAGAAGCATCCCAATTATAACCTGTCATAACTTGCATCAAAGAATGTATGCCAGGTGATTAAAGCTTGTAGAATGGGTAAATAAATGGTAAATAAACATCAATGTAGATAGATGTGAGTTGAGATATTTAATAGGAGGAATAAAGTAGCTACCTACCCCTTATAAAATGAATTTCAATGGGTTAGATGAACAAAGGGATCTAGAGATGCAGATTCACAAATGGAAACAAGGCACTGGGGTTAATTTCTGGAGGAGTTGAATTCAGAAGTTGAATATCTGTTAAGCTTACGTAGAATTGTGGTTATATCACACTTAAAAAACTGTGTTTAGATCTGTATATATAGGGAATTAGTAATGTTGTAAATGCTGCATAAATTGAATGTATGCTTTAATTGCGATTAAGAGCAATTGATATTACTTGGGGAAAGGTTTACACTTGCATATGTAATAACCAGTAAAATTTGTGGCACAGTGATCGTGTCCATACCACTGAGCCAGAAGGTCTGCGTTTAAGTCCCATCTGCTCCAGAGATATGTCATAATGTGTCTGAGCAGTTTGATTAAAAATAACTTTTATAAGAATCAGTTCCCATCTGGGAAAAGGCTCATCAGTAGAAGGGAAAGAGTATGCATTTAAGCTATCCTAGGCACTGTGAATAAGCCTAGTTGGATAATAGACTGGGTCCTGATTCTTCTTTTGCCAGATAGATGTTTAGTAGATTCATAACACTGTAGAAAGTGCAAAACAGATTTCTAAAGGTAACACTATAACCATCAGAAAAGGCTGAATAGTTCAAACTCATTTCCTCATAAATACAATAATATAGCACAGATGAACACCAATTAACCCTTCAAATGTATGCTGGTTCTATGAAAAAGCATTCCACACAGCCCAGAAACTTTTCTCCTCTTCGATTATATTTCAAGAATATCTATTGAAGGTGTTTTCATCACCCTATCAGATAGCCCGCTTCAGGTTATAACAATTTACCGTGCAAAACTTTCTCTTTCTAGCCCATTTGGTTCTTGGGTCAAATACCTCAAATTTCATTTTGCAGTACATTCGATGTTGAGTGCTTATACTAATCAGACTTTTCACCCAATTCCAGTTTGTTCACAAAGTTGTATTCATTGACGCGAATCTTTGCCGGAGGTCTTGAACTCACAGTTTGATATAATGGTTGCCTTCAACACAAACACTGCTACCTATCAATAAAAGTGCAGATTGAAGACTAGCTTAGTTTTCATTTTTGGATGTCAATGGAAGTCGGATTTTTTTGTTAAATTGAGTGAAGAAAGTCTCAGTGGCAACTGCTTTCAGACTGAATCTTGGCTGCTGACAGCGATATTCATTTTGTGTGTTGAGCACTCTCATTTCTAGCCTTGGTAGATGGCATCAGTTACACACACAACTCAAAAATTGTATCAGTGAAACTGAAGCAAACTTTACATAGGTCAATTTAATGTGACTCCTAATGCTCCTATTTTCAGACATATCATTGATCAGATGTCAAGCTCCTGAATTGAAACTGTTAATCATGGATTTTCATGAATACTTTGAGAATATAAAATCACATTGTTTCCTCATATACATTTTGTGGTTTAGGAACAGTATTCACAGATACGGGGGCCACTTCTATTCAATTCAGCTCAGCCCACATGCCACTGAAACCTGAATTTTTGCCTTTGTCATTGTCAGATTCACCTATTCAAATGTTCTTCTGCTCAACCTCCCATCCTCAGCTCATCTAAAAGTGTGCTTCCTGAATCCCATTCTGTGTCAAGTCCCACTTGTCCTTCCTCCCTCTTCTGTTTGCTGTCCCACATCAGTTTCTAGTCCCCAGCAGCTCAAGTCTAAAAGCCTCAGATAAGATTCTGATGAGTTAGCAATTGCACAGATAGAGAAATATTGAACATCTACACTTTTTTGGCCTTTCTGTACTTTTGGAGTCAGAATACCATTATTTTAAGATTGAATAATTTTCCTAGATTTAATTTATAAGTACATTTTGCCAATATTTGTTGCAAATGTGTAAATTAATAACATATTAACAAATGGAACTAGAAATACTGTTGTTTTCACTAATGCGTGTCTATCGGTGCTGAAGGGTACAATAATGAAGCTTCAAGATAGCATCCCCTCCTAACCCAACTCACCCCCACCCCAATTCTCCCTGAAGTTGAACAATAGCCTCACTTTCACAATATTGTTTCATATTCACTTTTAGACATGGGTATCGCTGGCTGACCAGCATTTATTGCTTGTTCCTAGCTGCCCTTGAGCTAGTGGTAAACATTGGTGGACAGTAGAGAGTAAAAGATTGCTCATCTGACAAAGTGTGTGGGAATTGTGACAATTAATTTGTGAACCCATTAATAGCGAGGCAGTAGATGAGTGGTACATCTCTATTTAGGTATTGATTGGAGGTTAAATACTCAATATTATACTTCAGGCTCATAATGAGCGTGTGTTTCCTGACTGCTCGGGAGCAGGTTAACTTCAAGACCGTTGTCTTTGTAGAGGCAAATTGTCAACAAAAAATGGTATAACGGCTTGATAATAAAGTAACCCACGCATCATAATCAGAATAAATTACAAATATTCTATGATCATTGTTGAACAAAAACCTGTCCATTCAACAATAGTTCATGGATAAAGACCTCCACTGCACTTAGAACTTGTTTCAATAGAGTTAAGGATGCAGTGCTCTGAACTTGAACCATGTTGAACCTAAACCTAAGAATAGGGATTTTGAATTCAAATCCCACTTAGGGGTTTGAGGATTTGAGTTCAATAATAACTTGCATTTATATAGGTTTTAAAATAATAAAATATCCAAAAGTGTTCCACAAAAGTGTTGTAGAACAAACTTTAATGCCAAGTCATGTCAGAGCAAATCACTAAAAGCTTGTCCAAAGAGGCAGGTTTCATAGAGTGTCTTCAGAGGAACCAGAAGTCGAGGGGCAGGAAGGTTTTGGGTGGGAATCCCAGGCTTTGGGCCTTGACAGCTGGAGGTATAGTCACCAGTGGTGAAGCAATTAAATCAGGGAGACTCAAGAGTGTAGAATTCACAGAGGAGATTTCAGGGATAGGAAGAGCTGTGGTTATAGAGCAATCTCAAACAGGGTAAGACTTTTGTTTCAAATTGAGGTGCTGCTTAAGCTGGAGCTAATGTAGATCAGTGAGCACAGGTGTGATGGGTGAACAGCACTTGATGTGAGTTAGGGCATGGGCACGCAAACTAAATGGTGGCCTGATGGAAGTCTTCAAAAGGGTTCAGAATTATGACAGGGTCTAACGGAGAATACATAGAAAAGATGCTTCCATTTTTTTGAAAACCCAAAACTAGACCATAAATATAAGATAGTTATTAATAAATCCAAAAAGGAATCCAGGAGAAATTTCTTGACTCAGAGATGTTTAAAATGTAGAACTCACTACTGCGCATGTCAACTGAGGCAAATAGTACAGATGCATTTAAGAGGAAGCTAGATAAGTAATAATATCATCATTGTACCAGAGGACCATAAAGCTACTCTCTCATTAGAGAGAGAGAGACGACTAGTGGTGGTTTCACCTGTGGATCACCATACCTCAGACGAGGGAGGAGATTAAGAAACCGAGTCCTTGATGGTAATCTCAGTTGATACAGGAATTAAACCCACATTGTTGGCATCTGCGTTGCAAACCAGCCGTCCAACTAACTGAGCTAACTGAAAGTAAGGACAAGGAGTTAAGCTTAGCATTCTGGGAGGAAAATGCAGACAAATGAGAATAGGATGATGGGCAAGTGGACTGCAGAGTTCTCGAGAATATAGACTGAAGTTTTGGAACATTTTAACTTTGTAAAAAGTTGTGAATGGGTGGCAAATGAGGACGAAGTCAAACAAATCAAGTCTAGAGGTAATAAATCGAGTAAACGTTCCTGTGGCCCAGGGGCGGAGGTAGAGATTGAGAGTGTTCTGGTGGCAACACACATCACTAAATAGGATTTGGGACTTGAAACATGGCTTTATGTTTAGCGCAGCCCGGTTCAGGGGCTACAATGTTCAACATTGTGGCTCTGCAAGATTTTTTAGGAAAGATTGTTCTTATTTTCAAGTATATTACCAACCTGAGCACTTTCTAAAATGGCACCATTTAATTGTACTAATTTATCAGTGTAAAGTATATTTTATTTGTCTAAAATGGTACAACCAAATTGCAAAAATTAAAATGGCAATTAGTTTTACCATTTGTTCTAAGAATTAATCACATAAGCTTTATTGCAAGAACAAACCTGAGGAGCAATAATTGAAATAGTGTTACAGTGGTTCAATTATGCTAGTTGGATAATGTATCTATCAGTATTCATTGAGAAATGCAGACACAGAAATGTACTAGATAAGATTAAATCAGCAGTTACCATGGATAAAGATCAAATTGTCAGTGTTGCAATTCACTCTAATGCAATGTCCTTAGTATAACCAGAAAAAGGACAGATAAAGGTCACATTGGGATTCAATATTGCAACTGAGTAAGTGATTCACCAGACTCAAATGTTTTATAGTCAGATCTCTAATTTAAAAAGCTGGTTTAATTTTCAGTAGCTTAAAATTTGCGATTTTAATACCCAAATTTATAATTTGATTTATGTTTCACCTCCTGCTGTTTATTGCTGGTCAAATGTGAACTTGTTCACACTGCAAACATTATTTAGTACCCTAATTTGTGCAAAGGGCGAAGCTAAACCATGATCTGAAGCCGAATTAGAATTAGAATTAAGTTTATTGTCATGTGTACCAATAGGAACATGGCCCAGCTTGAAAAGAGTAACTGAAACTTATTGGGATAGTAGACTCACAGACTCACTGCGGCTGGATAGACAACAGCACAACAGCATGTCACTGGATCTTCACTGTCTTGTGAACAGAACTTCTAAATTCCAGATTTGTTTCTGTCATTCATTTCTTATTTTCATTATCTCTGGAATCTACCTCTTACCTACTGTCTTTATCAAGCTTCTGGATGAAGGATTAGTGGGAGGAAAAGGGATCTCAGATTCCTGAGGATCACCACTTGGCTAGCACATGATGAGTGCTGTTGGTGGAGTCATATCCAGCACCAGTGGTGTACAGACCCAGCTTCTACAGCGTG
Source organism: Ginglymostoma cirratum (assembly GCA_024137785.1). Lineage (NCBI taxonomy): Eukaryota > Metazoa > Chordata > Chondrichthyes > Orectolobiformes > Ginglymostomatidae > Ginglymostoma > Ginglymostoma cirratum. The sequence goes on along the minus strand of JAHRHZ010000022.1, from coordinate 31,255,158 downwards.
GATGGGAGCTGCATGTCAGGACTGAGCAGAATCCTTGATGCAGTGCATTCCAAGAGGATTGCCTTAAAAATTGGGAGTTTCTAATAGGGAATTCCACCACCCCCTCAACCAGGAACCCTTCTAAAATATCCATTTAAACCAGAGCATCTGGAGGGTACTGCTGCAGTTAATATTAACCCAAGAAAGTTTAGAGAGTTAAAAAAACTTCTTTTAATTCCTGGATAACTATAGAACTGATCTCCTAACTTACCACACAGTGCTCAAATCATACCACTCCTCCTACCACTTACTCTTCCTCTCCCAACACTGCCCACAGTCCCTCCGGGACTCAACATATCCTTCTTCCCTGGAATCTGAAACCACACTTCAACCCCAGGAACACAAAACACCTCTCAGCCTGGGGCCTGACACTACTCCTTCCCTCAGGATCCAACTCTTTGTGTTCAGTTCTGGTCACCTCATTATAGGAAAGATGTGGAAGCTTTAGAGAGGGCGCAGAGAAGATTTACCAGGATGCTGCCTGGACTGGAGAGGAGGTCTTATGAGGAAAGGTTGAGGGAGCTAGGGCTTTTTTCATCGGAGCGAAGCAAGATGAGAGGTGACTTGATAGAGGTGTACAAGATGATGAGAGGCATAGATAGAGTGGATGGTCAGAGACTTTTTCCCAGGGCGGAAATGACTATTATGAGGGGACATAATTTTAAGGTGATTGGAGGAAAGTATAGGGGAGATGTCAGAGGTAGGTTCTTCACACAGAGAGTGGCGGGCGTGTGGAATGCGCTGCCGGCAGTGCTGGTGGAGTCAGATACTTTAGAGACTTTTAAGTGACTCTTGAATAGGCACATGGAGGATAGTAAAATGTAGGGTAGATTGATATTAGTAGGATAATAGGTTGGCACTACATCGTGGGCCGAAAGGCCTGTACTGTGCTGTACTGTTCTATGTTCTATGTTCTTTCCCTCCAGGCGCCAATACACCCTCTTCTCCTCTGAGAGCTGACACACTCTCTCCCCAGGACTGGACACCCTCCCTCCCTTTCAGGATCCAACAGGCACCATTGCCATTAGAACCAAAACCCCCTCTCCGTCAGGGAGCTAATACAGCCCCCAATCTGGGGCGTTACAAACACATCCCCTCCAGGACCTGAGAATCCCCTCTCCCACTTGATCTCCACCCTCCCTGACCTACCCTAAACCATTTACTTAGCATCCTGCCTACCAGCACCCTGGCATCATTACCCACTAACCGAGCATCCTAATCCCACACTTACTTTGCATACTTACCCCTTCACAAAACCTGTCAATGTGGCTGTCTGTGCTATTGGACAAATGAATCACAGAGTATGGCAAGTGGACAAAATCACAGAATATGGCAATCTGACTATGATTGCCTCTCCTCAGAATGGAACAATGTCTCTAGAAGCTTTACTTCACCAGAGGGGCTGTCTCAGATATCTGTCAGGGTCCTTGCTGAATCAGCAGTCTATGTTTTGCCAGGAGATCTCAAAGTCACCACATGCTTTAACTTTGTCACCACATGGACATCAGCTCCTTCCGCAGTACACAGCTGTACAAAACAGCACTTCACCGTCCTTCTTGTCAAAGTTAGCCAATACATCATATCCCTCACTAACCTCAGCAGACTGCAGAACAAAGCTCAAGCTCATTGCCAACTATCCTCCAGGCCCCATTTGCAGTGTGTCATTGAATGCAGACAAGTTGGCATCATAACGCCATGTCATTAAGCAGCGATAATTACCAATTGAAAGCAAGACACTGAATCAATATTCAGCAAGAGGCTGTTCACATGGACAGATTCAAACAGAATGCTGCACAGTACCCAAACTGCTTTCAGAATGTGTGTTCTCAAACACTCTAACACCCCCGGTACTGAAAGCTGCTGGGAACATCGTACGATGATTGCTGGAGGATAAGGGACAGCCCCAAAATTATGGCTTATGATACCTCACCATGGAGCCAGAGTTATAGTTGAGTGGGAACGGAAATGTTGAAGATGAGCTTCAAGTATTTATCAGATCTGGGTCTACCAAAGTATACTTAACCAAGAGTCTCCCACATGCATACTTTATAACATTTGATGTCTCTTCAAACAAGAGAGATTGGGATTAAAGCAACAGAATGAAAGGGGTTGACTTGCAGCATCAAATATGAGAGAACAATTCTATGAGTCCAATGACCTGCTCAGATTGCTCCGATATCAATGAAATACAAGGAATGCCTATGCAGAATCTCACATGTAACTTCAAGGTAGATCAAAGTATTAACTTTGATAAAAATGATGCATGAACTATAATCATTGTTATGAATACACTGCCTGTAAGTGTGGCAGAAGCAAATTTGATAATAAATTTCAAAAGAAAATTGATTACATACTTGAAGAGGAAAAAATTGTAGGGTTGTGGGGAAATGTCATGAGTAGCCTGAAATATAGTCTTTCAAAGAGACGTCACAGGCACAATGACCCAAACAACCTTGCCTGTGCTGTATTGCTCCATAATTCTCCTTAGGTAGCATCCATATAATTTCCTTCTCTACTTCATTAGTTACCTCTTCAAAACGTGCAACTTGACTAGTCATACATGAGTTATCCTAAGCAAAGCCATGCACTTTAATATTAATTGAAGGCCCAAATGAATAATCTAATATAAAACACAAATATTTTTGATGGGAATTAACAATACCATATCAAGTATCTGAGATAATTTGACACAGCTTTTTTATTGGAAGGCAATGGGCCTTTTCTCAAGACATCAGGTTGGCCAATACCAAGGGAGCTCACTTGCTGCACAAAGTCAGCTGTGAACTGCTATCGGAAGGATGCAAGCTTCTGCAATATTGCTGTAGAATTCAATGATGTGTCATAATGAAAGACAATTTCATAACCTGGAAGCTGCAAGCACTTTCAGCGAAGTAAATATTGACCTGCCTCATTCTGTTCTAATGGTCACAAACGATGTTAAAAATTAGATTTAAAACAATCCGTTTTGAGCCATATACAGCACATCTTGCTGTATAGAGGCCAGAATGGCTACAAGGATGTAATGGCTGGGTCATCAGGAATTACAACTTGTTGACAATTTGTAGTACCAATTTTTATTATTGTAACACAGACTTCATAAAATTGTAGGAAAGAGATTAGGCAGAATGTAAAACATGGCATGGATTTGCCAGAACTTGCCAAGACTATGGTTTTATAAGAATATATAAAGCATAATTTGAAGTCATGATTGATTACAAGTGATTGTAAATAATTAAGACGCATCTTTTTCCGGAGGTGGGATAAACTTTTTGTACATAATTGAGTACATTTTTCTACAATTCAAGTCTACTGTGATTTTGCAAGGCAAAAATAATTCCGCCTGGAACAGATGGACGTGGGAAATTCTAAAATAACAGCAGCTGCAAAGACTTCAAACAACTTTTCTGGGTTTTTTATTGGAATCTAGCCCTAAATACATCATGCTAATTTCAGAAATGAAATGTTTTACAGCTTAGACTAAAATAATCTCGGTGCCAGTCATTAATTCTTCGATGGTTTTGGGCTCTTGTGGCGCAGTGGTAATGTCCCTACCTCTGGCCTACAAGATCTGCAGTCATATCCCACCTGTCCCAGAGGTGTGTAAATTCTGATCAGGTTGGTTAAAAAAATGGAATAATATCAGCCAGTGATACATTTTACCATCTTTAGAGAAACTCCAGTTCCATTACTAAGTTTATTTGGCTCTTAACCGCCTTCTGAAGTGTCCCCACAAGAAATTTATTCACATCAAATGATTATCACTGATTCAAAAAGGCTCACTTCCACCTTCTCTGAGGAACTAGGGATGGTGAAGATTGTGCCCTTGCTAGTAATGCCCATATTTTGTGAATGATTAAAAGAGTCTATTCCATCTGACCCCACAACAGCTCTGAAAAAATGGGGATTATCCAGATTAACATAAATTAAATATCCATTTGTTTTTTTCTTAAGGTTGTTTCTGAAGGAATAGCATCAAAATGCAACATCATCAAATTGAAATCTTACAACCTAAGCTTAATAAAAAAATCACATACAAGTTTTATCCATTTATTCCTTTTTAGATGAACAATCAATTTTCTAAACAATTTCTGTTTTTTGAAAGTTAGAACTCAAGGTTAAAAAATAACTGTTGGAAATTAACTTTTAAAAATGCGCAAGTTTAACTTCTCTGTCTGCTATTTTAAACCACTACACTCTCGAAATAAATGACTGACTGCAAACTTTAGTGTCTCCGTCTGTTTATCCATAAATGACAGCGAAAGTTAAAAAATCTGATTGATTTACCCTGACAGCAAACAGTCCCACTCCACTTAACCAATTTGTTATTACTGACAGTCTTCGATCTCATTGAAAATGTGGATTTTCTTCCTTTGGGATCAGGTAACAGACTGACAAAAGGGTTGAAAATCTTAACACTTAGGTTGGATTCTGTCACTTGTCTAGCATAAATCTTAGGAAAGCCAACAATTCTACTGAGCTTGAACATTGCTGCCATTGATCAATGGAAAAATTGATCAAATGATTGCCTAGAATTTGTGCTGAGTAGTGCCCATCACTATTTGGCCAGCCAGGATCCAAAATAGTGTTCATTGGCCATATATAAGATTCTGACAGGAGGTACGCTGCATTTTACTATTGTAGAAATGCGGACTCATGGGAATATTACAAGACAACTAGTTTCAAGGGATGGGAACATCACCCAGACAATAGTGCTATGCAGTTCCAAAACTGCCCATCTTGATTGCCCATCCAATCAGATGTTACAGGTTGACCTCTTTCAGCAAAGCATGATGGTATTTTGCATGAAAGTAATTTAACAAGTTTTACAGTCAAGTTATTGGTTTATTACATCTGGCTGCTTCCACTGATTGCATGTACATCGTCTTGCATAGACCCTGTCAGAACCATTCAATCTTCATCAACTGACAAGGATACCAATTTCACAAAGTTCAGTGGGTTTAACACCACAGCAGCGCACAGACTTGTACATCTATCCTGGTAGACATCGTGAGTCTTTCATTCTGCATCTGTCTTGTATGTTAGTTTAATTTCAATCAAGGAAACTATGTCAAGCCTACATTAACATACATCATGCCGCAAGATTAATTATAGCGCAAGAAATTACCTGATGCTGTACACAGCTGACTATTCAGGAGAAGCTGAGGAGACAGTGATGTAGTGGCAATGCCACTGGACTAGTCATTCAGAAGACCTGGCTAAAACTCTGGGGAAATTTATTCAAATTCTTAATGACAGTGAAATGGGATATGAGCATTGCTGCATTTATTTCCCATTCCTAATTGCCCTTGTGCAGATAGGTGTATGCTGTTTTCTTGAAATGCCGCACTCCATGTTTTATAAATAGCCAATAGGAAGGGTGTTCAGGATTTTAGACCCACTGACAGCGAAGGATCAGTGATCTATTTCCAAGTGGGGATGGTGTGTGGCTCAGAGGGAAACACGCAGTTGTGGCTTTCCCAGCTCCCTCTGTCCTTCCAGGTGGTAGAGACCACATGTTTGGAAGGAGTCATCAAAGAAGCCTCAGTTCACCACGTGTTGGGTACACTGTACTGTCACTGTGCACTGATGGTGGAGGAAGGGCATGTTGAAGGTGGTACATAGGGTGCCCATCAACATGGCTGTTTGTCCTGGACAATGGAGAGTATTCCTTCACACTCCTGACATGTGCCTTGTAAGTGGTGGATAGGCTTTAGACAGTCAAGAGCTGTCACCACAGAGTCCAAAGCCTCTGACCTCATTGTTTGAATGCAGTATTTATATGGCTACTCAGGTATAATTTCTGTCTTTCATCTGCTAAGATTCTCTTTAAAAATGTGCCACTGACAATGAAGTTGTCCACATGCCATAATGTATCTTCCTTTGGAAACCAAGTTTTGGAAATAAAACTTTAAAACCAAATCAACTTTCTTTGGAAACTAAAACCAAATTGGAAACCAAGTGAAATCCATTTAAAAAAATACAAAAGGAAACACGTACCCCACTACAAAAGGATGAGAATCTAATTTTTAAAATTAATTCATAATACGTGCACATTGCTAGTTGGACAAGCCAGTTGTTGTCCATCCCTAGCTGCCCTTGAGAAGATGGTGTTGAGTTGCCTTCTTAAACTATAATGTGGAGGTGCTGTTGTTAGACTGGGGTGCACAAAGGAGCTATGCTTTGAAAGCTTGTGATTTGAAATAAACCTGTTGGACTACTACCTTGTGTCGTGCGACTTCTGACTTTCTTATGCCACTGCAGACCATTTGATAATGATACACCCACAATGCCATTGGGAAGGGTGTTCCAGGATTGTGGCCACAACACTGAAGGAACAGTGACATATTTCAAAGTCAGGATGGCGAGTGGCTTAGAGGGGAACTTGCCAGTTGTGGTACTCCCATGTTACTACAGCCTATGTCCTAGATGGTAGTGGTCATGGGTTTGGAAGGTTGAACCATGGCTGTTTTATGCTGGACAGGGTCAGGCCTCCTTGAGTGTTATTGGAGCTGCACACATCTAGGCAAGTGGAAAGTATTCCATCACACTCCTGATTTATGCCTTTTAGATGTGGACAGGTCTTCGGAGCCAGGAGGTGAATTACTCACGACAGCATTTCCAGCCTCTGATTTACTCATGCCGCCATACTATCTATACAGCTAGTGCAATTTGTGCTCATGGGTAACCCTCCAAGATGTTGAGAATGGGGAGAATTCAGCAATCAAATGCCATTAAATGTTAAGGGGGATTGATTAGATTCAGGCTTGTTAAAGATGGCCCTTGCCTGACACTTTTGTGGCGTGAATGTTGCATGCCACTTGTCAGCCCAAACCTGGATATTGACCAGGTCTTCTGCATCTGAACATGGATCACATCAATCTGAGGATTCATGAATGGCACTGAATATTGTTCAATTGGGCTCTCACATCACTGAAGCTGAGGATATTTGTAGAACCTCCTTCTCTAGTGAGTTGTTTAATTGTCCAGCACCATTCATAATTGGATGTGGCAGAGCTGCAGACCTCAGGTCTGATCCGCTGGCTGTGGAATTGCTTAGCTCTGTCTATCATTTGCTGCTTATGCTGTTTGGCAAGCAGGTAGTTTTACCAGGTTAACACCTCTTTTTCAGGTGTGCTGCGTGCTCATCCTGGGGCACACCCTCCTGCACTCTCCACTCAACCAGCGTTGATCCCCTGGCTTGATGGTGCTGATAGAATGGAGGATATGCCAGGCCATGAGGTTGCAGATTGTGATTGAATACAATTTTGTTGTTGCTGATTGCCCACAATGCCTTATAGGTGGCCAGCTATAAGTTGCTCAATCCGACTGTAATCTATCCCATTTAGCACGGTGATAGTGCCACACGACATGATGCAGGGTATCCTCAACATGAAGATGGGATTTTGTCTTCACAAGGAAAGTGTACTGATTACTCTGATCAATACTGTCACAAACAGGCATATCTGTAAAAGGTAGATTGGTGAGGATGAGATCAAGCATGTTTTTGCCTCTTGTTGGTTCTTTCATCACCTGCCCCAGACCCAGTTCAACAGCTCTGCCCTTTCAGACTCAGACAGTTTGGTCAGAAGTAGTGCTGCTGAGCGACTTGCTGATGGACATTGAAACGCCCCAGTCAGAAGACATTCGGAAAACTATCCACTTGCAGTGTTTCCTTGAAGTGATCTCCAACACAGGGAAGGACTGATTACTGTGAACAGCGGGGGAAGGGGGTGGGGAGCGAGGTGACATGTGGTATTCAGTCGGAGGCTGCTTTGCTTGTATTTGACCTGATTCCATGAGATGTCATGGGGTCCAGGGTCAAAGCTGGGGATTCCCAGGGCACTGCCTCTCAAATGTATACCATTGTACTGTCACCTCTGCTCGGTCTTCCCTGTTGGCATTGTCCGTGACATTCTGTGAGTGTGACTATGTCAGGTTGATTCTTGACTTGGCCGTGGGACAACTCTCCAAATTTTGGCACTGTTTCCACCACCTCCTCCCCCCATCCCAGATCTCAGGAACAAGGATTTTGCTTTTGTCATTTCTGTCCATCTGGTTTCATTCCTTCTGAGCCTTTGTAACAGTCCAACTGTATGGCTTGCTGGGCCACTTCAGAGAGCAATGAAGAGTGAACCATATTGCTGTTTTTAACAACAATCATTTCGTGGTCATCACTAGATGTTTAATTTTAGAGCTTTTTTTTAAAATGTCAATTGTACCATCTGCCATGGGATTACAAATCTCTGAGCTTCCCTGAGACTCTTGATTACTCATCCAGCTACAATACCACTGTGTTGTCACATCCCCCTCCAAACATATGAAAGGCCATTATCATTCAGTTCTCTTAACTGCCACCATATCTTTAAAAAAAATGCACAGAAGAATAGGGAAATGTGATGTATACTTGTCCTTCTGATCCTCATCTTGAAGAGAGAAGCGCAGCTCCATAATAAATTTTCAGAACACATATAAGATGCAATGATGAATTTCTAGTTTATGTTCATTACATCATCATATATCTTTAATTGACTTATGAATATATTTAACTATGATCATTACTTTCTGGTGGTTCAAGTACAATGTTTTCATTAGCCAAGTGAATGAGTGCTTCAATACAGTTCATGGGGGAGCATGTCTTCATTCTACTCATCTATTGATTCCCCAGCTAATTTGCACCATCCATAGGTTTAAATTAAATAAAATACATCCTTGAGTCCAGCTGGATAGTATTTAGTAAGCAACATTATTTGGTTGAAAATTAAATTGATATGTAATAACTAAATGTTAAATATGACATTTTCCTTTACGTGAAGATGAAAACATCAGAATTAATTTCCATAATTCAGTTAAAGTTTATGGTTTGAATTGCATCAAGCTCCATTCGTCATTTATTTCTTATATATTTCAATGCATTAATTATTTCCAAAATCACCTCAATTTCTTAGTCCCCTTAGCAATAATTAGCTGTTTGTAAATTACTCATGGAATAATATCCACTACAGAAAATAGTTATAAAAATGACCAATGAATGGTTTCATATTAAGATGACATTGTCATTGTAATACAAGCTGATCATTAATATGTAATGATGATTCATAAATCAACGACAAAGGCCTTTATGAAGCTTCTGTGCTTCGTCGTACCTTGCCCTAAGCAAATGAATAACAATGGAAATAATTATTGTCTGATAGTAGCTAGTCTTGCTGTTTTACTTAATTGATACAAATCCTCTGAGTATTTTAAGTGTAAAAATTTTCAAGGCATTACGCCTTTCCTTCTAATACAAGTTCTTCAATCCTATTTGCTTTCAGTCTGTGAAATTCCATGGGAGTTTTTGCATAACAACATTACCAGAGGAAGACCAGAAGAACCGCCAGGAAAATGGTGGCAACCCAATTGTGCTTGGAGTTTCCTCACAGAATTTTAAGATGGCAGAACCTTTATCTGTCAGTTACCAAGCCAACGACAGCTAACTAGGTGAGAGCCATGAGTTCACCCTCCTGCTTCTCAGTTAGAACCTGGCATTAAGGTAGTAACTGAAATGCTGACTACCTGGGCCATCAATTCTCTACATGTCTGTAAAGTGACAGAGCACATTGTTTCAATAAATGTAAAACACTGCGCATGCTGGAAATCTGAAAAAGAAACTGTAGCAGGATACCACCACCAAACATATCTCCCCCTCCCTTTCCACCATCTGCATTCCACAGAGAGCCCTCCCTCTGTGATAGCCTGGCCAACTCCTCCATCACACCTAACACATCGTCACTCCCCCTGGGCACTTACACAATTGCAGAAGATGTAGCCCTTGCCCATTTATTGCCTTCCTCCTTACTGTTCAAGGCTCCAAATACACTGTTTAGGTAAAGAAGTGTTTGTTTTGTACTTCTTTCAATCTGGTCTACTGTATTTGCTGCTCACAATGTGGCCTCCTTTACACTGATGAGATCAAATGCAGACTTGGTGACCAATTTGCGAAACACCCCTGCTCTGTCTGTAGGAATGACTTTGACCTTCCAGTTGCTTGCCATTTCAATAAACCACCTTGCTTCCATTCTGACATTATTGGGATTGCTACAGTGCTCCAACGACACTCAATAAAAGCTAGAGGAACAGCATCTCATTTTCTGCTTAAGCAGTTTACGGCTCCTAAGGCTCAATATTGAGTTCCCCAACTTGAGAGTTTAACCTCTGTCCTCCACTATTCTTTTATCCCCTACCGTCCCCTGGTTGTGTCTTATTTGTGTCTTGTTGGCTTTCCTCTCAGCAGAGTGGACCCAATTTCAGATTTCACAAAAACATTTACACTTGTTTTACATCTCCATCACTCATTTACTGCTACCATGACTGCCTTTGTCTTTTGCTTTGGACATGCTCACAATCTGTTCCACTTGCTTCTCCTCCTCTTCTATTATCAGCATAAAACCAACATTTTCTGGCTCGTTTCAGTCCAAAGAAGAGTCATATTGGATTTAAAACCTCACTTGTGGTTTTATCTCCACAGATGCTGTCAGCACTTTCTGTTTTCAGAGCACACTGTTGAACAAAGCCCAGGCCTTTGCTTTAAATGGACTGCATAGTGGATGTGTTTAACAGTTTACTGCCCAAGCTGTGTGGGTAAAAACCCTTCTCAGCATATTTGGGCCACACCTGTGGGATTTAGGTGAAAGGAATGCCCTGGGCTGCTAAAGAGTTTGTTTTTAAATATGAGATTGGCAGAAATGGAGCAAGGAAACCCCCACCAAGGCTCCAAGAAATCCAGAATTTCTGTCGATATATTGCCCTTCTGCCAATAGAGCATTTCGTCAAGGCTTCTTCCCACTTCAGCCATCATGAAGTCATTCCTGCCCTACTCCCAATTGAAGTCCTGAAGTGGAAAATTAAGGAACTTAAGGGCCTCATCCTACCATTGCTGGTAATAACCCAGTGGTGGGTGGAGGGCTCACTATTTGGAGAATACAACAAGTAAATCCTATCAGGAGTGGAGGACGTTTCCTCCAGCAACAGAAATGGAGGAACCTGTTGAGAGCTGACCCCTTTTTTTGCTGCTGATCCCTGCTTCCCCTCCCCACCCTTGGTCATCTTTTCCCATCACCTCCATGTGTAATGTGACTCAATCCCCGTCCCTACCTGTATGCTCTCTTCCCAGAGTGCTTGAACACCAAGTAGAAAAAGATTTGGTTGGCTTTACCAAAAAAAGACAAAGTATGTCTTCCTCACTGATGAAGGGTCTAGGCCCAAAACGTCAAGCCTTCCTGCTCCTATGATGCTGCTTGGCCTGCTGTGTTCATCCAGCCCCACACCTTGTTATCTCGGATTCTCCAGCATCTGCAGTACCTACTATCTCTGAAAGTATGACTTCCACTGGCTCTCCAGACAGTAACCAAGACTCCTGTCACCTCCAACCTTTTTATTATTGCCAAAAACACTGGGACATTCATTGTTAAAGGTCAATATAAAGTGTGCCCATTGCACAACCTTTGCAATTGCAACCTCCAAAATAATAGGAAAAATTCAGTTCTGCTAAGTGATCCTAATATTATACCAACTTTTGTGAGTGAAGTGAGACAATTTAATATCACCATCTCATTTCCGCTGACCAGGTTTTGCAGGTTATAACTAGATTCCAACATGAATTCAACACCCATCGTATATGCTGCTTGGCAGATTTCGAATAATTGCAGTGCAGGCCATAATATTGCAAAATTCATAGAGTGGGCTATTGGGTCCAACTGTTATATTACATGTTCAAAGATCTGCAGTGAGCTTGCACATTTAACAATCTTATGAACAAGTTATTAATCTTCTCTGGTGACCTTCACTTTTTGCATTTTACGAAGAATGTTGAATTTGGTGCAATAGAGAGCTATTATATTTCATGTTCTCGCAAATGTAGACAATTAAAATGCTACAGATAGAGAAAAGGTGTTCCAATGAGTCCTGGTGAAATTCAAATGCACCTTATTAGAACATCCACACCAATTTACAGTGATACCAGGACAAGTAGTGTGCAAGGGCAAATCTTGAGAACAATCCTGAGAGGCTGCAGCACTCCAAACTAAAGGATTGATGTTTTCAACACTTGTTGTGCCAACATTTTTGGAAAGGAAACTAAAACTTCACATACATATTGTGCAGACACATTCCATAATCTGAACAAGTTTAATTCCTTGAAATAATTACGGGATTATTACTTTTGTTGCTATTTAATAACAAACACTTCCTATTCAAATTTTGTGATTTAATTGTAGAAGAATTGTTTCCTCTGTAATGTCTGCTAAAATAACAACACTGTCCAGGATTTAAAGAATGTTATTTTCATCCCTTCAACATGTTGTTGCCTTGTAACACACTGGACACTCTTGTGTTAGCTTGTACGTTGGGGCATAATTTGTGTAGAAGGGCATTAAACAGTGTCTGCAGTTATTTAGACTTTCCATTTGCATGTTTGATTTTTAAATGTTTCGTCTGACAACTTGTTGAAAGTGAGATTTGATGCTGTTGCAGCAATGGAAACAAGGCATTTGGGACCAGAGTGGAAAAGGCAAACAAAAATAAATTAAAAGGTGGCACAGTTGGTCAGTGGTTAGCACTGCTGCCTCACAGTGCCAGGGACCCGGGTTCAATTCCACTCCTGGGCAATTGGCTGTGTGGAGTTTGCACATTTGCCCCATGTCTGTATGGGTTTCCTCCAGGTGCTCCGGTTGCCTCCCACAGTCCAAAGATGTGCAGGTTAGTTGGATTGGCCATGCTAAATTGCCCCAAATTATCCAGGAATGCATAGATTATGTCGATTAACCACAGGAAATGCAGGGTTGAGGGATAGATCGGGATGTCCTTTGGACAGTCGGTGCGGACTCGATGGGCTGAATGGCCTGCTTCCACACTGTAGGAATTCTATGAAATATGTAACTCAATGACCAATCAGGTTGGATGGTTTTGAATGTACAGACAAGGTCTTGGATGCAAATGTAAATTAGAGTGTGTAAATCCAATAACCAAGACTGAGATAGGAATAAAGGAAGAATCTAATGGCATCCCCCATTGTGAGTTTGGGGACATGTAGATATTCAGTCAGGTGGGAGGGTGGTAGATGGGGACTGTTATGATAGATGTACCATTTACGGGCACATCCAAAACTGCTGTCAATCATGACCACCTTGAGACGATGTGAATAATTCGAGCCTAAGCTTGCAAACGATGTACTGCACCAGCGGTCAGGATCAGGTGCATATTCTTAGCCTCATGGTTAATATTGGATGTACATAATACATCTTCAAGTAAAGAACTCACATACCATTTTACTAATCTGTGTCATGTGATTGGCACATTAAATGAAGAGAAGAATGTAATTGTGACCTTGCCTCCACCCTGATTAAGTCTGTGGTGAGAAGGCCAGTGGGTGGTCAGCCACTCCCAAACAGCAATCAAACTATCCAGGTGAGCTTTGACTCACCTTTGGCCACTTAAGTTTTCATCTGTCTGCCTGAATCAGGCAGAGGGCTCACTATGTGTGGAGAGTGACAGGAAATATATATTCAGGGTTGGCATGGCAGGAGCCTCGGAGGAGTGGGGTGTCACTCAATGCTTGTTCAAGCCATTGGACATAGCGAGCCTCCCAGGAGCCATCCCATTGACCTTGTGGCCAATCCTCCTTTCTGCCTCCAATGTAGCACCCACCCCATGATCCCTTGCTCCCACCACCATTCACCTGTGGTATGGGCTCCAACAATAGAAGTGGGTGTCAAACTGGCAGTTGCCACTGCATTCTCCACAAGGTGGTGCTGTTCAACGGTGCTATTAGACTTTGGCCCATACTCCTTGCGGGCAGGATGTCTGCCACCTCGATCCACTTCAGTGTCTGAGTCTAATACAGTAGGCCCTTCTTAAATGAGGTAATGTGGGGCATTTTTCTAACTCTCTGACTTGTGGATGAGATCATAGTCTCCCCCATCAAATACAACCCAAAGAGAGGGTTAAAAATTGGAAGGAAAAAACCCAAATAAAAAATAGCATTTGTCGATTTAAAATTTAGCATTTTAAAAATCTCCAACAAATAAAATCTGAAGGAATGACACCTCACTCTTAGAATGTTTCATTCTCAATATTCAGGAGTTTGACTGGGAGAGCTTATTGTGTTATTTAAAGGGTTTCTTACACTTGAAGTGAAATGACAACACTTAAGCCGTTGTGGCAAGTTGAGTTTGTATTTACTTCACTAACAAAGCAAGGTCATGCTATTTAATTAATTTTGATGACGAAAGAACCAGTATCCTCTTCCAAAAATAATTAGCTGTGTGGAAGTCGCTGGCATGAGTCTGGCTCAGATTAACATGGGGCCCACTGTCAAGAAACCAGGACTTGCAAACTGCTTTAATAATCTAAACGAGTTTAACAAATCAATTGTTCAATTGTTTGCTGAGTTGATTTGTATTCCACTGAGGAGCAAAACAGTGAACAGTGAACAGTGTATGTGTGTTCGCTTCAAAACAGCTGTGTTAGATACTTCCATGCCTTCGGAATGTCTAATATGTCTAACATTGTCACCAAGGTAAGCTTCACAGATGACACTGCAACTTTCATGTTCTAAACAAACTATTTTATGGGTAACTCCATTCACAGATTCTTGCTTTAGGAACCACAGAGAGTAATTTAGTATGGGGGGGTGCAAAGGGAAAACAGTACCGCATGTTCTTTTGTTGCAGGAACAAAAATTAACTTTCCAAAGTGCAAGGCCAAAAAATAGAAAGGGCAGAATCATACTGTAACCTCCATTTGGCAGAATTAATCCTGTAAAAGATGGACTGCCACTCCATTGAGCCCATTGAAAAGGCATGTATTCATGACCAACCTGAAGAGTCAGTCTGCAACCTCATTTTGTGGTGATTTTGTCTGTTTAAAAATTTAATCACACACTGAAATGTTCTGTCATTTGGGAAGTGAGTGCACCACTCTCTACTATAGTATGCTGTGTTTAGTTTGCTAGCTCTGTAAGCACTAAAAAGAAATGTTTTACTGGTAGCAACCAAAGTTACTTCGCATTTGATTTCCACTGGGACAGCTAACAACGAATAGTTACCAGGATCTGAGGTTCATTACTCACCTCATCTGCAACAAGCACCATTTCATTCCAGGGCAATAAAACGTGGTGGTACAGTTAAAGAGAGAGTGGGAACACCACACAGAATTTAAGATAAAAGTGCAGAACAGAAAGGAAAGACATCTGTAAAGGATCAGGGAAAGGTCAGATGAAGTGTAGTTTCGAAGTAACCCCAAAAGCTAATTTCTAAAATGTACCACCCTTGCTACAAAAGAATACTATTTTCTGACAGAGAGTAAAACACTCTGCAAAGTGGGGTTCATTGTGTCCAATTATATGCTAAAGTGTATAAATATTTCGCAGAATTACATTCCAGTCTGCAGAACATTCATTCACAGAATCTCTAAAGTGTGGAAGCAAACAATTCAGTCCATCGAGTCCACACTGACCCTCCAAAGAGCATCCCAACCAGACCCACCCTCTACCCTATCCCTGTAACCCTGCATTTCCCATGGTTAACCCCCTTCGCTTCAACATCACCGGACACTATAGGCAATTTAGCATGTCCAGTCTACCCCAAATTGTACATCTTTGGACTGTAGGAGGAAACTGGAGCACCCAGAGGAAGCCCATGCTGACACGAGAAGAATGTGCAAACTCCATACACTTGCCCTAGGATGGAATAAAATCCAGGAACCTGGCACTGTGAGGCAGCAGTGCTAACCACTGAGCCACCATGCCAACCAGAAAGAAACATCAAGAAACGCTTGAATCCCCCTTAATAAGGATGCTAAATACAGTTGCAGATTTTCTTATGAAGATCATACTTGTTTGGATTTATCCTGCTGGAAAACGTACAGCAGAATATACTAATGTTATGTTACCTTGTCGCTACAGGTTTCTCTGATCAGATGGTAATATATACTAAGAAGCATTGGTAACACCCTAATTAGTATTGAAGATTTAACTTATTGTAATTGGACGTGGATATTGTAAAAGGAGTGGAATGGGTTTGCAGTATAGCGTCTGAGGTGAAGTGATGCATGATTGCATTGGGAGTGTATGTTTCACGTTGCCTATGCTGAGAGCGTATTTTTTAATTGAATTTGAGGACTATTAATAGTTGGTGGGCTCATCTTTATTGATACAGCTCTTTTGAAATTGCCAAGTTTTCAATTTTTTTTCTTGCTCTTCTAAACAAATTTTCTTAATTTCTACATAATGAATTCTCCCTTGATTGCATAATCTGAAGCATGCAATGCACATTTGGACTAATTTGGTCCCATATGTATCATACAATCAGAATCTATCCACAGAAAACCTAGTCTTAAAGCATCTCATGTATATTTTATGTCATGTTTCTTTTCCTGTAGTTCTTGGATTGCATGGTGGCTGTAACCAGCCACTGCTGTTTACTTTAAAACAATGTTTGAACTGTGGACTAGTGTGCAGTGAATGCATTGAGGCACCTTAGGGTATGCAGCATTCATCTACATGATGTTTTTCAGAGAGTTTCATTCAAATGGAATGCTGATTTGGTAGAAATCAATCCTATTCATAAATGTGATGCCACTGGTGTCAAGTGTTAGCATAGCCATATGAGTTTGATCAATAAAGCCCCAAATTTTTCACAAGCCATTAATTCTGAAAGAATAAAAGAGCCCTCTCCAGCTGCCAGTCATTTTCTAAGGAAAAATGATTAATTTCTTGGTCCTTGTGTATGCCTTGGTGCCGTGTAGATTTGATGACTTGACACTGCTATCTGATCCGGCTTGAAAACAGTTCGTAGCATTGAAATTTTAACAAAGTTGTAATTTGTACTGGCATTGATGGTGTGTCCCAAATACTGGGACATCTGACTATAGGATACAGCTATGTTCCAAAACATCTCCCCAATGAAATTAAGGTATTGGAAATAAAGCTCCTTGGACAATACTGGTATTGTTTGTACACTCAAATGCTTAACTGGGTATAGATCCATTGTGCCTAAACACAAATGTCGGGGCACTGGCTTGCTCACATCTATAGAACTTCCTCTGACTCACCCTCATTGAGGTTGAGTGAAGTTGCTAAAGGAATACCCATCCTATGCAGAGGTCACATCCTCAAACTGGAGGATGCAGACACAGGAAAAATAGGTCTGAAAACCAGAACTGGTCTAGAAATCAAAAAGTACAGAAATGCAGAAACAATATACAGAGTCCCTGTCCCTTCAGACTATTGACCAAACAGTCAAGTTTCACAATGAATAAAAATATATGGCAAAGAAATCAAGATACTGAAACAAACTAATGCAAATTTTGACTAATGCAGATTCACATTCATTGGTATTCATCATCAAATTTAATTGATTTGCACTATGCAGCATTTCAAGCTTTCTCCCACACCCCAACACCTCTCAGGACTATCTCGTGACAAAATACTAGGCAGCCTGTTCCTGATATAGAGTTCAACTCCAGTTTTCACCCCTCTCCTCTGCATTTCTCCCACCAGGACCTAGAAACAGAAATTCTTCCCCAGAATAATTTTAAAATTTTTTTTAAAAGGCCAGGTGACATGTTACAATGGCAAACGGGGCACGGCGCAACTTTGATGGCTTGAACGCACTGAAAATAAAAGTTGTTTTACATATCATTTTCATGATTACTAATTTTCAAAGATATTAAGAGCCAATGAAATACTTTTGAAGCTGTCTTGACATAAGAACTGTAGCAGCCAAGTCACGCACAGCAGGCTCCAGCAAACAATAACGTGATAATGGCCAGATATTCTGTTGTTATGATGTCACTTGAGGGCTAATTATTCACTAAGACACTGGAGGTAATTCCCACACTCTTCTCTGAAATGGTGCTATAAAATCTTTTACCGTAAGTCCTCACTTAAGTTGTGCTCGTATTGTTGAAAATCCTTGAAGTGAAGCATAGTTTCCCAAAGGAATCAGTGCTAAATCCAGAGTTAGTTACCTGCAGATATTTTCTGCTTGGGAAGAAACAATGTAAGTTTGAAACACTGGACTGTACTCCTGAAATAACTTGCAAAATAAAATAAATCGCTACATTTGAAAGAAATACTTTACACTGAGATACCTCAAGACCTTTCTCTGCAGAAAACAACTTATAACCATTTGAATTGATGTACATTCCTAAATGCTACATTCATAAGTGAAATAATCCTTAAAATTTAAAAAAATACACTACAGAATAAATACAAGATAAATGTGATTACAATAAATAAATGTTAAAAATTAAATTAACCTCGTGCCATTTTAATCAACAATGCTCCATCGAACAGCAGAAGTTGGTCAGCAGTGGGAAAATAATCAACCTCTGCCGCTAGGTGGCGCCAAGGACAGCATTGCACATTCAGAACAGTAGCCAAAACAGAAATGGACCCGTAGAGTTTAAAGATAAAAACGGAGGGCATCAATGAGCCAGGAGGGAAGAACCAGAGCATTTCCAGGGACACTGAGTATGGGACCAGAAACATGAAGCAAAGGTCTTGAGTGTGTCCACATAACAGAGCAGATTGGTCCTAGGTTTAATATTGCATTTAAAAGAATGTAGCTTCACAAGTGCTGCACTCCCTCAGAAAAGCTAGAATTGCCATGGTACGAGAGGATCATAAGGATGCTCTCTCCTTCGCGGGAGTTGACCGATGGTGAGTTTAAACTGAATGTCACCACACCTCAGGCAAGGTTCAGAAGTTGGGACCTTCATGGTAAACCCAACCAGTGTGGGAAACAGAACCCACATTGTTGGCAACACTCTGAAATGTAAACCAGCCATGCTGTCAACTAAGCTAACAAACTCCCATAAATAATTCCCTCAGTACTACACTGGAGTTACCAGTCTTGCTTTTTGTGTTTTAAGTCCTAATGATTTGATTTGATTTGATTTGACTTTATTCATTATTGTCACATGTACCGAGATACAGTGAAAAGTATTGTTTTGCGTGATGGGGAATGTAAATCCACAATCTTCTAACCCAGAGACTATAGTGACACCAACTGAGCCAGTGTTGACATTGCCTGCAGAACATATTCAATCAACACTTAGGAAAAACAGAATTTTGATTGAGCCAGCACAATGGCAGCAAATGTTCAGACAGCAACATTCACATTACAGAATATTAGATTCTACTTTGAAGAGCATTCTCTGGGGCAAGAGAACGTGAGTTGGAGCCATGCACTGCAAACAAGCTCATACCTAGATGAATACAATATTGCAGGATAAATACACCAAAGATTGGCTAATCATGATCAGTTCCATGCTGAAATACATTTCCATTGCAATTACAAATAAAACTTGCCACATGTAATGGAATAGAGACAATAAATCTTTTACTGTGGTTTCTTTTGAATCCAACATATGACATAGAAGTCTGGTGTTAATAGAAATGATACCAGACTTCACAATCAATCTAGTTTTATCCATATTCCTTGATATCAAAGCCTTCCTAAAATGAGACAGCTTTGCAGGAATCTTCTGTCTCCCTCTCCCTACAAATGTTGATGTTTCTCTTTTCTATTGCAACTATTTCTTTAGAGCAAAATACAGAACAAAAATGTATAGTTAAATATCATTAGTCCTAAGGGTTTTCTTTCACTGAACTTTCTTTCAATTTATCTGCATTTGAAACCCATTCAATATAAAAATATAATTACAGCCGTTTGAATCCAAGTTTGATATAGGTTAATATTATATTTCACCAATACAAGATCAATAATCTAATGTTACCTTTCCAGTGAAAGAAAAATGTCATACGAATAACATTACCAAATATTAACGTCATTGCAGCAATATCACTTACAAATTTCTCTTTCTTTCTCTGGATGAAATACTGCTGCTCATGGTTGCTAGGATATCCTCTTATTTGAACCACCTGATTTGCTCTAGTTAAGGGTGACAGAATAGCATTACAGATAGGCAAAGTAGTACAAAACCCAAGTTAATTCCAATAAATGCCAATATCAACCTGAATCCTGAAGTTAAACATATACCATTCAAAAATAACATTTGAAATCATTTGATGCCTTCTCCACCTCCAATAGCTGTATGGATTAAAGTGACTTTTTATTCTTATATCACCAAATTTGACCACTGAGAAGTCACATCTGCTGTAAGATATGGTCATAAGTGCATTCTTGTAGCTGAGTGACAAAAAGCGCTGTTGCTTTTCTCTTTTAATCCGTACAAACACAGATGACTTCTTGACTGAAAATCTATTTGAAACAAACTGATGTATTTAGAAGCATCTTCCTTCAGTTCAAGGGTTGATCATGTCAAATTCAGCCTAAAGCAACAGAAGAATTGTTATATCCTGAAATTCCATAAGGTTTAGTCAGGACTGCTGTTTAAGGAATACACAAAGGGAAGGAAACCTGGAATACAGCTGTCATATTTGATAACTTAATAACAGGCAACCGATTCAATATAGTTTCATCACAGAAAAAGAAGCATTTTAATCCCCTGTGCCTTTCTGAAACGAGAACAGCAACAGTTAAATCAACTGGGGCTATTTACCACTCAGTTATCTGTTTCAAGAAATATATTTTTACACAGGGACCTGTAGATATGCCGTAGTCATGTGACCTGTTGCGTTCAGTTTAAAGGCATGAAAGCAGAAGCCATTAATACCTGTACATAGAAAACAAAGTCAGAAATGTGCAGCTGAATTTGTGTTGACTTTAGTAGCTGTAACAGAGCCAGAGTAAGAAACATTAAGAAATAAACAGAACTTTGGCCACAGCTTTGTACTGCTGAGTGAGTCAGTATGGCTACATTTTCCAGTTCTTGCTGTTGTGGATGTGAAAGATGATTTGAGTTCAAATTGAGACTCCTTCCAGACTCAAGGGAAAAAGGAGAGATAGCAACAGAATTAAGAAAACCTGAGATAAGAATTAATTCTGTTATCAGTGCGAGGGAAGGAGTGCTATAAGCTGTATTGCACTATAAACCTCTCTAAGAAGCAGAAAAGCAACAGTGGAAAAATGCTGAAGTCCTTGAAGACTAGTTTGATCCCTCTACTAATGTTATTTTTGAATGGTATATGTTTAACTTCAGGATTCAGGAAGCAAGGGAGAATATTGATCAGTGTGTGATTGATGGTACTGAGACACCGAGCTGAACCTTGTGAATGGGCAATTGAACATTTTTGTTGGCTTTTGTTATTTGAGAATTAACAAAAACGAAACCCGGATTGGGTGATTTGATTTTATCATCCTGCTACAAAGATGACATTGTACCAGATCTTAAGTGGTACTTTAAAAAGCACTTTCTACACTTGAAAAATGCAATTCAATTGTCCTCAAAGTCAAGTATTCTCTACAATTGACTTCACAGAGTACAGAATGGCCAGAACATCTCCAATTCCTTGCAATAAAACTCAGTAAGCTTTCTGAGAAATACTTTTTTGGTTTTACACACCAGGATTGAGATAAAGATGGTCTTTTTTTCTCCTTATTCTTTTAGACTGAGGAAACATTACTTACTTGCTTGAGGAATACATTTACAATTTTTGTGTGCATACAGCAGGCCTTTGAGCGCGACTTCTCAATATAAGACAATGTAAATGGTTTAGAAAGAAGGTCTTTGTCATACTTATGTGGTTAACCATGGTTTTATTTCACAGATGCTCACTCTCCAAAGAACAATGATCTCACAATGTGATGCTCCTCAATCCTAATTACCAATCCTAAGCCCAGCACAACTGGGCTTTCAAGAGCATTACCAAAAGACTTGTTGACTGGTCTAAGATTTCAAGATTTGAAATCTGGTCTTGCCAAGGATAGAGTGAAGAGCACTTTTGTCAAATTGTTCTAACGCTGTATATGTTTAACGCATACAATCCAGGACTTACAACCATAAATGACAATAGTTGTGTACATCTTGATCTTCATGGACAATCTAAAGCTGTGATGGTAAAGTGCCCAGGTGCAAAGCCTTTTGAGCACCTGCCTTGCTGATAGAACATAGAACATAGAACAATACAGCGCAGAACAGGCCCTTCGGCCCTCGATGTTGCGCCGACCTGTGAACTAATCTAAGCCCATCCCCCTACACTATCCCATCATCATCCATATGCTTATTCAAGGACTGTTTAAATGCCCCTAATGTGGCTGAGTTAACTACATTGGCAGGCAGGGCATTACACGCCCTTACCACTCTCTGAGTAAAGAACCTGCCTCTGACATCTGTCTTAAATCTATCACCCCTCAATTTGCAGCTATGCCCCCTCGTACTAGCCGATGTCATCATCCCAGGAAAAAGACTCTCACTGTCCACCCTATCTAATCCTCTGATCATTTTGTATGTCTCTATTAAATCCCCTCTTAGCCTTCTTCTCTCCAATGAGAACAGACCCAAGTCCCTCAGCCTTTCCTCATAAGACCTTCACTCCAGACCAGGCAACATCCTGATAAATCTCCTCTGCACCTTTTCCAATGCTTCCACATCCTTCCTGTAATGGGGCGACCAGAACTGTACGCAATATTCCAAGTGAGGCCGTACTAGCGTTTTGTACAGTTGCAGCATGACATCACGGCTCCGGAACTCAATCCCTCTACCAATGAAACCTAACACACCGTATGCCTTCTTAACAGCACTATCAACCTGGGAGGCAACTTTCAGGGATCTATGTACCTGGACACCAAGATCCCTCTGCACATCCACACTACCAAGAATCTTTCCATTGACCCAGTATTCTGCCTTCCTATTATTCTTCCCAAAGTGAATCACCTCACATTTATCTGCATTGAACTCCATTTGCCACCTTTCAGCCCAATTCTGCAGTTTATCCAAGTCTCCCTGCAACCTGCAACATTCTTCCACACTGTCCACCACTCCACCGACTTTAGTGTCATCTGCAAACTTACTAACCCATCCACCTATGTCTGCGTCCAAGTCATTTATAAAAATAACAAACAGCAGTGGTCCCAGAACAGATCCTTGTGGCACACCAGTAGTAACCGGACTCCAGGCTGAATATTTTCCATCAACCACCACTCTTTGGCTTCTGTCAGAAAGCCAGTTTCTAATCCAAACTGCTAAATCTCCCTCAATCCCATGCCTCCGCATTTTCTCCAATAGCCTACCATGTGGAACCTTATCAAAGGCTTTACTGAAGTCCATGTACACCACGTCAACTGCCCTACCCTCATCCACATGCTTGGTCACCTTCTCAAAAAACTCAATGAGGTCTGTGAGACACGACCTGCCCTTGACGAATCCATGTTGACTATCTCCAATCAAATTGTTGCTTACTAGATGATTATAAATCCTATCTCTTATAATCCTTTCCAAAACTTTTCCTACAACAGATGTAAGGCTCACTGGTCTATAATTACCTGGGTCATCTCTACTGCCCTTCTTGAACAAGGGCACAACATTTGCAATCCTCCAGTCCTCTGGTACTAAACCTGTAGACAATGACGCCTCAAAGATCAAGGCCAAAGGCTCCGCCATCTCCTCCCTAGCTTCCCAGAGAATCCTTGGAAAACTCCCATCCAGCCCAGGGGATTTATCTACCTTCACACCTTCTAGGATTGATAACACTTCCTCCTTACTAACCTCAATCCTTTCAAGTCTAATAGCCCGTATCTCAGTCTTCTCCTCTACAATATTCTCCCTTTCCTGAGTGAAAACAAATGAGAAATATTTGTTTAGCACCTCTCCGATCTCCACAGGGTCCAAACACAACTTCCCACTTCTGTCTTTGACTGGCCCTATTCTTACCCTAGTCATCCTTTTATTCCCCACATACCTATAGAAAGCTTTAGGGTTCTCCTTAATTCTACCTGCTAATGACTGCTCATGTCCCCTCCTTGCTCTCCTTAACTCTCTCTTTAAATCCTTCCTAGCTAATCTGTAACTCTCCATCGCCTCATCTGAACCATCTCGTCTCAATGTCACAGAAGCCTCCCTCTTCCGCTTAACAAGAGATACAATTTCTTTTATAAACTTATAGCTCTTGATAGCTCTTAATCAAGCAATCCATCATTGAATATGATGGTTCAAAGCTATTTAAAGCTATCAACATTCTTCAGCATTGTATCATTGTTGAAGAAAGCTGGAATTTGTCAAGGGCTTGTACAGAACCTTGGACCTTCCAAAACTGTTGGTCAGTCAAGATAACTTTATATCCTGTGCAAATCTGTTGACGTTGATCTGCAAATCTTTCATTTGTGGACCACTAGGGCATTAATCATCAGTAAATGGGACCTCCTGGATACATTTTGCAGAAATGTTGGTTTTGGCGCTGAGATATTGTAGGTCAAAGAATGAGCCACCAAATTGAATATCAGAGATACGCTGCCTCTTCAAAATTCTTAATGAAATGACTAAGCACACAGACAAAGAACAGGTTTAAGTAGACTAGCAGTGGAACACAGCCCTGGTTTACTCCATTTGGAAAATCAAAAGCCTTTGATGAGTTTTCACTTAACAGGTTCTGGTCTGTCATTCTATTGTGATTATAACAAATTCTTTTGGCAAACCATGTCAATCCAGGATTGTACAGGGGACCACCCTTTTGACTGTGTTAAAGGCCTTTGCAAGGTCAACAAAAGTGAAGTAAAAGCTATCTTCTGCTTGTAGCATGATTCCTGGCTTTGTATCAATGTGAACATCATATCCACAATGCTAAGACCTGGGTGAAAGCTAAGCTGAACTTCATGTAGATTTGTTTCTGCCACAATGATAATTCTGCTCAGGATAATGCAAACAAATTCTTTTCTACTTTGGAGAAGAGGTGAGTTTCCCCTAGAGGTGTCACACTCTGCATTGCTACCTTTGTTTCTGCAAGAAGCAACAAGATCACAAAAGTCATTTGGCATCTCTTCTTCATTCCAAGAGGGAAGTAGGGAAGATTTCAAATGTGTCAGTGCCTGACGCCTTAAACATTTATGCTGGGGTTCACTCTTTCCCTGAAGCCTTGCCTGAATTCATCTGTTTAATGAGTATCTTGATCCCCTTAACAGAAGGAGGAATATCAAGCTCATCTGTGACTGGTCACTAAGGAATCTGGTTGAGGGCTGTGGGATTGATAGTTGTAGGTCTATTCAGCTCATCTTTTTCTTTTTTTTTCTGGATCAAGGATGGCCCATCAGACGAGAGCAACAATGTGGAGCTGTCCTGGAGGATCCTTCAATAGGAGTGAAGAGACTTTTTTTTTGAATTGTGGGAGTTTGTATATTGTTGCAACTCATCAGCTTTCCTTTCCCACCACGTTTGTTGCATCGCATGCAATACTCTCTGAATATTGCTCTCAGGTACCAGAATTTGCAGGTGGAGGTCAGGTCATTCTGCCACTCTGCCACCTCTATCCTCTATGTTTGGCCTGCAGGATTGAAGAGGTGTCTTCATCATTTTCATCAAATCAATCCTGATTTACTCAGGATTCTTCAGACTAACAACAGTGTCTGCTGTTTTGGTGACAATGTCTTCAAATTTTTTTAACTTCTCGATATAGTCTCCATCTAATTGTTTGCTAGTTTTGGGTTTTTGTTCAGCATGTGAGCGTTGTGACTCAGTTTAGCTGGATTGAAAGAGCTCTGATGGCTTTTAATCATTTGAGTTACAGCAATTGGCAAATTAAGAATTGCTCTGATTAACCTGAGTTCTGACCAGCACAGGACCCCTATTGATTACACAATCCCTGAGCATGGCCACTAGCTGAGTTCCATGATGGATAAATTAGTTACATCTATACCTTACAGACACACCAACCTTTCCTTTGTGTGAACGTATTGCAGCTCAAGAGTATATCCAATAGTTAAAAGCCGGACCTCTGCCTCCTTCATCTGAATGAATCATTCAGGATGTGTTGGAAAACATGCCTGCTTTTAAGTACACAATGTTCATTAATGCATCCCCAGA
This sequence comes from Ginglymostoma cirratum, assembly GCA_024137785.1. NCBI lineage: Eukaryota > Metazoa > Chordata > Chondrichthyes > Orectolobiformes > Ginglymostomatidae > Ginglymostoma > Ginglymostoma cirratum. The sequence continues at coordinate 31,229,205 of JAHRHZ010000022.1, read as the reverse complement.
CGTTGCCTCATCTCCATGCATCTTTTGCAAAATCTTCAGTTCTTCTCAACATTTAAAGTAATATTTGAGTTTTTTTAACCAACTTTTCTTTTCTTGTTTGCTTTATGTATCCTGACTTCAGAAAGTCTCAACATTAGCCAACTTTATCTTTTTGATGTTAAGGCTATTATTTTCCAAATGGCTCTATAATACCCTAACTATGCTCGCCATTTCTTTCCTATACAACAATTGCACTTGAATAGTCTTTCATTTTCAATTTTAATTGAGATTACCAAATTAAATTTATGAAGGCACATGTGGAGATAAGGAGAAAGTTATTTCAACAGCACTTACAGGGGAGATTGAATACCCACCTCAGTAATCCAGTACATTTTATTTTGTGTCCTATTTGGCAACCTTCTATCTTATGTGACAATTGTTTACACTTTGATGGTCAACTCTGCTGTGCCTAAAATATAAATTATTTATCTATTCCTTTCATAGTCAAGCCTTGAGCTTTTGTCATTGCCCATGATTTGACCTGCACTAACATGACTGAATCACTCATAGTTGTAGAGATATACGGCATGGAAACAGACCCTTCGGTCCAATTCATCTATGCCGACCAAATATCCAATATAAATCTAGTCCCATTTGCCAGTATTTCGTCTATATCCCTCTAAACCCTTCCTATTCATATATCCATCGAGATGCCTTTTAAATGTTGTATTCGTACCAGCCTCCACCACTTCCTCTGGCAGCTCATCCCATACAGGCACCACCCTCTGCATGAAAAAGTTGCACTTAGGTCCCTTTTATTTATTTCCCCTCTCACCTTAAACCTATGCCCTCTAGTTTTGGACTCCACCATGCCAGGGACAAGACCTTGCCAATTACCCTATCTATGCCCCTCATGATTTTGTAAACCTCTATAAGATCACCCCTTAGCCTCTTACGCTCCAGGGAAAATAGCCCCAGCCTATTCAGCCTCTCGCCACAGCTCAAACCTGCCAACCCTGGCAACATTCTCAAATCTTTCCTGAATCCTTTCTAGTTTAACAACATCCTTCTTATAGGAGGGAAACCAAAATTGCATGCAATACTCCAAAAGTGGCCGAACCAATCTCCTGTACAGCCTCAATGTGACCTCCCAACTCTTATATTCAATGTACTGACCAATTATATGACCTCCCAGCTCCTTTACTCAATGCACTGACCAATAAAAGCAAGCAGACCAAACTCCACCTTCACTATCCTATCTACCTGCAACTCCACTTTTAAGGAACTATGAACCTGCACTCCAAGGTCTCTTTGTTTAGCAACACTCGCCAGGACCTTACCATTAAGTGGATAAGTCCTGCCCTGATTTGCCTTTCCAAAATTAAGCACCTCACATTTATCTAAATTAAACTCCATTTCCCACTCCTTGGCCCATTGGCCCATCTGATTAAGATTCCATTGTATTCTGAGGTAACCTTCCTCGCTGTCCACTACACCACCAATTCTAGTGTCATTGGCAAGCTTACTAACCATACCTCCTATGTACGCTTCCAAATCAATCACATGAATGATGAAAACCAGTGGAGTCAACACTGATCCTTGTGGCATACCACTGGTCACAGGTCTCCAGTCTGAAAAGCAACCCTCCACCTCCACCCTCTGTCTTCTAACTTTGAGCCAGTTCGGTATCCAAATGGCTAGTTCTCCCTGTATTCCATATGATTCAACCTTGCGAACCAGTCTACCATTAGGAATCTTGTCAAACACCTTACTGACAACCATATAGATCACATCCACCACTCTGCCCTCATCAATCCTCTTCGTTACTTCTTCAAAAAACTCAATCAAGTTAGTGAGACATGATTTCCCATGCACAAAGCCATGTTGACTATCCCTAATCAGTCCTTGCCTTTCCAAATACATGTAAGTCCTGTCCCTCAGGATTCCCTCCAACAACTTGCTGACAACCAATGTCCTGTCTATAGTTCCCTGGCTTTTCCATATCACCTTTCTTAAATAGTGGCAGAACGTTAATCAACCTCCAATCTTCCAACACGTCACCTGCAGCTTTCCATGATACAAATACCTCAGCAAGGGACCGAGCAATCACTTCCCTCACTTCCCACAGAGCTCTAGGGTACACCTGATCAGATCCTGGGGATTTATCCACCTTTATGTCTTTTATGCCTCCTCTGTAAGATGGATATTTTTCAAGATGTTGCTATCTATTAACCCAAGTTCTCTATCTTCCTTAACCTTCACTGATGCAAAATACTCGTTTAGTATCTCCCCATCTCCTGCAGTTCTACACTTAGGTGGCCTTGTTGATCTCTAAAGGGCCCTATTCTCTCCCTAGTTACCCTTTTGTCCTTAATGTATTTGTAGAATCCCTTTGGACTCTCCTTCATCCTATTTGCCAAAGCCATCTCATGTCCCCTTTTTACCCTCCTGATTTCCCTCTTAAGTATACTCCTACTGCCTTTCTACTCTTGTAAGGATTCACTCGATCTCTGCTGTCTATACCTGACATATGCTTCTTTCTTATTCTTGACCAAAACTTCAATTCCTCTCGTCATCCAGCATTCCCTAAGCCCACCAGCCTTGCCCTTCCCCCTAAATAGGATCATACTGTCGCTGGACTCTCGTTATCTCAATTTTGAAGGTTTCCCATTTTCCAGTCATCCCTTTACCTGTAAACATCTGTCACAACACCACACCACCACCACCCCCCCACCCTCCCCAAATCAACTTTTGAAAGTTCTTGCCTAATACCATCAAAATAGGCCTTCCTCCAATGTAAAACTTTAACTCTTAGATCTGGTCTATCCTTTTTCCATCACTATTTTAAAACTAGTGGAATTATGGTCACTGGCCCCAAAGTGTTCCCCCACTGACACCTTAGTCACCTGCCCTGCCTTATTTCCCCAAGAGTGGGTTAAGTTTTGCACCTTCTCTAGTAGGTACATCCACATACTGAATCAGAAAATTTTCATGGACACACTTAACAAATTCATCTCCATCCAAGCCCTTAACACCATGGCAGTCCCAGTCTATGTTTGGAAAATTAAAATCCCCTACTATAACCACGCTGTTGCTCTCACAGATAGCTGAGACCTCATTACAAATTTGTTTCTCAAATTCCCGTTGACTGTTGGGGGTGTCTACATTACAATCCCAATAAGGTGATCTTCCGTCTTTTATTTCTCAGTTCTACCTAAATAACTTCCCTGAACATATTCCAAGGAATATCCTCCCTACGTACAGCCATAATATTATCTTTAATCAAAAAACACCACTACCCACCCTGCCTTTTCCTCCCTTTTCTATCCTTCCTATACCCTGGAGCATTAAGCTGCCAGTCCTGTCCATCCCTGAGCCACGTGTCTGTCATTGCTATGATATCCCAGTCCCATGTTCCCAACCATTCCCTGAGTTCATCTGCCCTACCTGTTAGGCCTCTTGCATTGAAATAAATGCAGCTTAATTTATCAGTCCTAACTCATTCTCTGCTTTGTTCCTGCCTGCCCTGATTATCTGGCTTAATCCTTTTCCCAAATGTATCCGTCTCAGACTGCTCTCTTTCCTCACTATCTCCCTGGGTCCCACCCCCCACCTATCCCATATTAGTTTAAATCCTCCCGAGGAGCTCTAGCAAATCTTCCCGCCAGTACATTAGTCCCCTTCCAATTGATGCAATCTTTCCTGCTTATACAGGCCACCTCTACCCCAGAAGAGATTCCAATGATCCAAAAATGTGAATCCTTCTCCCCTGCACCAGCTCCTCAGCCACGCATTCATCTGCTCTATCCTCCTATTCCTACTCTCACTAGCTCGTGGCATTGGGAGTAATCCAGATATCATTACCCTCGATGTCCTCCTTTTTAAAATTCCTGCCTAACTTCCTGTATTGTCTCCTCAGAATCTCATCTTTATCTCTTCCTATGTCATTAGTTCCAATGTGTACAACAACCTCCTGCTGGTCCCCCTCGTTTTTGAGAATATTCTGCACCCTTGCAGAAATATCCTTGATCCTGGCACCAGGGAAGCAACACACCATTCTGATGTCTCGCTGTCGGCCGCAGAAAGGTCTGTCTGTGCCTCTGACTGGAGAGTCCCCTTTCACAGTTGATCGCTTGGAACCTGACGTACCCCTCGTTACATTAGAGCCAGTCCTGGTACCAGAAACCTGGCTGTGAGTGCTACATTCCCCTGAGAGTCCATCAACCCCTACATTTTCCAAAACAGCATACTTGTTTGAGATGGGGAGAGCCACAGGGGAGTCCTGCACTACCTGCCTCCCTCTCCTACCTTTCCTGTAGATATAATTATCAGTAACATGGAAACTCTCCCTAATCTCCCACATCCAACAGGAAGAGCACATCATTCTACTAAAGGCCACCATTGCACCTTAACAATCTACAGATCCAGTAAATAGCACAGACTTCCTGCTCTAAAAACACTGCTCCAAGCTAACTTAGTACCTATGTTTCTCATTTTTAAAGTTTAACCAAGAGACCTGTCTCAATAGATTTACAAAAAAAAACTAGCCACTTAGCAGCTCCCCTGCTGTGATCTCCCCCCCGCATGGGTTTCTCCAAGGGCAGCTGTGAATTTCACTGTTTGTTTATTTTCTTTGATGAACTCCAATGTCCAGAGTACTTGAAATCAAACAGCAGAGGCAGTAGCTGTGAAGATTCACTGCTGGGACAGACAGCAGTGTAGGTTTCTTTGTTCGTTGATTCACTTCCTATCATGTGGTCATTGCCTTCCCCTTCCTCATTTTTCAAAGTGCCATTGTTTTCATCTTTTTTCCCCAAAGTTCCAAAACCATGCAACAATTTATAAAATAGTAATTACTACTCCTACAATTGGAGGAAATCCGCTCCAGTACGGAAAATACCTTAAAAAAGGACCAGCTCTTACAGCCACAAATTTTTCCCATCCCACATCTTGGATTACTCAGAATTCTTCTATGTTGGGATACAAAACAATGTTTGCTTGAACAAGGGGGACTGCAATAGAATGAGGGAGGACTTGGCTAAAGTAGACTGGAAACAAAGATTTTATGGTGGGACAGTTGACGAGCCGTGGAGAACTTTCAAAGCAATTTTTCAAAGTGCTCAGCAAAAGTATATTCCAGTGAAAAGGAAGGACTGTAAGAAAAGGGGTAATCTGCCATGGGTGTCTAAGGAAATAAGGGAGGCTATCAAATTGAAAGAGAAGGCATACAAAGTGGCCAAAAACAGCATGAAACTAGAAGATTGAGAAAACTTTAAAGGTCAACAGAAAGCCACAAAAAGTGCTATAAAGAAAAGTAAGATAGAATATGAGAAAAAACTAGCACCGAATATAAAGACAGATAGCAAAAGTTTCTATAAATATATAAAACGAAAAAGAGTGGCTAAAGTAAATGTTGGCCCTTTAGAGGATGAGAAGGGGCATTTAGTTATGGGATATGATGAAATGACCGAGGTGTTGAACAGGTATTTTGTATCGGTCTTCACAGTGGAGGACACTAATAACATGCCAGTAATTGACAAAGAGACGAAGGTAGGTGAGGACCTGGAAATAATCATTATTATGGAAGAGGTAGTGTTGGGCAAGTTAATAGAGCTAAGGATTGATAAGTCTCCTGGCCCTGATGAAATGCATCCCAGGGTACTAAAAGAGATGGCGGGAGAAATAGCAGGTGCACTGGCGGTAATTTTCCAAAATTCGCTGGACTCTGGGGCAGTCCCAGCAGATTGGAAAACAGCAAATGTGATGCCACTGTTTAAAAAAGGAGGTAGACAGAAGATGGGGAATTATAGACCAGTTAGCTTAACCTCTGTAGTGGGGAAGATGCTGGAGTCTGTTATCAAGGAAGAAATAGCAAGGCATCTTGATAGAAATTGTCCCATTGGGCAGACGCAGCATGGGTTCATGAAGGGCAGGTCATGCTTGACAAATCTTTTGGAATTCTATGAAGACATTACGAGCAAGGTGGACAATGGAGACCCAGTGGATGTGGTGTACCTGGATTTCCAAAAGGCCTTCGACAAGGTGCCACACAAGAGGCTGCTGCATAAGATAAGGGTGCATGGCGTTTGGGGTAAAGTGTTAGCATGGATAGAAGATTGGTTGACTAACAGGAAGCAAAGAGTGGGGATAAATGAGTGCTATTCCAGCCGGCAATCTGTGACTAGTGGTGTGCCTCAGGGATCGGTGTTGGGACCGCAATTATTTACAATTTATATAGATGATTTGGAGTTGGGAACCACGTGTAGGGTGTCAAAGTTTGTAGATGACACTAAGATGAGTGGCAGAGCAAAGTATGCAGAGGACTGTGAAACCTTGCAGAGGAACATAGATACATTGAGTGAGTTGGCAAAGGTCTGGCAGATGGAATACAATGTAAATAAATGTGATGTCATACATTTTGGTAGGAGTAATAGTAAAAAGGATCATTACTTGAATGGTAAAAAGTTGCAGCATGCTGCTATGCAGAGGGACCTGGGTGTCCTTGTGCATGAATCACAGAAGGTTGGTCTGCAGGTACAACAAGTAATTAGGAAGGCAAATGGAATTTTGTCCTTCATTGCCAAAGGGATTGAGTTTAAAAGCAGAGAGGTTATGTTGCAGCTGTACAAGGTGCTGGTGAGGCTACACCTGGAGTACTGTGTGCAGTTTTGGTCTCCTTACTTGAAAAAGGATGTACTGGCACTGGAGGGGGTGCAGAGGAGGTTCACTAGGTTGATTCCGGAGTTGAAGGGGTTGGTTTATGAGGAGAGACTGAGTAGATTGGGATTATATTCATTGGAATTCAGAAGATTGAGGGGCGGATCTTATAGAAACATATAAAAATATGAAGGGAATAGATAATATAGAAGTAGAGAGGATGTTTCCACTGGCAGGTGAAGCTAGGACAAGAGGGCATAGCCTCAAGATTAGAGGGAGCAGATTGAGGACTGAATTGAGAAGGAACTTCTTCACCCAGAGGGTTGTTAATCTATGGAATTCCTTGCCCAGTGAAGTAGTTGACGCTACTTCAGTAAACGTTTTTAACGCTAAGGTAGTTTTATTTTTGAACAATAAAGGAATTAAGGGATACAGTGAGAGCGTGGGTAAGTGGATCTGAATCCACAAAAGGATCAGTCATGATCTTATTAAATGGCGGAGCAAGCTCAAAGGGCCGGACGGCCTACTCCTGCTCCTAGTTCTTATGTTCTTATGTTCCTAAAACAGTGTGGAGAATTGCTGAGAGTGTATTAAGTGATTTTTTTTCTATTGATCTCGTTATCTGACAGGACTCTTTTTATCCTTCTCCTTTACCAAACAGTATCCAAGATAATCAGAAATGCACCTATCTTAATTGTAGGAGATAGCCACAAGAGTAAATGGTGTGTGAAAGATATGAGTGAAACTATGAAAAAGATGACTATTCTTATCTTTATTCTTTTTGCTAACTTTAACATTATCTTATAGCTTACAGCCTGAATGATATTTTAAGCCTAAGTGCACGGATAACCAGATTCAGTGAGAAGGCACTTCAAAAGCCTTTATCAGTTAGTCTAGGTAAAAAAAAAATCTGCTTTAGTCACTGATATTGTTGAACATATTTCAGCAAAATACAAAATTTGTCTCTTCATTCTTTTAAAAACAGTCACAAATCCAAATTTTATGTTAATAGCTTAACTTTCTCAATCAGATAAAGTGCCTAAAGTCATATTGTTTTAGATTTCTAGCTTCCACAGTTCTTTGTTTTATATATTTGCCAGCTCTTGTTAGACTAAACTGGCTATTTTTCCAAACTATGGCAGGTAAAATGGCAATGAAGGGAATGTTTTTGATACTTAGAGAATGCAAATATTTAACACGCTCATCATGCTTTCTTTTTAAGCAAATGTTAATATGAACAATGCATCTATAAATATTTCAATGGCAAGAATATTACACCACTAATCATAATCATTTTTACTATTGAAATATTATAAACTAAATTAATTTTCAATCAGAATTTAAGGCTAAGACAACAACTAAAGCATTTGGACAGATATCACTCTCACATCTTAAGGGCTCTAAAAGCTTTAACTGCAACTGCTACACATTTCTGTCTGTATAGAATCCCTCCCCTGGAGGAAAATAGACCACCACTGCATAAAAGGAGTGAAGACAAGTCATGAGCTGCCTGACATTTGGCTACTCAATCCTTATGTGGGGAACATCCACATTCTGACCATCTTGAGTGGCTGACTGACAGTGTCCAAGCTTCAAACTGGTCTCTGAGGATGCCTTTGAACTATTGTGATGGGACCCCCTTGACTAAGGACTGCTGGCAACGTGACAAACTTTCTGCCTTAACGCCTATGCTAAATAGCAAGCTAATGCAGCACGCCTTGTATCTCTGGCCGAGGGAGCAAAGCGAAGGAAGGGAAGACAAGGTGAAGCAAGGCAAGGATGCAGTGAGCATTCAAACAAGTTCAGAGTGAGTGAACATAGTGCTGGCAAGTACACAGGCCCAATATGAAGCCTGATCCAGTTCATGAGCTGCGTCCACGTCACTGGGTTATAACAAGTCATTATAAAACACTAAGTTCGACCCAGCGGTAGTACTATTATAGATTTTACCAAACAACTGGGTAGGATTCACGGCAGGTTTTCACCGTGAGTCCTAGTGAGTTTTTTCACACTATGCTCAGTAACTCACCTCATTAGCTACGTGCCGTGTCTCTATGGTGCACCACTTGTATTATCTTCACTTGCACCAGTGCCACAAGTATTTGACGCTGCCTGGATCGTCCAGATTTCCTGGAGCCAGTGCTGTTTTTATCACCCAGCCGTGCATCAGGTCAAACACTACCAGCCAGCAGCTGCCCTTCACTGTGCACGCACTCGAAGGGGAACCAAAATAAATGCTTCTCATGGCACATGTGGCACAGCGAACACTTCATTGCCAATATAAGTGCACATTTGTAAATGTATTGCTATTTAAGAACCAAGCAACACAGGTTAACTACCGTTAGTGTCTTCCCATCTTAGAACCTGTCTAAGGGGGGTGCTTCTCTTTCTCCAATGCCCATTGTAGCCTCTCATGTTCTCACTTGTCAGTACGGAAACATCATACACTGGAAAGTCTTCAAACATTTGAAAACATTTATTCAGGAGCAGCAAAGGAAAAAGAACAACACGAAAAAAACTGCTTTCAAATTTGTTCTACTTCTTTTGTTACATCTGTTGTAGGAAAAGTTTTGGAAAGGATTATAAGAGATAGGATTTATAATCATCTAGTAAGCAACAATTTGATTGGAGATAGTCAACATGGATTCGTCAAGGGCAGGTCGTGTCTCACAAACCTCATTGAGTTTTTTGAGAAGGTGACCAAGCATGTGGATGAGGGTAGGGCAGTTGACGTGGTGTACATGGACTTCAGTAAAGCCTTTGATAAGGTTCCACATGGTAGGCTATTGGAGAAAATGCAGAGGCATGGGATTGAGGGAGATTTAGCAGTTTGGATTAGAAACTGGCTTTCTGAAAGAAGGCAAAGAGTGGTGGTTGATGGAAAATATTCAGCCTGGAGTCCGGTTACTAGTGGCGTGCCACAAGGATCTGTTTTGGGACCACTGCTGTTTGTCATTTTTATAAATGACTTGGACGCAGACATAGGTGGATGGGTTAGTAAGTTTGCAGATGACACTAAAGTCGGTGGAGTGGTGGACTGTGTGGAAGAACGTTGCAGGTTGCAGGGAGACTTGGATAAACTGCAGAATTGGGCTGAAAGGTGGCAAATGGAGTTCAATGCAGATAAATGTGAGGTGATGCACTTTGGGAAGAATAATAGGAAGGCAGAATACTGGGTCAATGGAAAGCTTCTTGGTAGTGTGGATGTGCAGAGGGATCTTGGTGTCCAGGTACATAGATCCCTGAAAGTTGCCACCCAGGTTGATAGTGCTGTTAAGAAGGCATACGGTGTGTTAGGTTTCATTGGTAGAGGGATTGAGTTTCGGAGCCGTGATGTCATGCTGCAACTGTACAAAACGCTAGTGCGGCCTCACTTGGAATATTGCGTACAGTTCTGGTCGCCCCATTACAGGAAGAATGTGGAAGCATTGGAAAAGGTGCAGAGGAGATTTACCAGGATGTTGCCTGGTCTGAAGCGAAGGTCTTATGAGGAAAGGCTGAGGGACTTGGGTCTGTTCTCATTGGAGAGAAGAAGGCTAAGAGGGGATTTAATAGAGACATACAAAATGATCAGAGGATTAGATAGGGTGGACAGTGAGAGTCTTTTTCCTAGGATGATGACATCAGCTAGTACGAGGGGGCATAGCTGCAAATTGAGGGGTGATAGATTTAAGACAGATGTCAGAGGCAGGTTCTTTACTCAGAGAGTGGTAAGGGCGTGTAATGCCCTGCCTGCCAATGTAGTTAACTCAGCCACATTAGGGGCATTTAAACAGTCCTTGAATAAGCATATGGATGATGATGGGATAGTGTAGGGGGATGGGCTTAGATTAGTTCACAGGTCGGCGCAACATCGAGGGCCGAAGGGCCTGTTCTGCGCTGTATTGTTCTATGTTCTTTGTTCTTAGCACCATACATTTGTAATTGTGAATTGTTTAATTTTATTGAAATTTCTGTTACAAAATAGTACACGGAATTTATTTTCAGAAAAAATTTGAGCACTTTGTAGGACCCCAGTGACCAAATTGTACAAATGCAGATGATACATTTTTCTCAATAAAATACCATCTTTTGTTGTCTTGAAGGCTTACACACAATAGGATAAAGCTTATTACAGCATGCTCTATGGAAATGACAAATACTATAATGACATTTCTATGAAACTCAAGCTCTGCTATAATTTATTATCTATCATAGATTCTTGTCTTGGGCAATTTTAAGAAATACAGATCAAATACCTGATGTACCAGTTAGAACTTTAAATTTTCAGGAATCAATGAAAAAAAATTGGTGTGTTGGAATCACACAGCAGGATCAGGATTCAGTGCTCTATTTTCAGTGTAATGCAAAACGAAATGTCTCAAGACTTGCAATTAATTGTTCCAATGCTCTAGTTGCCATGGTCACACCAATATTGGAGTCTAACTTTATAGAATATAACCACAATTTGAAGCTAAAAGATTTGTAATGTACCAAATGTTTTGAGAGAAATAATAATGGTGTAGGTAACAATTGTATGTGAGACTGAATAAAATTGAAGAAAAAGCATTGACTCTACAAGGTCGCATCTGTGTCTGTCATTTTCCCTCTTCTTCCATGATCACATTCTTTTCACTGCTGACCACAACTGATCTCGACTAGCATTTAATTCAAGATTAAATTTCCCCAATGGATGTAAAAAATTAGATTGTACAATTTTTAAAACTCTGTTTGACAACAAGCAAAGCATTTCAACAATGAGAGCTAGGGGTGCGAGCTCATAGTTCCTTGAAGGTGGAATTGCAGGTAGACAGAGTCGTGAAGAAGGCATTTGACACTCATGCTTTTATTGGTCAGTGCATTGAGAATGGGAGTTCGGATGCCATGTTGCAGCTGTACAGGACATTAGTTCGGCCACTTTTGGAATATTGTGTTCAATTCTGGTCTCCCTAGTATAGGAAAGATATTGTTAAACGCGATTGAGTTCGGAAAGGATTAACAAGGATGTTGCTGGGATTGGAGCGTTTGCGTTATAGGGAGAGGCTGAATAGGCTGGGGCTATTTCGTTGGAGCATCAGAGGCTGAGGGGTTATCTGATAGAGTTTTATAAAATCATGAGGGGCATGGATAGGATAAATAGGCAAGGTCTTTTCCCCGGGGTGCTGGAGTCCAAAACTAGAGGGCATAGGTTTAAGGTGAGAGGGGAAAGATTTAAAAGGGACATAGGGGGCAACTTTTTCACACAGAGGGTGGTCCGCGTATGGAATGAGCTGCCAGAGGAAGCAGTGCAGGCTGGTATGATTACATCATTTAGACGGTATCTGGATGGACACCCGAATAGGAAGGTTTTAGAGAGATATGGGCCAAATGGTGGCAAATGGGACTAGATTAATTTAGGATATCTGGTTGGCATGGACGAGATGGACTGAAGGGTCTGTTTCCGTGCTGTATGACTCTACGACTTGAGTCATAACCGAGGAGATGTTTTGACAATGAAAACATGTATTAAACTTGGCAATCTTGATTAGATATCTGTGCATATTGGTAGTCATAAAGAAGCTTATAAAAATATAAAATGCTGCACTCAGTCTTTGAACTGCTGCGCAATCTTTTAAAGATAGTGTGATGTATCTTCCATCTGTCAGTTGTTGTATATTGTTAATGAATGTTCTTTATGGAAATTGCTGTGTGAGATGTTTGTCCACGTATATTTCTCTATAAGTTACGTGAACAGAGCTGCAGGTGTTCAGAAGAAACATAGAATTAAAAATATTGCAGCTGATTATAGCATTATTTTAATGTTTTCAAAGCATGTGAAATTCATTTGCATGGTAAAGGAGCAGGCCAGAGGCTAGGAAATCTTTAGCAAGTTGACTCAGCTTTCTGACTCCACAAAACCTTTCTACTATGTAAAGACAGTCAGAAGCATGCTGGACTGCCCTCCAGTTGTCTGAATTAGTGCAGCACCAATAACATCGCAGAAGTTCAGCACTCTGCTGGACCAAATAGCTTAAGTGATCAACACTCCATCCACCACCTTAAGCATTCCCTCTCTCTACCACACGCACAAAATGACAGCAACGTGTATGATCTAAAAGATACATCCACTAAATATCTTTTAATAGTTCTCCTTTTCTACCAAGAAGAACAAGGACAGCGAACACATGGCAAGACCACCACTTGCACGTTCTCCTCCAAGCCACATACCATTCCTTACTTCGATATCAGTTCTTTGCCTGTCACTGTGTCAAAATCCTGAAACTGCCTTCCTACACCCCACAGATTTCCAGATTCAAGGAGATGGCTCACGAACAATCTCACAGGGATTTTAAATGCTGGCCTTAGAGACACCCACATCCTATAAATGAACAAAATCACCCTAATGTTCTTTCCTCTCATTGTCTCTTCCTCACATTGTCCAATCCCAACAACTTGGCTGGAATTTCTTTGCGTTTAAAAGATGCAGATGTTTTGCATTTTGAAACTTCTCTGCTTGTACATTGTACCTGTGCTGCTGTTATTTCATAAGATCCATAGAACCCGATTAGAAATTAACCCTATTTGCCTATTATTACAGTCAATAAGAATTCAAGATTAAATCTTCAACTCAATTTGCAAGATTTTTACATGGCAAAATTTTAGTGAAGGCTGTCAGTAGAAAAAGTTTAAATTAAATAAAAATGACAAAGTTAACCCAAAACAGAACAGTATTCATTCACAGAAAACATTCAGCTATTATTCTGAAGTATCAATGAAAGTTCAATCTGTGGCCATATGAAGGAGCTGGTCAAAATTACAAACTGAAATTCTGTCTTCGTGGAAACTTATCTTTCAGTTTTTGCATCTCCTGCTGTGGAGAAAATTTGTTCAAGTTTACAAAGAGGACCGATGTGCAACTTGTGTGTGTGTAGATGTTCAGAAGGCATTTGACAAAGAACTGTGTAATAGAGTTGTTAGCAGAATAGAAGCCGTTGGGATTAAATAGTCAGTGGCAGTGAAAACAAAATTGGCTGAGAGATAGAATATAGACAGCAGTACAGAACAGCTGTTTCTCAGGATGACGGGAAGCATCAAGATGGTGTCCCTCAGGAGTCAGCATTAGAAATTCTATTTTTACATATGGGTTACCCGCTTTCAGAGTCATAAAAATTGGAGACTAGGACACAGCCCTGTTTTGCTTTATTCACCAATGTAAAGCTGTCAAATGTAGTGCCATTTACAGATTGTGCTGTCACCAAAGAAATGAATGGGAATAAGCAGCTTCAGTGGATGGCCAATTTTTCCAAAACCTGGTGGAATCCTGCTCTACTCATGGTGTTGAATGATATGGTGAAACTTACAGAAGTAACGTAAAGACTATGGTCAGAGAGCAAGCACTACAATTTGACCAGACTGAAAGCAAAGACAAAAATACAAGACATCCTGATGAGAGATCTCCTATATGCTGATGACACAATACTAGTGCTCACACAGAAATTCCGCTACAAAGATCTGTGGACGGTGCCTCTCGTGTCTGCAACATGTTCCCTTACTATAAATGTCAGGAAAACTGTGTGGTTATGGGACAGGGCATCACATCTCCATCCTTGATCCTGACTCTCAAAATGTGCATGGAGTAATATCAAACTGACTCCTGGGGTCAGCCATCTAGTTTCTGAGGCCTATGCTCGGGTATGTTGCTGCATGATTGGGGAACTTGGATGACGTTCAGCTTTCAAGAAAGGAAAGGAAACAGCCTTCATCTTCATTGTTTGCAGCACCTTTCCAATTTCATAAAAGGACCAAGTTGTGACTGCAGCAGGCTGCTCTCAGGTAAATCTTCCAATCAGGTTAGCATTTGTCAAGCACAGGTGGCTTTGCTGGCTTGGGCACGTTTGCAGAATGGAAGATGATCATATATCCCATTTTCTGTATGGTGACATGACCAGGGCCAGAAGACCAGCAGGACACTGCCAATGCTTCACTTCAAGGGTACTTGCAAAAGGTTCTAAACATTGACTTTCACACTGACTTTCAACTCTACTCCATAGTGTAAAATGGCAACATCACCTGTGGCCTGGTGTGTGTCATCATTATGATCAGTGGTGGCAGAGGCTTGATAAAAGGCACCACTACCAGAAAAATAGGACACGTGACCACGACGCCATATGCAGTGCTTGTGACAGAACCTGCCCCACACAGATTGGCCTCTTCAGCTACCAGCTAACATGCAGCGTTAGTCAGTACTCCACGCCCGGTGAATTTGATTTCTGCCTGTCCATTATCCAACACAGATGGAAGGACGCCAACGATAGGGAGAAGAATTTTACAGAATTTGTAAACTACACTTAATGTGAGGAGCACAATAGCAAATCCAAAGAGGGAACAGTTGCAACGTTTACTAACAGTGGTGAATGAAATGTCTGCAAAAATTTGTGAAATTATACATTTAAGGAGGCAAAATTAGAAGTCATGGTTGGCTGATTTTCCTATTCCCATGTGGGAGGCTAATTCATTCAAATAAGTGACCACTGCAAGGCTGCTTGAATGGCCACCCTCTGCAGGATTTCCTGAACGTTGTGCAGGCTGCAGCCAGGAAAGGAGTCCGGCAGATAAGCATTAGCTGCCTTCCAGCACAATGGGAGCACTGGTCTTTATTTCTGAGTACATTGTGGAAAGGACCATTTGTGGGAATGGCCACACCTGTCACACTGACATCACCACTGGAGGATTCACTCCTCCTGTCATTGAGATCTGCATGCCTGACCTGGACACATTAACAACCTCAGGAGCAGTAACTTCTGCGAAGGTGTACTGAAGCTGCTGAGCTGCCAGGCCTCTGGTTGGAAGGAGCACCAAACATGATAGGATTTATCTAAACAGAGCTAGGGCTTTGCAGGTTCAACAAAGCACGGTGTCTGCATGTGGCTTAAATATATCCCTTCACCTCAGCAAAGATGTTGCAAGCCACACAGGAAATTATTTTCTGAAGACAGTGCCTCCCATCAGAGCTTCATTTGGACTGTGCTGGGACCAGTGTCCTGGTGAATTGAATAACTAAGGCTCTTGAGACAGCTTTTATCCAAATGGTGGGAGGGAAAAGAGAGGGATCAGGAGAGGCTAAATGTATTAGTGGTATTGAGGGGAGCTATTTTGAGTTGAGGTTAAAGGGTATGATCCTATGGTGATTACAGAGACATAGTTACAAGGAGATCAAAGTTGGAAACTAAATATTCATGGGTATATGATATGTTGAAAGGACAGGCAGCAAGGGACAGGTGGTAGGGTTGCACTGTTAATACAAGATGGTGTGCGTTGGTAAGAAAGATTCTTGGATTGGAAGATGCAGAATTCATATGAGTAAATGTCAGAAATAACAAGGGAGAAAAAAACTGTTGGGAGTAGTTTATTGGCTGTCTAACATCACCTGTTCTGCATGAGACAGAATAAATCATGAGATAATGAAGGCATGTAAAGAAAGTCAGTGTACTAATCATGGGTACTTTAATTCCTGAAAGGGATAGTCTATGGATTACCTAACAGTAGCTCTGCTGAAGGACAAATAATAGATCAGGATGCAATGTGGGCCATGTCATGAATGATTCTTCACGCAGATTGGGAAAATCAAATTGACAGGGGTAGTCATGAAAAAGATGTAATAGTGTGATTTCAGTACAGAGTCACAGAGTCAGAGTCATACAGCACATAAACAGAACCCAACCAGTCTATGCTGACCGTAATCCTAAACTAAACTAGTTCCACCTGCCTGTGCTTGGCCCATATCCCTCCAATTTTTTTTATTCATATACTTATTAAATGTCTTTTAAATGTTGTAACTGCACCTGCATCCACCACCAGGTAAGGAAGGGAGGGATGGAATGGGTTTCCTTTGCTTTTCTTTCTTGTTTAATTGTAACAATAGTGTTCAGAATTTGAAAAGGTGGGTTGACAATTCCACTGCATGTTCTGAACTGGTTCTGCACTGATTGTAACAATTAGTCAGAGGTTGAGTTTTTAAACAAGTAGATGGTCAAGTTTAAAATTTGAGTCATAGAGTCATACAGCACAGAAACAGACCCTTCGGTCCAACTCATCCATGCCAATCAAGTTTCCCAAACTAAATTGGTCCCATTTGCTTGCATTTGGCCCATATCCCTCTAAACCTTTCCAATTCATGTACCTGTCCAAATGTTTTTTTAAATTATGTAACTGTACCTGCATCTACCACTTTCTCTGGCATTTCATTCCACCAATGAATCACCCTCTGTGTGAAAAGGTTGCTCCTAAGATCCCTTTTAAATCTTTTTCCTCTCACATTAAAAATATGCCCTCCAGTTTTGAACTCCCAACTCTATGGAAAAGACCTTTGCTATTCATCTTATCAAAATCCCTCATGATTTTATAAACCTCCATAAATGTCACCCCTCAACATCCTACGCTCCAGTGGAAAAGGTCCCAGCTTAAGCAGCCTCTCCTTATAACTCAAACCCCTCAATCCCAGCAACATCCTGGTAAATCTTTTCTGTCCCCTCACCAGTTTAATAATATCCTTTCTATAGCAGGGTGACCGGAACTGTACACAGTACTCCAAAAGTGGCCTGACCAATGTCCTGTAAAACTGCAACATGCCATCCCAACTCCTGTACTTAATTGTCTCAGCAATGAAGGCAAGCATGCTAAATGCCTTCTTAACCATCCTATCTACCTGTGACACAACTTTTAACTGTGTACCTGAACCCCTGGGTCTCTCTGTTTGACAAAATTACCCAGATCATTACATTTAAATATGTAAGTCCTGCCCTTGTTTGTCTTATCTAAACGTGGCACCTCATATTTATCTAAATTAAACTCCATCTGCCACTCCTCAGTCCATTGGCCCAATTGATCAAGATCCTTCTGTAATCTTAGATAACTTTCTTCATTGTCCCTTATAGCACCAATTTTGGTGCCTTCGGCAAACTTACTAACCACGTTTCTTATATTCTCACCCTAATCAGTGGACCCAGTACTGATACCTGAGGAGCACCGCTGGTCACAGCCTCTAGTCCAAAAAATAACCCTCCACCACTACCCTCTTCTCCTACCATCAAGCCAATTTTGTATCCAATTGGCAAGCACTTCCTGAATCCCATATGATCAAACTTTACTAACCAGTCTACCATGTGGAACCTTGTCCAAGAGCTTACTGAAGTCCATGTAGACAATATCAACTACTCTTCTCTCATCTATCTTCTTTGAAAGCCTCCTACAACAGCCTGGCTTCTTTTTAGCAACATTATCCTGATAAATGGAATCAGTTTCAGATATCTACCGATGGTGCCCAATCTTACTTCCTCCCTCTCTGCTTTCAAAGGCCTGTGGACCATTAGACATAAGAGTACATATAGCCATTCAGTCCATCAAGTCTGCTCCACCATGCCTGCATCATGGAAGATCTGAACAAAGAACAAAGAACAGTGTAGCACAGGAACAGGTGTGTTCCGCCTTTGGTCCAC
This sequence comes from Ginglymostoma cirratum, assembly GCA_024137785.1. Classification (NCBI taxonomy): domain Eukaryota; kingdom Metazoa; phylum Chordata; class Chondrichthyes; order Orectolobiformes; family Ginglymostomatidae; genus Ginglymostoma; species Ginglymostoma cirratum. The sequence continues at coordinate 31,211,116 of JAHRHZ010000022.1, read as the reverse complement.
CAAGATTGCACTGACATGCGAAGCCTTTCTAAACTGAATCCTTTTTGTCCATATCCCTTTATTCCCTGCCGATGTGTATATCTGTCAAGATGCCTCTTAAAACAATGTTTTTGTATCTACCTCCACCAACTCTGCTGGTAACGCATTCCATGCACTTACCACCCTCTGTGTAAAATACTTGCCTCTCCCATCTCCTTTAAACTTGCACTCGTTTACCTTAAACCTATGTTCCCCAGTAGTTGATATTTCTACCCTGGGAAGAAGTCTCTGACTATCCACTCTATCTATGCATCTTAAGATTTTGTAAACTTCTATTAGGTTGCCCCTCATCCTTCGACATTCAAATAAAAACAAGCAAGTTTATCCACTCTCTCCTCCCAGCTAATACCCTCCAATTATCTGATTATTTGATAATCCTTAACTCCACTTCCCTGCTTTTTCCACATAATCCTTGATTCTCTAGCACATTAAAATTATGTCTATCTCAGTCTCAAACCTACTTAATGATCCAGCCTCTATAGCCCTCTGTGGCAAAGAATTCCACAGATTCACAACCTTCTGAGAGAAGAAATTCCTCTTCTCTCTCTTAAATGTGTGACTCCTCACTCTGAGATTATGCGCCCTGGTCCGATGGAACACTTTTCTCTTCAACCATCCTCCAACTCTGTTCTTAATGGTACTCTATCCTTTCCCTGACTCACGGTTCGTTCATCTATGACTCAAAAGCAATCTGAGACATAAAGGAGAGTTTGACAAATGCAAACAGCTGGGGATGCACGTTTAAAAATCTCCATATAGTTCTCTGCAAGTTAATCATTTTCTTGGATTTTATCCACTCCACACTGCATAATCTAGGAATATTTAAAGAATTGTAGCATTTATTTTTTAATTGTGCATCATAGGAGCAATGTGCAGTTTAAGGCAACTGTATTGACCACAGATGTCTCAGGAATGCAACAAAAATTAGTTGCTGGAAGAACTAATGGACTTGGAGAAACTCTGTTCAGGGATTAGGAAGCAAATCTATTTCCCCATCACTTGATTCATGTCCAAAACCCATGTGTCATTGTCCCAGCATATCTGAAAGTACAAAAGCTCTACAGGTCAGACAATATTCCATTATTAGATTCTCTTTCTTTATTTGTTTTTGTGGGATGTAGGAATTGTTTCTCATCCCTACCTAGCCTTGAATTGAATGAGTTGCTGGGCTGAAATAACTGCACAGAGACCGTTATCCCATCACCAAATCACCCTTTATTTACACCTGCGTAGTACATGGACTCTAACGAGCCAGCTCAAAGCCAGTCCCTTGTGTTAGAAGATTCTCTGAATCTCCTTTATTTTCAGCTCAGAGTCAGTCCTTAGACTGAGGAGACCTTCTGAAGATCCTGTTTAATTCTTTTTCTCTGTTTCACTACTGTACAGCAATAGTGTTTATTTTTTTCTCCACATCACCCATAGCGTGTGAGTGTATGTGCAGTGACTCAGTAAAGAAACTATGTGCAAAAGCCCTTGTTCAATATTTCCACCACCAGGAAAACATCCATGCGCTCGGGGAACCAGTAACAAACAAAGCCCAATAAGGGCACTGCCTACGTGAACTTCCTGTTTATATCTGTCAGCCAGGGCTCTCTAATTGACCCAGGTTAACAACCCCAATCAAGGATCTACCTGGCCCTCATTACAATCACTACATTGGTCATTTCAGAGGGCAGCTAAGTATTAATGACATTGTTCTAGGTCTAGAGTCACGTGTAGGGCAGATCAGGCAAGGACGGCAGCTTTTATTCCTAAACCAGATAGATTCTACAATAATCTATGATAGTTTCACAGTTAATATTCCTGATACTGGCTTCATATTCCAGATTATATTAATTGAATTGAAAGTTCACCAGCTGCCACAGTGGGATTTGAACCAATGCCCCCAGAGCATAAGCTTGGCACTCTGATTTAGTGACATAACCATTCCGCAACTGTCTAACAGCATGTGAGTGCTGCATTTGTTGCCCATTCATAATTGATCTGAAATTGATTCTGAAAGTGACCTGGCTACAATCATTTAAATGTGAGTACAAGTTAGGAAATGAAACATACACTAGAACATCATGTGCACAATTACAGGTTAAATGTAGAGAAAGGTAAATTTTGGTCATAAACTATGACAAGAGGAATAGGCTTACGGCTGGCATCCTGTTTTGGCTGTAATTTTCCAACTTTTGGTCCTGAATGTAATGATATTTCTAAATGTAATTTCCTTTTTTCTTCTGGAGATGTTGCTTTCAAAGTTCAGACTCTTTTTCCAGTAGAATTCTTTGTCTCCTAGCAGGAATGTAGACACAGGTTCAGATGCAGCAAACTCCAAGCTTAGCTGTTAGGTTAGGTTGGACAGCGAGAGAAAGATAGAGATTGAGTGAACAGTTTTTCCTCATTCCTGCTGGTACAGTTCTGTCAGTTCAAGTCCAAGCACAAGCATAAACCTTGCCTCACAACATGATGTCTCTCAAAATGCAACCAGAAACTCAAAAATCTGGAGCGTATTCCCAAAGTTCGTGTTACTTCGATCATGCTTACACATCTTCTTAGGCATGGTTATGTGGCCCAGCTGATTTTCTGTACCATAATTTGAACCGTGTTCTTCATTAAAGGCAGGAAAGAAGCTGTTAGCAGTTCTCCAGGTATGTATTGTTTATGGTGATCTTCTTAGATCCTGTGTCTCCATGGAAATGAAGGTGGCTTACATCAATGCATTATGGCAGCCATTTTAATGTCGGCCAGTGTTCCTTTGTTCCAGTGAAATTCCCTTTTTTAAGAAAAGGCCAGAAATTGTGAATCCAGGTGACAAAATAGAACATCTTCATAAGAGTCAAAGGTCCAATTTCTTCCCATCACATTGTGGACCAGGAACCTCTACTTCTTTTTCTGTCAGAAGGGTTTACAAGTGGATTCTCAACCTATTTGGCCATTTTATGAATGCAGAACCTTGCTTGGTCGGGAATCCCTGGAACAGGTCCTAACCCCAGAGCTCTCATTCAGATGCATGGGCACACCTCACCATGACACAAGATCTTCCCCTGCTTCTGTATGCAGCATTTCTGTGGACAGACTGTCTTCTTCCAGCACCCATTTGCACCAGAATGTATTGTTTATTTTAGAACAGAATATGTTCTTGGACTTATCACGTCGGTCCCAGTTTGCAGCTCCTACAAAACAGCTACATAACATTTGGCACATCAACTCATTCATATTTACCAATGCAGTCACCTCAGGTACAGAGACTTTAATAATTCAGGGAACCTGACTGGAAAGGAACATCTTTTATTGTGGATCACCAAAATAAAGCCCCTACTTGTGGAATACATAGACTAGTCGTAGCCTGGAACGGACAGTTCTACAGATCTATCCCCGGGTCTGCCTTATGAAGGGCTCAAGTGATGAGTTCCAGTTGGGCAGGCCATTTCCTGTTACCATAGTAACTTATACTCAGTCAGTTGCACAGGGAGATTGGTTAGTTATTCTCCATGAGCCTTGTAGGGGTTATCACAGACACCAAGGTGTATTTATTGGTATATGAAATGCATGACATTAGCTTTCTCTGCATTTTACTAGTTGATATTCAAGATATGTAGAATTGTTATAATTTTATTTGCTGTAGGTTTACAAGTAATCTGAGGAGAGCTGATTTAAATTTATAGTTGTGAGGCAGAAATTACAGTACAGCCTCTAGAAAGTATGAAAAATAAATGAATCAAAATGATTTATGTGAAACTACCAAAGCTGAATTCAAAACTATGCAATTAACTCTGCAATGAATAAGTTAATGTGAAAATAATCATCATAAATTTTCACACGTGGGTGTCAAGACAATGAAACTTTTTTGAGCAAAATCACAATCCTTCCCAGTGGAAGGAACATTTTTAGTTGTAAATAGAAGGAAAAATTAATTGATTTGCACAGCACTTACATTGCCCAAATACCATAGCTAGATTACTGAAGAAGCTAAAACGTCAGCTTATCACTGCCTTTGTCTCTTTAAATGTACTCACTACGGTGTCTAATATTTCTGGGAGACTTCTGTGACTTTTTATATTGTTTCATGGCTGAGAAATCTGGATCTTAACATGCATATTGACAGAAAAATATAGGAGTTGAAGTTGTTAATGTTGACATTTTTCAAATATATATTACAATAAATGCATTTTTGGCTCATCCTATGCGTACATGTTGATTTTCTCCTTATTCTTGCGTATTCTTAAGATTTTTGATAACTAACAGGTGAAAGGTTGTCTGTAGTAGACAGCAATGCTGAGTAATGATCAGCTATGATCTTATTGAAAGGCAGAACAGGTTCAACAGTATCAGAGGAGCAGGAAGGCTGACGTTTCGGGCCTAGGCCCTACTTCAGAAATGGGGGAGGGGGAAGGGGTTCTGAAATAAGTAGGGACAGAGGAGAAGATAGGTGGAGAGGAGACAGACCGGTCAAAGAGACGGGGATGGAGCCAGTAGATGCCACTCCCATACATCTCAGATGTCCTCATTTTTCAAGGACCGCAACATTCCCCCCTCAGTGGTCGAGAATGCCCTCGACCATGTCTCCCACATTTCCCGCAACTCATCCCTCACACCCCGTCCCCACAATAAAAACCAAAAAAAAAATTCCCCTCGTCCTCACGTACCACCCCACCAACCTCCAGATCCAACGCATCATCCTCCGACACTTCCGCCATCTGCAATCTGACCACACCACCAAAGACATTTTTCTCTCCCCACCCTGATCTGCTTTCTGGAGGGACCTCTCTCTCTGTGACTCCCTTGTCCATTCCACACTCCCCTCCAGCTCCACCACACCCGGCACTTTGCCCTGCAACCACAGGAAATGCTACACCTGCACCCACACCTCCTCCCACACCTCCTCCCTCACCCCCATCCCAGGCCCCAAGAAAACTTTCCACATCAAGCAGATGTTCACCTGCACATCTGCTAATGTGGTATACTGCATCCGCTGTTCCCATTGTGGCCTCCTCTACACTGGGGAAACCAAGCGGAGGCTTGGGGACCGCTTTGCAGAACACCTAATCTCGGTTCGCACTAAACAACTGCACCTCCCTGTTGCGAACCATTTCAACTCCCCCTCCCATTCTGCAGATGACATGTTCATCCTGGGCCTCCTGCAGTGCCACAACGATGCTACCCGAAGGTTGCTGGAACAGCAACTCCTATTCCGCTTGGGAACCCTGCAGCCCAATGGTATCAATGTGGACTTCACAAGCTTCAAAATCTCCCCTTCCCCTACCACATCCCAAAACCAGCCCAGCTCATCCCCGCCTCCCTAACCAGTCCTTCCACCTATCCCCTCCTTCCATCTCAAGCCCCACCCCCATCTCCTACCTAATAACCTCATCCCGCCCCCTTGACCTGTCTGTCCTCCCTGGACTGACCTATCTCCTCCCTACCTCCCCACCTACACTCACCTTTACTGGCTCCATCCCCGCCTCTTTGACCGGTCTGTCTCCTCTCCACCTATCTTCTCCTCTGTCCATCTTCTATCCACCTCCCCCCTCTCCCTATTTATTTCAGAACCCCCTTCCCCACCCCCATTTCTGAAGAAGGGTCCAGGCCCGAAATGTCAGCCTTCCTGCTCCTCTGATGCTGCTTGGCCTGCTGTGTTCATCCAGCTCTACACCTTGTTATCTCAGATTCTCCAGCATCTGCAGCTTCTACTATCTCTGAAACAGGTTCAGTAGTGACTGACCTACTCCTGGCCCTAATTTGCATGTATCTAAACAAATAAATAAAGATATTTCTAAGCAACCTATTCAGAGATGTTTTTACTCACCTCTGGAGCAAGTAGGACTTGAACCTGGGCCTCCTGGCTCATTGATCAGGACACTACCACTGCACCACAACAGATGTAACAGTGTGCCAGGGGAAAAACCTATTTCTTGCTACTGTGCCATTGCTTGATACTGTAATTTGTACAAATTTTGGATCCCTTCCCTTGTCTTGTAATACCATAAGCTAATCATTCTCAGTCCCCTCCCCAACTCAGAGAAACGTTTGGCGTGAATTCTTTGTTCTCAATTTCCTCTCAAACAAAAGACCTCCTCCACGACTTCTGCGATGATTTGCTCCCGATGTAAGTTATATGCAAATTAATATCAGAGCATTTTGAAGCCAGATTTTTTTCTAGAATCAGTTTATATTGCAAGCTATAATTATGAATTATTGATGCTAATATGATGTTCAAATGCAAAAGCAATAGGGACAAGCTGTTTCTACGATCAAGATGTCAGTAAACAAGTTTAAATTAATTCACAAAAGAGTCTAGGATTTGATTAAGTGAGATTCCTTTTCACAGGGAGATCCTATGATTTGAAATGCACTACCAGAAAGTATGGTGGACACAGATTCAGTAGTGATTCTTGACTGCTTGAAAAGGAAAATACTGCAGGGCTCTGGGGAAAGAACAGAGGATGGTAGATCTTTCAGATAGTCAACATAGGGATGTCTGGGCCAAACGACCTCCTTGGGTCCTGGTTGATGCAAAGGTTCTCTCAAATCATTCTCTTACTTGCCCCACCTCCTCATAGAAGAAATGGATGAACCATTCTGAAGAACAAGTGGCAAAGAAGGAACATGCCAGAGGAGGAGGAACACCTCAGTTCACCTATAACAAATGACTGCGCTTAGAATGATGCTTTGAGAATGAAAACCAGCAGCAGTGGCTGCAGGTCACCAAAGGTTCCACAAACAAGTAATGAGAAAGTCAAAGGACTGTCAAGCTACCTTCCCAGATGAAAGAAATGAGTCTGTCTGTGGCCTTCCCCATCACAGTGGTGCTTGATTTTTTTCCGCAAATAGCTCCTTCCAGGCAATAGCATTAACATGGACAGCATAAGCCAGCCTGTTGCTCATGTTCTAAGTAACACATCACCCCAATCAGAGAATGGGTCACTTATCCCAACTGTCTGATTCCTACCTCCCAGCCAATTACTGACCCATGCTTCATGAATACTCAAATTCCATGCCCTTTCATTTTGACTAATAATGTGATGTGGAACTTTACTGAATTCCTTCAGGAACCTCACAAAGATAGCATTCTTAGACATCTTCAATTCCTCAAAAATGTTAATTACATTGATCAGGCCTTCTGGTAACAATCCCATATCCAAGGCATATTTAATGATTAAACACGTAAGATTTCCCCACTCCAACTTATTTAAGTTCCCTTATACCACAGGTATTTTGATCTCAAAAGGCGAAGACTGCAAAATAGAAAATAAGAACATTCCCTGGCTAGATTTAATTTCATGTATTTACATGATGCATTTAACATTGAAAAATGCTTCAAATGATAAAATATGAGCCAAGTCATTCAGGAAGGAAGTCAGGATTCTACACACTAACATTGGAATACATGAAAAGAAGTTGATGCTATCTCAATGAATACTTTAATTCTGAGGTCAAAAGATTTTGCTAGTCAATGGCATTAAGGAATATATGGAACTAAGGCAAGAATTATAATTAGAGTGCAGATCAACCACGATCTCACTGAATGGCAAAATAGGCTCTGGGAACTGAATGATTTATTCCTGATCCAAAATTTTTGGATGAGCACTTGTCTCACATCCTTGAATACCATGATATTTCAAGTGCTCATCCAAATTTTTTTGAAGAAAGATTGTAAGGTTTCCGGCCTCCACTACTTTCACAGGCAGTGTATTCCAGATTCCCACTATCCTCTGAGTGGAAAAGTTTTTTTTTTCTGAAATCCCGTCTGAATCCTCTGCTCTTTACCCTAAAGCTATGCCTTCCCATAATTCCTGCACTTGTCCTTGAATGTTATGACATTTCTAGCGAAGGAACCGTAGAACCCCTACAGTGTGGAAGCAGACCATTTGGCCCATCGTGTCCACAATGACCCTCCAAAGAGTATTCCACCCAGAACCACACTCCCTCCCTATCTTTGTCATCATGCACTTCCCATGCCTAATCCACCTAGTCTGCACTCGATGGCAATTTAGCATGGCCAATCCACCTAAGGTGCACATCTTTGGTCTGTGGGAGGTATCCCGCGCAGACACAGGGAGAATGTGCAAACTCCACACAGGCAGTCACCCATGGGTGGATCAAACCCAGGTCCTTAGTGCTATGAGCCAGCAGTGCTAACCACTAAGCCACTGTGCCATCCTAATTGGAAATTGGGAATAGTGTGCCTTTAGTGGTAGTTACGTCAGTGCAGATTCGATAGGCTGAAGGGTCTTTTTTTCTGCGCTGTATGACTATGACTCAATGACTCTAAGTTGCCATTTGTGTGAAATGACCTGCAGCATAGCAAAAATTGGTTGGCGAGTTCTGAAGACTTAAAACTCGTGCAATAATGCTTAATAATGGCCAATTTGCTCAAATCATATCACGCACTAATAAATTTTTTTACAACCAGATCCAGTCCACTGTCCTAGGTGCAGGCTAATGCATCTCGTACCAAATTCAAATGAAACACCAGAACAATTTCCAGGACTCAGCTCTTGGTCCCAAGGATGACTTCTATAAATCCATTCAACTATGGGAGAGAATAAAAACTCTTGCTGCTTTCTACTGCTTTTACTCAAAATTATATTCAAATTCATGCATTTATTCACTTTTTCCAGAAAAATATACACCTTTAAAATGTTAATATGACCAAATTCAGACTTTAGAGATACGTACAAACATACTTACTATTTCCCATGAAAATTGATAGTTCTAGGATATGTTTGTTTCAGCACACTAATGATGCGTTATTATAGAAAAGCTTAAAATACATTTGAGTTCACTTCCATAATAGCATTTGTTTATTACTTTGAAGCTGAAAAATTCCACACTAAGTCTTCAGAATTTGAAAAGTTGTACGAGCAATTTATAACACTTGCTGCGCCATTTTAATGTTTAGTGCCAAAGCCAACTAATGGACACAAAACTAAAGGGATAGGTTAAAATAGTGCAGATTAACTCTGGAATATTTTTGACCGAACATGGCAGCATGCCTGAACAAATGTCCTCAAATCCTTCCCACTCTTGACATGAATGTTAGTTATTTTCAAGAAACTGGGTAATAGAGCAACATAGTAACTGTGTGATACAAGGTAATGGAGTAATATGGTAGCAATATGACAATATAAAGAGCAGCTACTGAGCTGGAGAAACAGATTCACCCAAAGTAACCCGACAGAATTTTTTAGTGTCATCAATTCAAAAGTTGTCAGAGAGACTAATCTACAGAAATCATAAATGGCAGTATGTTATTTTGTCTATCATCTGAACAACTTGTCATCAATTTCTTCAGAGTAATAGGACTTTGTCTTGTTCCTGTGACTGAATTGGAGAAGAAACAGGAACATTAAGAATCATCACAACAGCCAGAAAGAAAAACATGCTTGTTTCACTTTGGCGAACTGGAGATTTCGGTATTTGACTGTCAATCAAAAGAATCAAGTGAGTTTTAGGATGGATTTATGCTACAACCATTATATCAATGCAAAATTATTTTACTTCACACTTGCAAAAATGTACAGACATCTAGTTGAGGATATTAAAGCGCTTTATTTGCCAGGCTAAATGACTCTACAAAACAAAATAAAGTGACTGAATGCATCAAGCTGCCTTTTACTAATAAAAGGAGAAGAATGTTCTTAAAGTCATGGTCTCAGTATTTAATGGAGAGGGATAAAAAAACTTTGATTAGTGAAGGCCAAAGTCTCAACCAAATTCTCCGGCATGATTTGCAGTAGCAGCATGGATTGTTAAATTTATTTTGAAAAGTTGCTATATCACGTAGCTGCAAACAATTTTCTATATGGTTGGCAATGCCAGATACTGAAATTGGTTTGGATGACTGATTTTGATAACATAATCAGTTCCAAAAGCTGATAAAACCAGACAATGCAAGCAGCACTGACGGTGCCACAGAGGTCATGAATAAAGACATCTGCAGCTGAGGAGGTCTGCAAGGCAGGACCCAGGTTAACGAGTTTTGCACAAGAGTATTGTAACTGCAACTCAAGGTCTGATAAAGCCAGCTAGCAAATAATTCAGACAAATGTGTTTGAAAGACTGACAACTCACAATTCAAGCCAAACATTGGAGGTGGTTGGATGGGGTGAATTAGAGCAGCGGAAGAGCTGGCGTGGGGGAGTGTGGAGGGCGGTCTCACATACTCTCTGTATGGGAGTTTCAGGTCCTACAATCCCTTGCAATGGGTTACAAATGACAACTGACTCAAATTTTACAAAACTGGCAGAATTGAAGTGATGACATGAGGAGCATGACAGTACACCTTGAAGGAAAGGTATCAGAATGCACAATCCGCATCACTGTTTGCCATCGGATATGCCATGATGGGATCTTCAAATTTGAACGCAGGCCCACTGAAAAGATTGAACCCCATGAAGCTGCTGCCTTCAGCAGTGCCGAACATGAATATATCCCAAGTGACATCTTTGCAGCTTACTGGAACTATGCTTGTTCCTGAAGTCTAAATAATTGAGCTGTCAAAAGCTTAGAAAGTGTTTGTCACAGGAATGAGAGAAAGTTGCAAAATTAAATCCTACAATGGTAGAGTTTGTCATTCAAAATACATACTTTCATGGCAATATTGATTGGAGGTTGTACTCAAGTGCCTGCACTCCTTAAAATGAATGAGTGCCCTACCATTCAGGATGGCATACACAAGCCGCACCTTGTATCCAGAAAGACTCCTCCTCGTGTTGAACTGATAAAATCCTCTTCTTTGATCTACCCACCTTTGCAAAATGATTGAACATGAGTACACATTTTTTCCCCTCAAGCAGGACACAACTTTGTGAATCGGTGAGCACTTCCATAATTTAGACACAGTCTGTGAAGTATCTGACTGTGATCAGGCTCGTGTTGATGATTCTGCAGAGGTTTCCCTGTCCATAATCCCTGTACTTCACCTGGTTGGATAAAGCTGTGTCAGCAACATTGAGTCTGAAAGTGCTTTTCCTTTTTGAATCTAACATTGCAGATTTGATTCAGATTGGCAAGGTTGGGGATTTTTCACAGGTTAAATCATTGCTCTCATAAAAAGAATTTCTCAAATTCATTGCATTAGAAGTCTTTTCAATTAAATGATCATAAAGAACAGCTGACGTGGTGCCACTTTCCAAGAAGGGTGGTAGAGATAAACCAGGAAACTAGAGACAACTGGGTCTCGCATCAGTGATGGAGAAACTATTGAAGAAAATAGTGAATGAGAAAATTAATCTCCATTTAGCGTTGCAAGATCTGATCAGGGATAGTCAGCATGGCTTTGACTGAGGGAGGTCATGCCTAACAAATCTGGTTGAATTTTTCAAGGAGATTAACAATTATTTGGATGAAGTTAGGACGGTTAATTTGGTTAAAATAGATTTCAGCAAGGCCTTTGACAAGGTGCCACATGGGAAACTGATAAAGTATTTAAAAGCTCATGGGATCCAGGGTAGCCTGGCAAGTTGGAACCAAAATTGGCTCAGTGACTGGAGACAGAAGGTGGTGGTAGACATCTGTTTGTGTGACTGGAGCCCTGTGTGCAGAGACATACCACAGGGATCAGTGTTGGGTTTCTTCTTGTTTGTGACATTCATAAATGATGTAGACTAGAATGTGGGAGAGTTATAAGTAAGTTAGTGGTTAACGCAAAGGTTGACCGGGTGGTTGACAGTGATGAGGAAGGTGTGAGGTTACAAGAAGACATAAACAACTAGTCAGATAGGCAGGTCAGTAACAGATAGAATTTAACCCTGACAAGTGTGACTTTGGAAGAAGGAACAAGGCAAGTGAGTGCGGAACACTAGGAAGTTCAGAGGAACACAGGAATCGTGGGGTGTTTGTCCACAGATCCCTGAAGATGGCAGAACAGGATAATAGGGTAGTTAAGAAGGTATAAGGGATGTTTGCCTTTATCAGTTGTGGCATAGATTATAAGAGCAGGGAGGTAACATTGGAGCAGTACGGAACTTTTGTTAGGCCACAGCTGGAGAACTGTGTGTAGTTCTGATCACCACATTATAGGAAGGATGTGATTGCACTGGAGATGGTGCAGAGGAGATTCACCAGAATGTTACAAAAACAATAAGTGCTGTGAAAACTCAGCAGGTCTGCCAGCACCTGTGTAGAGAAATCAGAGTTAACATTTCAAGTCCAGTGACCCTTCCTCAGAACAGTTCTGAGGAAGGGTCACTGGACCTGAAACATTAACTCTAATTTCTCTCCACAGATGCTGCCAGACCAGTTGAGCTTTTCCAGCAATTTCTGTTTTTGTTTCTGATCTCCAGCATCCGTAGTTCTTTCAGTTTTCACCAGGATGTTGTCTAGAATGGAACATTTCAGCTGAGAAGAGAGGTTGGATAAGCTCAGCTGGTTTTTTTTGGAGCAGAGAAGGTTGAGGGAGAATCTGATAGAGGTGTACAAGATTATGACAGACATGGACAAGGTGGATAGAAAGCAGCTGTTCACCTCAGCTGGAGGGTCAATGACATGGTGCATATTTTTAAAGTGAAAGGTTGAATATTTAGAGGGGATTTAAGGAAATACATTTTCACTCAGAGAGTGATGGTGGTCTGGAATGCACTGCCAAGGAGAGCAGCTGAGGCAGGAAACCTCACAACCTTCAAAAAGTACTTGAATAAGCACTTGAAGTGTCATAACATCCAAGGCAATGGGGCTAGTTTGAGAAAATGGTGTAGATTGTTGTAGATTTTTGGCTGCAGGGACTTGATGGGCCAAACAGCCCCTTCTGCACTGTATAATCCTATCATTCTAATGTGCCAAGTTGAGACCAATAATCCAATTGCTACCATTTATTGCTTAATGTACTCACCACTTCTCTGGCATTTTTGATGGAACACATTGGTGGAGTTATGGATAGCGAGGAGGGCTGTTGTAGGTTGCAACGGGACATTGACAGGATGCAGAGCTGGGCAAAGAAGTGGCAGATGGAATTCAACCCAGAAAAGCGTGAAGTGATTCATTTTGGAAGGTCGAATTTGAATGCAGAATACAGGGTTAATGACAGGATTCTTGGTAGTGTGGAGGAACAGAAGGATCTTGGGGTCCACATCCATAGATCCCTCAAAGTTGCTACCCAAGTTGATAGGGTTGTAAAGAAGGCGTACGGTGTGTTGGCTTTCATTGGCAGGGGAATTGAATTTAACGGGCGCAAGGTTCTACAGCAGCTCTATAAAACTCTGGTTAGACCACACGTGGAATATTGTGTTCAGTTCTGGTCGCGTCATTATAGGAAGGATGTGGAAGCTTTAGAGAGGGTGCAGAGGAGATTTACCACGATGCTGCCCGGACTGGAGGACAGGTCTTATGAGGAAATGTTGAGGGAACTAGGATTTTATTCATTGGAGTGAAAAAGGATGAGAGGTGACTTGATAGAGGTGTACAAGATGATGAGAGGCATAGATAGAGTGGATAGTCAGAGACTTTTTCCCAGGGCGGAAATGACTATTATGAGGGGACATAATTTTAAGGTGATTGGAGGAAGGTATAGGGGACATGTCAGAAGAAGGTTCTTCACACAGAGAGTGGTGGGCGTGTGGAATGCGCTGCTGGCAGTGGTAGTGGAATCAGATACATTAGGGACATTTAAGTGACTCTTGGATAGGCACATGGAGGATAGTAAAATGTAGGGTATGCAGGGTAGATTGATCTTAGTAGGCTAATAGGTTGGCACAACATCATGGGCCGAAGGGCCTGTACTGTGCTGTACTGTTCTATGTTCTATGTTCTACATATCACTCAATTATCACACTTTTGTTCAGCGTGAATTACTTTTTGAGAGCCACTATTGCTGCATCAAACATAGCCATATCTTCTTCTGTTCCGAGACCATTGCACAAGAATCACCCTCTTGTGGATCACTGCTACATCCAGGCTGTCCTTCCTTCTTGCCATCATCCTGATTGGCAGCATATTTAATTTTCAGTTCTGTTGTTGCAAAGCTGGGTAGAGTACTTGTGGATTGGAAGGCAGGAAGTTAGAATTTGACATTTGTAAAATGCAAAAGGGGAAAGAAATGCATAATCCCTTTAAAAGATTACGTGCTTTTTCTATGCTTAGAAGTTCAAAAAGGATGTCTGTGGGCAGCAGCTTGCGGGTTTGCAGTTATATAGAGAGCACTCAAATTGAAACATTTGTATCAACAGACTATACAGCCAGCAGGCCGAGCAGCAATTTTGGATCGTTATCAAAGCAAGAAATTTTGATTTTAGCCAATCAATTTGAATCAGGCACCTGGAGACCAAAAGCCAATTAAATTTAAATCTGATGTTTTGACAACGTAGGATCAATCCTTTTGTAAGAAATTGATTTTTCATCTAGGGTATAAAAGGAGAGGGCTGATGGAAAATCAGGAGAGTGAACTGCCGTCTGCCAGAGTTAACAGCTCTCAGCTCTCAAGTGAGTTTTGCTGGCTCTCACAATTTTCTCTCAGTTTTACAGAAAGCACCACCTAAATCAAAGGTACCTATGGCACAACTAGTTAATATTCCTGACAGAAGAATTGATGGAGAAGGCGTTCCTGGCAGAACATTCAATGGAGAAGGCACACAGCATTCCAGAAGACATGTATTCTGGCTATAATTTTGAGAGATTAAATTTTCTTTATTATTTTATTTTATGTAAGTGATACTTGTAAGTATTGGAACAGCATATCATTAGAATCTTGTTTTATTCAGGAATAGTCGGTAGTTGGAAGGAAATTATTCGATTTGTTAATAATTTAGTTAATGTGTTCACTGTCAGAATTAGATAACTAAATTGTTACTTGTTAATTGCAAAGTGAGTGTCCGGGGTTTGTTTCATGTAATCACTAGAAGTTGCTGAAAGGCAAGTTATACCACTTTGCACACTCATTTTACAGATTATAGGGTGAGGTGGTCCTCTTTGGATGTTTTGGCTTTAGTTCTTGGTGGGGGGCGGGGGCGGTGGTTGGGGTTGACGCCCACTTTATAAAATTATGCACACATGACACTAGTTTAGCTGTTTAAAACAGATTTTATTACCAATGCTTTCAATGTTCATCACATGGTTCAGTTCTAGATTCCAGTTCATTCTACAATTTGTTTACTTTTCTCTGAGTGCACACCCAGATTTTGCCAATCAAGCAAAGTGAGCATCAATTGTAAACAGATCCACATCGCCAAACAGAAAACAATTGAACACTATCGGAATTATGTTTTAAATGGCCTGC
Source organism: Ginglymostoma cirratum (assembly GCA_024137785.1). NCBI lineage: Eukaryota > Metazoa > Chordata > Chondrichthyes > Orectolobiformes > Ginglymostomatidae > Ginglymostoma > Ginglymostoma cirratum. The sequence continues at coordinate 31,195,878 of JAHRHZ010000022.1, read as the reverse complement.
TGTGCACACTGTGTTATTCTATTAGCAAAATAGATGTCTTAATTCTTTTATAGCCTATGTGTGAAAATTCAATTGAATTTTTACTGAAATATTTCACAACTCTGTAATGAATGTGGCAAACTGACCTCCCAGTTCCATTTATTATCAAAACATACATTAGAACTCATTTACCTTAGTGTACAGGAAAAATGTTATACAAATTACATTTAATCACCGATCTCAAGCGTATCTCCCTTATAATATATTCTGTTTTCCAAAAAAACCAATTAAACTGATTTTCAACTGTTTCCCCATCCCATTTTTGCTAGAAAACCGAAAGTTTGAATTAAAACAAAAATGAGCAGACTCAAGGCTCACTTGCCAGTTTTGTTAATTACACCCAGAGAGGGAGAAGAAGAGACGGAGTGCGCACATAGAGGAAAACAGCAGTCACTAGGGTCAAAAGAGAAAGCAAGATGGTATAAAGGCAAACATAATGACTCTTTACTTGAATGCACATTGTATTTGGACCGAAATAAGTCAATCAAAGACACAAATACAAGTTATTTGTATGATCTTATAGCATTCGGAAACATGATTGCAAAGAGATCGAAGTTAAGAATTAAATATTCAGGGTCTGCAACCTCTCGAAAGGACAGGCAGGATGGAAAGAGTGATGGGGTAGCATCATAAATACAGCTTGGAATAAATACAAGAGCAAGAAATGATCTTAATCAAGATCATATGGCTGGAGAGCTGATCTGTAGGCCCCTAACAATAGCTATATAGTAGAACAGAGAATAAGTCAGGAATAATAAGCACACGTGAAAAAAGTACTTTAATCATGGGTGATTTTAATCTTCATGTAGATTGTGATAGGCAGATTGGCAGGTGAAGGCACATGGAAGAATTCATAGAGTATATTTAGAACAGTTTTCTGAAACAATATGGTGTGGATCCAACCAGGGATCAAGCTATTTTGGATCAGGTGAAGTGTGATGGGGCAAATTTAGTAAATGAGTCAGAGTAAAAGATCCACTCAGAAACAGTGATCATGACATTGCAGAATTTAGCATTCAGTTTGACAGGGATAAACTTGGGTTGGAAACAACTGTGCTAAACCTAAATAAGACTAATTGCAAAGGGATGAGAGGAGAGCTAGCTGAAGTGGACAGGGAAAGGAATTTAGCAGCAAAGATGGTTGAGGAACAACAGCAGACATTTTGGAAAATAGTTCACAGCTCACAGAAAAGGCATATCCCAGTGAAGAAGGAGAATTCTAGGAAAGGAGCAGGCCAACCATGGTCAACCAGGGAAGTTAGAAATAGCATCAAATTGAAAGAAAAATGCAGACAATGTGGCAAAGAATATTGGCAAGCCAAAGGATTGAAAAAGCTTTTTAAATCAGCAATAAATGACCAGAAAAAAAATAAAGAGGGCGACGATAAACTTTGAGCATAAACTTGTAAGTAATATCAACATGGACAGCAAGAGCTTCTTAAATGTATAAAAATGAAGAGAGAAGCCAAAGTTAATATATGGCCTTTAGAAAATGAGGGTGGCGAAATAATATTAGGTAATCCAGAAATGACAGAGGAGTTAAATAAATAGTTTGCATCAGACTTCACAGTGGAAGACACTAATAGCATTTCAAAATTATTAAATAATCAAGGCGTTAAATGGGGAGAGGAAGTAACTACCCATAGAGAAAAATTGCTAGGCAAACTAATGGGGCTCAGTCTCCTGAACCAGATGGGATGCATCCTAGGATATTAAATGGTGTAGCTATCAAAGTGGTGGCTGTGCTAGTAAGAATCATCCAAGATTCCTTAGATTCTGGAAAAGTTCCAGATGATTGGAAAGCTGCCATTGTAACACCTTTATTTAAAATGAGAAGGAGACAAAAAAAATAGCCGTAGGCCATTTAGCTTAATATCTGTTATTGGGATAATGTCAGAGTATATCTTGAAGGATGTAATAGCAGAGGTTTAGAAATACATTATATGGTTAAGCAGGGCCAGGATGGCTTCATAAAGTGGAAATCATGCCTGACAAATTTATTGGAATTCCTTGAAGGGGCAACAAGGAGGATAGATAAGGAGGAGGCAGTGGATATAATGTATTTGGATTCTCAGAAGGCATTTGATAAGGTACCACATATTAAACTACTACTTCACAAGATCTCAATCAGCATAACATGACTGGAAACAAGAAATAAAAAGAGGAAAAAGACACATCACAAGAGTAATCTACAGGCCCCCTAACAGTAGCTATATATCATGGGACAAATATTGTTGGAGGTAGTATATTAGCATGGTATAAAAGATTGGCTAACTAACAGAAGACAGAGAGTTGGAATAAGGAGGGCATTTTCAGGATGGCAACCTGTAGCTGGTGGATTGTCACAGGGATCAGCACTGGGGCCACAATTACTTACAATGTATATTAATGACTTGAATGAGGAAAGTGAATGCACTGTAGCCAATTTTGTGGATGACTCAAAAATAGGTGGGAAAGCAAGAGATGAGGATGACCCAAAGCGTCTGCAATGGGCTATAGACACATGTTAAATGAATGGGCAAAATCTTGGCAGGTGGAATATAATGAGGAAAAATGTGAGTTTACGCATTTTGGCATGAAGCATAAAAGAGCTAAATATTATTTAAATTGAGAAAGACTGCAGAAAGCTACAGAACAGAGGGATTTGGGAGTCTTCATGCATAAATCTCAAAAAGCTAGCATACAAGGTCAGCAGGTAATATGGAAGGGAGATGGAATGTTGGTCTTTATTTCATAGGGAATGGAGCATAAAAATAGACAATTATTGCTTAAACTGTACAAGGCAATAGTCAGACACCAGCTAGAATACTGTGAAAGATTTTGGGCCCTTTATCTAAGGCATTGGAGACAGTCCAAATTAATGTTCATGAAGCTGATCCCAGGTATGAAGGGACTGTCTTCTGAGGAAAGATTGACTCAGTTAGGCCTGTACTCATTGGGCCTACTGAAACAGACAAGATTGTTAGAGGACTTAACTACATGGATACAAAGAGATTGTTCGCCCTAGTGGAAGAATCTAGGTCCAGAGGGCGTAATCTTAGAGTAAGGGGGTCGCCCTATTAAGACAGAGATGATTTGGAATTTCTTCTTCCAGAGGATATTGAATCTTTGGATTTTTAATCTGATATAAATAGACTTTTAATCAGTAATCAAGGGTTATGGGGACAAGGCAAGAAAGTGGAGTTGGGGATTATTAGATCAAACAGGATCTTATAGAAAGTGGAGCAGATGTGATGGGCTGAATGGCCTGTTTCTGCTCCCAAGCATTGTGGTATTTGCTCAGTTGGCTGAAGGCCAGTTTCTGATGCAGAGTAATGCCAAAAGCATGGGTTCAATTCCTGCACTGGTTGAGGTTACCGTGAAGGCCTCTCCTTTTCAACCTCTCCCCTTGCCTGAGGTGTGGTGGCCCTCAAGTTAAATCACCACCAGTTGTCTCTCTCTCTCTTTCTCTCTCTCTAATGAGAGAACAGCACCATGGTCTGGTAAGACTACAGTGACTTGACTGATTATGTTATTATGGAGAAGTGAAAATAGATTGTAAGTCAATTAATATCTGAAAATTAGTCCAAGTTAAATCCAAAGACATGGGATAAGCTTTCTACTTTGTGTGACCATGTAAAATGGGGTATTTGGCAGTCCATTTTGAATCTCTCCAGACGCTGATGAAAATAAATGGGGAGGAGTGTAAAAACAGCCGCTCATTCATGATTAATCAACTTTCACTATCACACAAAGTCAAGATCCACCTCATTAACCACAAGGTATACCTAATCTGCTACACTTCCTCTCCTGCATTCAATATTTTGCTCTCCATTAGAGCAGTACTAGTTGCTGGCTGACCTTCTGCTGAAAAAGAAAGAGTGAAAAAAGTAATCTGTATCAGAAATTTGGAATCTGAAAAGGAACTATCATAACAGAGAAATACAAGGGCACAGTATTGATCCAAGTCCCATTGGATTTTTCAGACACCATCATTAAGCCTGACACAGCTGCTGTCACAGTCATTACTACTCAGCAACATTTACGTGGAAAAAGTCAACACAATGTTGTGAAGATATTGATATTCTACGTAAAGCCCATATCTTGGCACTTTCACAAAACAATTTTCTCTTCCATTATTACATTGTGTCAGATTTGTACTCCTTTTATTCAGCTTGAGCGACACAGTAAAAGCAAAGGAGACTGTAACATTACAAAGTGCCAGTGCCATGAAGAGCTATTTAATCTGAAGTAACTAAGTGATGCTCTGTTTGGAGGACTTCTGAGTATCTTTTTCATGTTACGAAAATGGTAGCTTGAAGAGTGATGCATTTCCTAAAAGTATCATCCAAATTAACAAACTTCATAAAATGGATTTTCCATTTCGATCTGTTGGATTTTAGAATCAGTAAGGTTTATAATCAGCCAGATGTACGATAGGTTATACTGGTCCTTTACCATTGCGACCTGGGAATAGCTATTGTATATGAAATGATTGTTGAAACTCAAAAAAATTGGAGCTTTGTCATCTCTGTCACGATTGTAATGAGGTCAGCAATCTGTACCTCGTAAAATATGAGTTCCCTGAGTGGACTGTTATTCTGATCCAATCAGGGAGCCTTGGCTGACATAAAAGGCTGAGGAACAAGGATATTGACAGTTTGGTGCCTGACTCTGTATGAAGCCATACTACAGTTAAGGGATATTCATGAATAAATAAATGGTGACTTAGTCATGGGATACCAGTCTCTGAAGAGTTATTTCAGTTTCATTTCACAGAATAACATTTAATTTGCTCAACAGGCAATATTTCAAATAACAAAAGAACGTGGAAACACTAATCTTGTGCTTTAGTGCTGGAATCCCCCTCAGACTTTAGGTTTCAAGCACTTGTCATTGTAGATTTGGTGGAAAGATAAATGAAGGAAAAAAATGCACACAATTCAAATTGTATCTGATAGAACAAGTACTTGAAGCTTTCACATTTCAACTGTGAATATATCCCATCTTCATCGTTGCTTTCTATCAATGCACAAATTGCAAGCCCAAAAAAGGAGATTTGTACTTCAATCCTGAAAGATTAGCTTCTGTCAGGTAGTTAATTTAGAATTCTAAACATACCCAAATTGAATCATTAATACAAAAACTCTGATGGTTCAGCATCCACATTCTTTAGCAAAAAAAGGTAGTCTTACCATCATTGCAGATTTTTTAAAAGAAGCCCTTGTACATTTCAGCAAATTCCAGAAATTCAAAAATAATTGAGGATAATGTACTTGTTTCTGACACAAGTGTCGGAAACGACACAAGATATAGAATTTCCCTCCAATCATAAGCTTTTATTCAAATCTTTCCCTCTATGTTATATGTTCAAAATGAAAGTAAGAATACATATAAATAACTATAGAGCCAGAAATTAAAATGTTTGACGGGCTAACATCAAGATTAACTCTTCAAGTTATAAGCAGAGGAAGTGGTGACATCGTGCTAATTTCACTGGATTAGTAGTCTTCACCCACAGGGTCCTGGCTCTGGGGACATGGTTTTAAATCCCACCAGATGTTGAAATTTGAATTCACTAAAAATCTGGAACGGGAAGCTAGTTTAATAGCAACCAGGGTGATTGTTGTTAAAACTCATCAGTTCAATAAGGTCTTTTAGGAAAGGTAACTACTGTCCTTACCTTGTCTAGCCTTCATGTGACTCTAGACCCACAGCAACGTAGTTGACTCTTAAATGCAATAAATACTGGCCTGGCCAGTGATGTCCACATCCCATGAATGAACAAAAAAAAAGTTTGGTGAGTCACTGGAATCAATTTTAGAAGTTAAGCTTCCCATTATAGAAAATCTATAACAAAATAGGCAGCATACTTGGATCTTCTCCTCTTAAGTATACATCCAATGTTAGTCTGAAAATTAATATGGAATTTTCTTCCACTGCATTTCCAAGCAATGTATTCCAAATCATAATTCATTGCAAACAAAAAAAAACTCACTTCCTTGCTGGTGTATATTTATGCCAATAATAGTTACTGACCCATTACCTTTTTCTTTCATCTTCTTCCATTAAAAATAATCAGAACACAGTGTTCCACTTTAGTTGTGATTTTGCTATTGGACAACATTTATGAGAGAATCCTGAGTGTGCTGAGAACCACACCAGAAACCAAATTAAGATTATCAATCAGGCTTGAAGGATGTTCATTTGTACATGCTAGAAGCTACATTTATTCACTAACAGACCCTGTTCTTTGTTGACAAAATGAATTTGCCCACATGTTGCACATTGTTTTTCAATTGGAAAGGGCTACTAAAGCAGCCAGTCCCATTTGCAACCCCACGGCAACACTCTGACCAATCAGAGTCAATTTGCCTGGTTTGAATTTATTCCATTAACTAAGATTGACAGTTAACTGTTTTCATACCAACTACAGTTAAACTACTCAGCTCCCTCTTCTCATGCTGTATAAATTGCTATTTCCTCTTTAAAGATGGTTTTCTTGTTTTAAGCCCTGATAAAATGTGTAAACTTTGGCTTCATGTCCCTTTTTGGTAAGGTTTAAGTTATCCTAATTTACTTGGGTTGCCACAGTACTTGTTGATCACTCTCCTTCACATCCTCTTGTCAGTCACCCATTCCTCTTCCAATCCCACTGTGTTTAAGCCTCTCGCTACCACATCCTTCCATCTGGTTTTGGACTTTCCTCTTCTTCTTCCTGGTAGTCCCATCTCAATCATTTGTCCCACCACATTACATCTCACCTCTCTACAATATATGACCTTCCCACTTCAATCTCTTCTTGACAACTTTCTTTGATATTCCAACAGTATTTCTTGACCCACTGATGTTCTGGATACTGATCTTATTAATCCACACACCTATCTCCATATTTGTAGCTCATTATTATGCATTGTTCCTTTTTTTCTTGACATTTCCCAAGTTTCTATATTATAAAAATGTCTGGTCTCAACTGTCTTATAGATCCTTCCTTTGAATTTCAGTTGTACTTTTCTATCACACAGCACTCCACGGGATTTCTTCTGATTATTCCAACTAGAAAAAAAAATTGCCTAATTTCCATTCAAGCATTTTTTGGTCATTTTGCCAGTACTCCCCCACTGATCTCCAAACCCACCTCCAACGTTCTGGGAAATCCCCCACAGATTCATTCATTGTGTTTTTGTAACTGTGAAGGGAATGACAGTCAATCTCAATAAATGCATGAGCAACAGACAATTGAAAAATCATTTGAGGATTCTTTAAGAAACAAAGTTTTTTTTAAGGTAGTGTCACCTGTAAGTTCATTTAAAGATATCATTCATTGTATGCTGGCTGCTCAGCAGTTGGAACTATATAACACTGCTCATCAATATATATCCTATCTATGTTGTGTTTAAGAAATACCGATTGGAAATGTTATTTACGTTGCTTCTAAAAGTTAATAGTCTCTTTAATAAGAGTGGAATCAAAGACAAAGTTGGGAGAAAGAATTGTCAGTTTTAGTCTCTGTTGAAAAACAAGACTACTGTCCTCAAGTAACGCCAGAGGAAACGCAAGGAGAGTACATGAATTCCCAATATATATGGGAATAAGAAAGTTCATGCTGTGAGTGAAACATCTTTTTGCTAAACTCAAAAGGATGTCCATTGCAAATCAAACAAATGTGTGAGATGGAGCGCTATACATGAGCTACTGATATGAACTGTCTGTCATACCTGAACAAACTTGGTATATTGGTAATGAATCTATGCAATCAAATACTTGTTTGTTAGCTCTGTTACTTCATCTCTCCAAGGTATCATATTAAAAAAAAACTTTAATTCTGTTAATGCAAATTTTACGAACCTGAAATTTGATATTTCATATCAGTGAACAATAAAAGACAATTTATTGCAATGAACTTAATCAAAGATAATGAAACTTACAAGTGAACCGTAAAGCAGAATTGTTCAGATTTCATAAAGAGTGACACTCAATCACGTATGATTTGAATGCAATGGTTTCCACTTGATTCCAGATATCCGTTAACATTTATATCATATAGTAGTTTTTCTTTATTAATGGTTATTTTTAATACTTAATATATATTGAAATAGCAATCTGAAGGTCACATGATAGGTGAGTAGTACCACTAGTAATCCCCATCTGCTCATTTTCTAGCAAAAAATTACTGAAAAATTGACATCTGGTATGCATAAAAAGATCACTGGTTTCAGTAAATTAATCACTTAGCAAATGACAACACTAGGAAGTTTAATGATGTTTGTTGAAACATACATGACAAACGAATTAATTTAATGAATGATGTTCTTAATTTTCTGTGAGCGATCATGTGATAATAATTTGATACTATAGAACTTCAGCGTTGAAAAAAGACACATTTTGTCAAAGCTTTTCATCTCCACATCTCAACAGGACAACTTGCAAGAATGCCAATTCAAGAGGAAAAACAACAATAATAACACATGAGAAAACAGTGAGATTGGGCGTGACTTATTTTGTTGCATTGAACAAAAGAACATGTTAACGTATGTACCTTTGAACACGCAGAAATGCAGGACACTGCAACCTGACTGACCATCCCATATTTGTTGTCAGTTTAATTCTTTGCGCATACTGCAGTGTGGCACATTTGTGTATACTGGAGACTATATATTATTCATACACAGGGCCCTGTTTTTTGCAGACGGAGAGAACATTCTCATGCATTATGTCGATTTCAATTCAATGTAATATGTAGTATCTGTCTTTTGTTTGTCTCTGGTTCATTTCTCAAGGCAATTCCCTAACCAAAGTTAACTTGCCTGGTTTAGAATTTAAGCAAAGACTTACAGTTATTTACCAACCATCATGAATTAGTGCATTCTCCATGGCAACACCTCTACGATCAGTGTTCACCTACCAACGAGTCAGCTCTCTCCCTTCAGGCAAAATAAATGTTGGCTTTCCCCTTGAATTGGTGTTCTTGCAAATTTTCCTGATGAGTGCAACACACGCAAGAGGCTCTGATAGATTTTTACACACAAATATATTTTTACTAATAATAGATACTGTATGCACCAGTTACTTCATACAATTTTATAAGTTCATTCAAGAAGTGCTGTGGATGAAATTGATCTTTAAGACAGCAAAAAACAGACAATTGCAAAGCAACAGCTTATTTCACAACCCCACTCAATTTGATCCTCCAGCATCATATGTTGGATATCTTGGAGAGTCAAGGACTAATAGCTGGGCTTCTTTTTATCTTGGAGAAACTGACTTTTCAAGCAGATAGTTTCAACTGTAAATAGCAAGAAAGCCTCTTCTTATCATCTGTGTGCTATATCCAAGAAACGTTTGTGAAAGGAAATAAATGATAATAAAGACATCAGCCACGAGTGATGAAAGTGTAACTTTGGTGGTTAACGGTACTGTAAAGAGATAGAGGGATCTGTTGACCATACTATAGAAATTGAACAGTTAATAAAGACTGCCCTTCAAAGGATTCAAAAGCAACTAAGTTAGGAAGACATACTTGAGAAACACTGCTGTGAAGTGAACTACTGAAGTTTTGATGAAAAAGATTGTCTTCAAAGGATTTAGTAACAGATATGTCATCAGGTCTTAACTGTGATTTGTACCTTTGATGTACAGAAAACAGGGTGCACAAAGGAGCATGTTTTTTCAATGGTTCTTCAGAGGTTCCAAAAGATAGAACAAGAAACCAAAAGCTAATTTTTGAACATAGATCAATCACTTATACAGAACATAAAACCTGTTCGTATCTAAGTGATTCTGATGATAGATGTTAAATATCTAGTAGGTGATACCAATAAGATAAACAGATCTGGGTGATAATTAGTTAATTATACTTTGATGTGTATATAAGGAAGAGCCAACCAACATGAGGGAAGTTATTGTTTAAACCGGAAATGTAAGGTCTGTGTAAGCAATTAGTAATCTACACTCAAGCATTCTAGTTATAACGTATTGTTCACAAACGAGGTTGGGCGGCCTCTAACATAAGTAGAAGAGGATGGCCGTGTAAAAGTGAAGATTGGAGACTAAGGTCTACTATCAAAAAGAAAATTTGAATAGGAATTTGTTTTTTGAGAAGAATGTGAGTCTTTGAAAAAAGATGACCAAAAAGATGCATATGGAGCCAGGACATGCAGGATCAATGGAAAAATAATGTCAATGCATGAATATGGGTTATGTCTCTATTGAAGAGAAAGCATGGAATAGCCCTGGACTTTCACTTCCCACCAAAAGCAACATGCAAAAATGTTTTTTTGAACTAGAAGCTGAACAGCTGGAGAGTGAAGGTGGTTTCAACATTCTCTTAACTTCATGGAGAAAATTTACATGAAAAATTACTAAGTGAATGCTTCTGAGGTTAGTTTGATAAATTCATAGCATTGAGGTTTCCTTTTTAGATGAATGTATCATGAGTTTAACTGACTATAAGGAAGGTACACTTCCACTTAGAAATCTCTATATCTGTACTTTACTTCAAATTGATGCACCAACTGAGGAATGCAAGTTCCTTCCCTAAAGGGCATTTGTGAGCCAGATGTTTTTCCTTTCTCCCCAGTGGTCTCATAGTCATCAATGGATTCTTAATTCAAGATACTTATTTAATTCAAATTCTACTATTGGCCCTGGCAAGATTTGAACCAGCTCCCCAGAATATTATCTGGATCTCTGAATTAATAGTCTCACGGTAATACCACTAGGCCATTCCCTCTTCTTTTCTTATTTGTATGATGTTTGTTATTCTCCCACATGGTGGAGAGAAACAAGACAACCACAATTCCTGACATAAAAGTGTACCCAATGACTCCAGCTCACTGCTCACTCCTCCAGGCTTCCGCTGTGGCTAGCATTCACCAACAGTTCAGGCCATACTGCATGGGCAGCAACCGTTTGCACTTTTCATCCACGGACATGTACCAGCCTCACCACATCAAATTTGCACCATCTCCAGCTCATTTTGAATACCTTGGAGTGTACCAACACCTTATATTGTAATAATGCCCCCAGGCAGCTTTGCACCCATTTCGTGTATTGAATCTGGATATATCCTCAGGGCACTAAACATGCTCTCTCAGTGTTCACTCACTTTGCGTTTACATGGACACTCACAGTTTCACTGCCTTGCCTTAACTTATTATACTTTGCCACTTCATTTAGAAGGTACAGATTCACCACACTTTGATCTTGCTGCCATTCACAGGTACCCACTTTATGAATGGGAACAGGGTACATCTCAAGGATCTTAGTTTTCTTTCTGAACACTCACTCACTTTACACCTACCTGGATACTCTCAGCATCCCTGTCTTGTTTTGATGTGCCTTTTTTATTGGTGCCCTACTCAGAATTTCAAAGGCTCACAGAACTTTTGCCTTACCCTACTGTACAGACACAAAGCCAGGCAGGTTTTTCACAGGTGTCAGCAGTGATCAGGCAAGAGGGCAGACAGGTTGGTGCATGGCATCATGCTACATCACTGTCACATCTGCTGCACGTGCCAGCAATTTACACAGCGAACACACTGCATGTGCTTCAAACAAATGGCCATGTCCCCAAGTCTAAAGGGAGTACTACTCAGTCAAGTCAAAGGGTAATGACTGTCAGTCAGGGGGTCCCACCTTGTCAGTCATTTGCAGCATCCAAACTCAGCCCAGATGCTTAGACATGGTCAGTCAGCCTCTTGTAGCTGTCAGGGTCAGGGTTTCCATATCATTACAGGTCAGGGAGTGGGCCATAGTCAGTCCTTTAGATCAAGTGCAACCAATCTGGGAATTGGTGGGACGTGAGTCGGGAAACTACACAGAGAACGGTCGGGGTCTTATCACTCATCAGTCAGAACTGTCCTTCCAAGTCAGTGAGGTGGGTGGGCCACAGTCAGTCCTGGAGCCTGTTCACTGAAAGTCAAAGGGGTTATCAATAACCACCACAAGAAGCAACTCAATTGTAGGGACAGGAGGCAACATGCCAGGATGCAGAGGGGATGCAGACCCTAACCCTATCGCAGGTGAAGGGAGCGACTTGACATACAAAGGTGGAAGACAATCATGCTTTGGAAGAAATGGGTTACTGCAGGAAAGGAGTTAATCAACTGCCATTATTACCCTTGCTTTGACAGGGTGGGGAACAGCACATCGTGATGGTTGGCATGGCTAAGATGTAGGCCCAGAGCATGGTGGGAGGTGCAATGCTGGGGTGTGAAGATTCAAAGAAAGGAGTTGGTGGGACCGAGAGGTACATGTCAGGAATCCTTTATCTAAAAGCCTCAGAACCAAATGCTGAGAAGAAAATCTCTTTGGAGAAAGAGAGCAGTCTTCTAAAGAGGATGACGAGGACATTGGGATGGCTGAAGTAAATGTGTCCGTGACAGGGCTCAGAAGCGATGGGTGCTACTAACCAGACAGAAACTCACCGATAATAGTTCCATTAGAAGACTATAAGACAATATGACACAGGAGCAGAATTAGGCTATTCAGCCCATTGAGTCTGCTCCACCATTCAATCACGGCTGATTTGGTGGTTCAGAAGGGTGAAACATTTCACCCTTCAGAAAATAGTTTGAGCCTCTATTCTTCCTACCAAAGTGCATAACCTCACACTTCCCCACATTGTATTCCATCTGCCACTTCTTGTCCACTCTCCTAGCCTGTCCAAGTCCTTCTGCAGCCTCCCCACTTCCTCATCACTACCTGTCCCTTCATCTATCTTTGTGTCATTTGCAAACTTAGCAACAATATCCTCAGTTCCTCTGTCCAGATCATTAATGTATAATGTCATTAGTTGTGGTCCCAACACAGGCCCAATTCTACTCATCACTGGCAGCCATCTGGAAAACAACCCCTTTATACCTACTCTCTGCCTTCTGCCAGTCAGCCAATTCTCTACTTCTACCCATATCTTGCCCCTAAAACCATTTCTGATGAAGGGTCTAGGCCCGAAATGTCAAGCTCTCCTGCTCCTATGATGCTGCTTGGCCTGCTGTGTTCATCCAGCCCCACACCTTGTTATCTCGGATTCTCCAGCATCTGCAGTACCTTTTATCTCTGGTTCTTATTAAGCAACTTCTTCTGTGGCACCTTGTCAAAGGCCGTCTGGAAATCCAAACAGATCATGTCCTCTCCTTTGTCTAACTTACTCATTTCCTCCTCAAAGATTCTAACAGATTTGTCAGGCATCACCTCCCTATGATGAAGCTGTACTGGCTCAGCCCTATATTACCATGCATTTCCAAGTACTCCGCAATCTCATCCTTAATAATACTCTAAAATCCTACCAACAACTGATGTCAGGCTAAGCAGCCAATAATTTCCAGTCTTCTCCTTCCCTTCTTAAATAGGGGTGTTTCATTACTCATTTTCTAGTCCTCTCAAACCCTCTGACTCCAGTGATTCTTGAAAGATCACCATCAATTCTTCTACAATCTCCTCAGCTAGCTCCATCAGAACTCTGGGCTGTAACCCTTCGGGTTCAGATGATTTATCTACCTTCAGACTGTTGCTTCCCCAGCACCTTCTCCTTAGTGATGGCCATTACACTCACCTCTGCCTCCGATTCTTTTGAAGTTCTGGTTCTTCCACCATGAAGACTGATGAAAAGTACCTTTTCGATTCCTCCACTGTTTCTTTGTTCCCCATTGCTACTTCTCCAGCCTCATTATCCAGCAGTCCAATGTTCACTCTTGCCTCTCTCTTGCCTTTAGGATAGCTAAAACAATACTCTTGCAATCTTCTTTCAAATTATTAGCTAGCTTACTCTCATACTTCATTTTCTCCCCTTTTTGCTTTTTTAGTTAGCCTGTGCTGGTTTTTAAGGGCTTCCCAATCCTTGGCTTCCCACTAATCTTCACCATATTGTATGCTTTTTCTTTTGTTTTAATGCTGTCCCTGACATTCCTTGTCAACCGCGGTTACCTCGACCTCCCCTTAATATGTTTCTTCTTTCTTGGGATGAATTTCTGCAGTGCCTCCCGAATTACCCTCAGAAACTCCAGCCATTGATGCTTCACCATCCTGCCTGTCGTCTTCCAGTCAATTCTGGCCAATTCCACTCTCACGTCTTTGTAGTTAGCTTTACTCATTGTAAAACCAATAAATGTGATTCCAGCTTCTCCTCTCAAACTGTGGGGTGAATTCTATCATATTATGGCCACTGCCTCCTAAGCGTTCCTTCACCGTAAGGTCCCTAATCAAATCTGCCTCAATACACATCACCAAATCCAGAATTGCCTGTTCCCTTGTGAGCTGCACTACAAGCTGCTCCAAAAAATAGTCTCTTAGACATTCTACAAATTCCTTTTTCTTGGGATCCACAACCAACATGATTTTCCCAGTCCACCTGCATATTGAAGTCCTCCATGATTATTGTAACAGTGCCTTTCTCACATGGCATTTTATCTCCATTTATTTTCTGCTCTACATCCTGACTACTGCTAGGAAGACTTCACATAACCTCCCAACAGGGTCTTTTCATCTTTGCAGCTCAGCTCTACCCGCACAGATTCTACACACTTCTTGCTTTCAACCTAATTTCATTTCTTACAAACAAGGCAACACCTGCCCCTCTGCCCACCTGCCTGCCCTTTCAATAGGATGTCTATCCTTGGATATTTAGTTCCCAGCCCCGAGCCCCTTGTAGCCATGTCTCTGGGATATCCACAACATCATACTACTAATTTAAATCTGCGCTACAAGCTCATTCACCTTGTTTTGTATGCTGTGTGCATTTAAGTCCAATGCCCTCAGTCCTACATTTGACTGCTTCCTTCCTCATAGGTGTCCCCCTTCTCTGCTGTGCCTGAAGTTAGATTCCTGAGCTATTCCATACTGTCTATCTTATTACTTGTTCTGGAAACTTCAATAACCTCTGCTGAGCCCTGCCCTCCTTGAGCTTTTTCCATAATTTTCCATGTAACTGAACACATCCACTCTCCAACTGTTTAGTTTAAAGACTTATCCACAGCTCGAGAAGAGAGCTGGGTACAATAGGCAATCATGGATTGTAAAGTAAGCATTGGTCATGATGCTGAAATTTGGTTGGCTTGTGCAGGAGAAGGTCAGTCTTTGTTGGTTTGTTTTCTTGTTCCTTCTTGCTTTCTGTAAATCAAAGTCCACACTTGTGTTTTGGAATTGTCTGACATTATCTGAAAAAGTATCTACAGAAAATACTCCACTGAGACCTTTGAATATGACCTACACATGAGTGGGTTTGACATCTGTTGTTGTGTCAGCACCTTCTCACCTGATATGGAAGCGTTCTGCACTTCACCTTGAAATTTGCTTTTTGTTATTATTAAATAGGTCCTCAAGGATTCTGTGAGGTCAGTTTGACTTTTGCAGTGAATATCAATAAAGTTAACAATAAAACCTTCAGTTCTAGGCCATTCACTTACCTGAAATTAATTATGAAAGACTTAATTAAGAGAATCAACCTCATTATTACCAAACACATTCCTCAACTGCATTGGAATTCAAGAAACGTAAGCAGCTGATTATACCAGTCGGTGGTTCAATGCTGAAGGAAGAGAAGTAGGAGATGTAGTTTTTTTTTTCCTTAATGCACGTTTTATAAAAGATAACCATTGATTTATCTTAATGGTATAGAAGCTGTAGCTGTAACTCCAATTTAAAAGAAAATCATGATAGGAATTTATTATCACATGTTCATTTTTTTTGTTCTTTAAAAACCTTTGCACTGAATTAGTGATGATAATTAGCAGATGGATTGCCACATATATTTTTAAAAAGTAACTGAAAACTGAACCAATAATTAACCAGCAAATGAAACAACATGATTACTGTTTCGCTGAGGCCATAAAATGCAGATTATCATCTACGTAGAACAGCTTTAATGGGTAAAGGTATTTTGTGCAACAGAACGAGGAGGAATCTTCAACATCCATTGCCAAGAATGGCTTGGTAGCACCATTACTGACCAGGTTGGCTGAGTCCTAAAAGACATGGTTGCTAGATAGCCTCGGCAGCATATGGTGAGGAAACCAACAAGAGGGAAAAACATACCTGAACTCGTCCTCACCAATCCACCTGGAGTAAATGAATCTGTTCAAGACAGTATTGGTAGGAGTGACCACCAGCATACAGTCCTTATGGAGACAAAGTCCCAACATCATATTGAGAATACTGTCTATTGTGTTGTGTGGCACTGCCACCATGCTAAATAGGATAGAGTTTGAACACATCTAGCTACCCAAGACTGCACACCAGTGAGGTGAAATTGGACATGAGCAGCAGAAATGTGTTCAACCATAATCTGTAACCTCAAGGTCTGGCATTTTCCCTATTCCACCATTACCACAGCTAAACAATACCAAAAACTAATGGATCTGATCTAAGCTCTACAGTGGTGCCACATCCAATTGTGAATGGTAATAGAGAATTAAATAACTCACTAGAGGAGGAGGGTCCACAAATAAACCTATCCTCAATGATGGGGAGCTCAGCATATCAGTGTAAAAGGCAAGGCTGATGCATTTGTAGCATCTTCAGTCAGAAGTGCAGAGTAGATGATCCAACTTAGCCTTCTCCAGCATTATACATGCCAGTCTTCAGCCAATTCAATTCACCCCATATGATATCAAGAAATGGCTAAAGACATGGGATACTACAAAGGCTATGCACCCTGACAACATTTTGAAGATTTGTGCCTCAGAACCAGCCATACCTATAGCCAAGCTGTTCCAGTACAGCTACAACACTCGGATCTATCTGATGCTGTAGAAAATTTCCCAACTATTTCCTTTATTTTCATTAATTTGTGGGATGTGGGCATTTCTGGCTGGCCACCATAGATTGCCCCTCCCTGTACACAAAAAGCAAGAGAAATCCAAACCAATTAATTACTGCCCCATCAGTCTACTCTCAATCATCAGTAAACTGATGGAAGGTGTTGTTGATAATGTTATTAAGAGGCTCTTACTCAAAAATAACCTCTTCACTGAGACTCAGTTTTGGTGTTTCCAGGTCCAATTAGCTGTTAGTCCAAACATGCCCGAAAGAGCTGAATCAAGAGGGGAGGTGAGAGAGACCACCTTGATATCAAGGCATCATTTGACGGTGTTTGACATTTGGTATCAAGGAGACCTTACAAAACTACAGCCAACTGGAATCAAGGGCACTCTCTCCACTGTTTGGATTCATGCCTAATAAAAAGAAAGATGGTTATGGTTATTGGAAGTCAAGGCTGATCTGAATGTGGCACCCATAAGCCCTAACCCTCTTGATAATCAAAAATGTATCTAACTCAGCCTTGAATTGCTTTGTTGGGAAGAGAATTCCACAGATTAGCAAACTTCTCAGGCAGAAAAAGACTTTCCGAAAAGCCTTTCTTTCTTTTTCAAACATGAAGTTAGATATTTTGGAATGAGAAAGAGCTCTCTTTATACTGATATACTGATCAGCCTCACTGCCTATTGATCAAGCACTCACAAAAAAATTCCATAATCCAAATCAAACATAAAGGGGTGCGGTAATCATCAAGGTTAGTCTAACCTTGTATAGATCACTGAAGAGACATTTGGAATTTTCTGTGCAGTTTTGTGTGGTATGTATTAAAAAATAAATTTAGAGAACAGTGACAAGGAATAATTAAAATCTTCACCTTCGGTTATGAGAAGAGTTCTTGTTGTGGGAGCAAAGAAAATTAAAAGTAAACACGATGCTGAAAGTCTGAGCTGAAACTATCAGAAAGCAACTACTTAATTGAGATGGTGGGAGCAGGCTTAAAAATTACAAACCCAAGTGATTTTGGAGAATATAAACTTTGTTCTGTCAAATTAAAGAAACAGATTCTCAGCAAAGGTTATCATGTAACTAATTTTCCACTCCCAGAAAAATGAATAATTAATTTATGGATGGTATGCAATTTTTCCAAAGACAGGCCCTTAGATCATTTCTGCTAATGTTTTATCCTGAGCCATTTTCTCAGCTGTTCATCTCATATTTCCTTTCACTCAGAACCAAGCAAGGTGGCAGGTCCCACGTTATATCTGCCAGAATGGGAACTGAACCAACATTGTTGGTCTTTACTGAACCATAAGCGTGCCAACAAAGCTAACTAGCTCGATAGGAAAAGATAGAAACTTGAAATATTCAAATAATTATGCATCTCAGTATTTTTTGAAGGATTATAGCCAATTGGGAGTCACATTGGATCCACTAACTCCGATAACTGAATTAGTACAGTGTCTTAACATCAAAAAATCTCAAAGCACTTCACATAATCAATTATTACAGCTGAAATAGACGGTTCATACAAACACCATTGTTATTTTATTAACCTCAATGAAATTGCCTGAATATATGCTTCTCTAAGGTATACACAGCCAGTTCTTTTAAGTCTTTCTGGGTAATAAGGTGTTTAAAATTAGGAATCAATCTTGTGACTTCTTCCAAATCATTAATGTCCTCCACCATGTGATGGTACCAAAACTACAGTAACCCTTAAGATTGCAAGCTACTGCCAGCACACCCCACGCTTCATAATTTACCCGTGGGCTAGCTTTGTTCAGAGCCAGCTGCAAATTGTCAGACTGCAATCATCATGCTGATTTAGCGCATCTGTCTGGCATGTAGAGCTGATCGTATAAGAACGGTGGGTTTCAGTTTCTAGATAACTATATACCAAGGAACGAAGCAATTTCTTCAACCACCAGCTTAAAACCATCTTATGGAACTCTCAAGGGTTTAGCACCAGTCTCGGATTAAATGATATCTGTAGCCCACCGAACCATCTTACTTTTACCAGTTCAGATTGAACTTTGTATTTTGTATTAGAGCCCTCACTTAGAATATGCAGATATTGCTGAGTGTTTTAACTTTTTCCTACCAAATCATCCAGGAAGAAGTCATGCAACAAGTCATATAAAATCTAATCATTGAGTACATAAACATAAAGTTAAACACTCAAGAGTCATAGAGTAATTCGTGGCATAGGAGGCCATTTAGCCTGTCAAATCTCTGTTTTGTGTGGATATAACTAACTGTGATATCATTTAAATCAGTCAGCATTTCTTAAAAGGTGATCCACTCAGACTACACTTAAGAGGGACAAAGTTGTTAAAAAAAAGGAAAAAAATTGTAAGCCAAGGCTCTTCAATGTTCCACTGAAATTACTGATAGGGACAGTGGGGAGGAAATCATCCTCTTTCACATAAGACACAAGAAGTTCTGTACATAATCTCTTCATATTGTCACTGCTACGATCAGTATCTTTGTATGGAAGAGGTGTGAGTGTTCTCATCCTTCATGTTTCTAAACTAAAGGAGGTTATTTATTCCCACACGCTTAGCCAGAATTAAAGGCCTCACATACCCATTGCTACACAAACATACACACAATAACTTGTTACAGGTACAACTCAGAAATTGTTACAAATTATGGCTAACTCAGTCTCTGGTTATCAATCTCTGGTTATCAAGAGGCAGGCCTGGTTTCTTAGATGACTTTAATTCTTTGAAGTTGATGCAAGGGTCTTGTAAAACAAAGAAGGCTGAGGTTCCTTGTAGTTGAATTTCTAGGAGTTGGTTCTCAGGTACACTTGAAGTTGGAACATGTTGAGGGAGCTCTGTCTAGCAATGTATTGCTTGCAGTTGATTTGATGGCACAACACTTTTTGGTTATTTTTTTAAAAATGGCTGTTTCAATATATGATGTTTCCCAAGTTCAAAGTCCTTTCCAAATAGTTGGGTGGTTACACATCCTGTGTTGTGGGTTAACACCTCTGAGCATTTTCACCAGCCAGTGTCTTTATCTCTAAATGATTCATTCGATCGATGATACCCCTTTGATTAATTTCAAGGAAGGACTTTGATTTATGTCAATCTGAAATGTTTTCCTATTTTTCTTCTTGGTGACAGGGGAATAGTTTCAATCCAGAAAAGCCAAGTGACCTTCAGGAAGCTATCTTTTCCAGCCTTTCATGCCCAACATTAAAACAAAAAAAAAAATTGAAGTTCAGAAGAAGACATGTCAATACCAGACATGGCAATATACAGAAAGAAGGTATTGCTTAGAATGTCAATCTGAAGAACTTTGCAGTCACCACTTGGCTGCAGTGCTGTAAGAAATGTATTGATCCAACTAGAATTGTTAATGCTCTCATATTTTCTGTTCACGGCTGCACTACTTATAGTCTTATTAGTTTCAATATTGATTGAAAAGCCTATCCCAACTACCTTTCACTATCTTCAAACACTGCAACACACTTCAATATCCCTTTTCCTCCTATTCACCATTATTACAACTGCCACTTACCTACAACTCATATCTCACACAGACTGTCAACTGTTTCAATACAATGCACACGCTCTTCAAACACGTCATAAGACTATCAATAATATACATCCTCTTTCCCTACAAGAGAACACCATGGCAGGTGGAAGAACACTAGGCACTCCCTCTCACTACTTGAAAACCAAGCTGCTCATTATGGCAAGGAAAGAATGTAGTCAACAGCAACTAGTAATACTGGGGCAAGTGTCACTTCATACCTAACACTATATGTCTCTTCCACCTTCTCATTTATATCGCACACTTTTCACAACAAAGTGCTAAAACTGCCACTATCCAGTTATTTCTGTCTTTTCTCTTTCATGCCACAACCTAATCCTTGTCCCTCCCTTTTGTTTTCACTGCTGAGAATGTCAATGTCTCTCAGCCAATGGAGAGACAGGAACTGTTATTGAAACTGTGCTGTCACCTGATACAACTCATGGAAAAGCCAGTTTAGACATTGCCACCAGACAGATTTTAGAGGAGACTAGAGGTGGTATGCAGTGATTCACTTAACACAAGTGCACAGGAGCTGAGGCAGGGATGACTGTACACAACTGCAGTAGAGGACTCAGTTACAGGCTTTTAGGTCCAGCAAAGCTATTACACATCTGCCAGATAACACTAGGTGCACAGGACATCCCGCCCAGGAGATTGTGCTCAATGTCATGGAGCATGGGGGTGTCCAGTTCCAACTTGTCTCAAGGTATGTAGACCGGCTTGTCCAATGTGGACCAAGTTGGCAGATCCAACAAGACCATAGTGTTGCTTACTGTGTCCTGACAACTTCCAACTGCTGCCAGGGAAACTCAGATGACTGGCACCATAGCTTTTGAAAAGAGGCTTGCACAGTGTAGATATTATCCCAAAATTTGCTGTGTTAGCCAAAATAAAATGAAATGAGAAGGAAGTGCACGTGAAGCCTGGCAATGACCTAATGACTGGAAATGTCATTGGTCTTAATGTGTTCCTGTGTTTTTCTGAAGATGTGTGTGTGTTTTTATTATGTGACGTAACACAGCAGTAACAAACTGAACTATCACAGTAACTGTGAAAGTTTAAGTCTTCATTTAAAAAACTCACATGTGATATTGTTAACTATTTATCAGTTAAAGAAGTATGTTTGAGCAGTGTTTCACTCTGTGAATGTCATATGATCGATTAAAAGACAGAAAAGCTGCAAGGAAATAGCTTATAAGAACAAACTGAGCAAGCTAAGCTGAGCAAGCTGGACTGAGGTCAAAGTTCATTAGAAGGGTCCAAGAGGTAAGCCTCTTTTGAAGGAGAAATGAGCAAGTCATAATGAGCAATTAATCAAACCAGCCATGGTAGGTGACACATTTGTGATGTATGCTAATTGTCGAAACGATCATTTGCTGGATCAAATATAAAAATTTGAACGCGCAGTTTATCTGTATGGAGAATGGGTATAAAGTCAGCTTGCCTCAAATCACAGTTAGCAAACTCAGGAGGGGGTCATCTGATCATCTGAAGTTGGGGTGGAGCAGGCTGATCACCTGACCCTTAGATAAGTCCATATAAACGGATTCACTGGTGATTGGAAGCATTGTATGGGGATGTTGTAGTGTACTTTGCATGAATAAACAGCATAGGATATATCCTGTTTTTAGAACTCTCTGGGGTTATTGATATTCAAAATAAACCCAACGGACCAGGAAAGTGGGAATAGTTCACAAGAGTACTATATCACTTATTTACCCTGTTCTCCAGCACAGTCCTAAGCACGATGCAGATGGCACCCCAGGACAGTAATGTTCCCATGGGCACGTAGGAGTTCTGGTGATCATTGTTTTTCCGTTTTCTGCTCCTCCTCCGGAATTTGTTACTGTCCAGGTTCTTCCCTGATGATAGTGAAGTTGTACAACATAAAGCAACAATCACAAATCTACATTCCTGCTCAAAGTTGTATTATAAACTATTCAGGTTATCTTCATTTTTTTTTTTCATTGGATAGGAGCATCAGAGACTACACCAGCATTTATTGCCCAGAGGACAGTTCAGAGTAAACCACATTGCAGTGGGTCTGGAGTCACATACGCCATATCAGGTAAGGTTGGTTAATTTCCTTCCCTAACACATTAGAGAACTAGATAATGAACAGAGGTTACATGAGGGTCAGTTTAGCTCAGTTCACTGAATGATTGGTTTTTATGAAGCAGTGTGATACCAACAGCATGGGTTCAATTCCCATCACGAGGTGATGTTGCCATGAAGAACTCTTGTATTTAACCTCTCCCCTTGCCTAATGTATGTTGGCTGTCAGGTTAAATCACCAGCTGTTGTCTCTCCCTAATGAGAGAGCTGCTGTATGATCTGGTAAGACTATGGTGACTCACACATGGTCACCAGCAGGCCAGCTTTTGTAGCAGATATCTTAAAAGTGAATTTAAATTTCACCATCTGCTATGGTGGATTGCAAACACATGTGCCCAGAACATGAACCAGGTGTTCTGACTACTAGTCCAGTGACCTGACCACAACACCACTGATAGCAGAATCACTGATAGTTTGATCGATCCTTTTGGCTTTCATTCTACTGTGCTCTGCAGCTGTGCAGCAGATTCCTGACAAGAGTCACAAGCCTTATTTGGAGGGGACAGCCCTTTTCAAACAAAAGGCAGCCTTTAATTTATCAGACAGATTGGAATAAAGATCACACAGATAACTGGCAAAGAATAAAGGTATCATAGCTGCAACCAGTACAGCGGGCGCAGACCTGCATGATGCATTGCTTGTAATTGCAAACCAGCTTGTATGTAGAGGCAATGAATTCCCTTTCACAGTTGATAAAAATGCCAGCTTGGTCATTGGCAGCATGCAAGACATTATGGAGTCAGTGCCACATTGTATCCTGGGCAAACTGTCACGCATGCAAAATTCAGTTCCCTTACATCCTGCTTCTCTCTGCCCATCTGGAAGAAGTTGTGAGTGTTTCTCCTGATAAAGAGAGTTTTGGCAACCTCCTGAATACATTAGTATTCCCCAAATCATGGGATGTTTCTGATCTTACCTCTTATAATTGTCATCTTATGACATAAAATGTGACTGCAGCAAGCAGTGACCTTGGCAACTATATTCAGCCCTGTGTGAGGCTGGAGTTGTAGCTACAGAAGGTGGAATATCTCAGTGACAGCCTCTTTAGTGAAGCAATGGTAGCTTATACATTGTTTAGGAGCAAATTTAATGGAGATGTACATTACAATGTACAATGTCCCTTCATGAATGTGGCAGTGTTTGTTTTAGCAGCTTCTCTTAGCCATTGTGCCTTCCTCACTGCCCTGCACACCCCATCCTCCATCCCTGTCATGTGAGAGAACCCAGCCCTCTAAGCAGACTACTGTGAGTGGGCCAAAGAAACAACAACTGTGTAAGAGCAGTAAAATCTCTCTGTCTCTCTGTTGACAAGGTGAACGTCCCAGTGTGGCACAGCATGGAATATTTGATCAGAAGAGAAAGAGTAAATTAAGTTGACTTACCAACAATTTATCTGTAAGTTTCACATGATCCTGTTAAATACTGCTGGTGAGAGAGGCCTACCCGCTAGATTGTCGTGGCGCCTGACTTCAACTATTTGAGTATTTGGAGCAACTGAACATCTATAATAAAAGTGAGAAGTATAAGATTCTAATTTACAGAAATCAGCCTTGAATTTCATTGTTTCTGTTTTGCATTCCTCTTGCCAATGTCCTTTGCCAATACGGCAGGTGACGCACTTCTGGTACGCCTCTTGTCCACTATATCAGGAATATAAATAAGTCATTTGCTTCTGTAAATTGCGTACTGTGCAGTCTAATTTATTGACCTATGTATAACAGCACTTGTTGAAATGTTGAGAGGAGATGGTCAATAAATTGGAGTATTACAAGCTGACATTTATGGCACACATGAAAATCTCACCCCAGGCAGCTACTAGGTCTGCCTTATCTGATTAAATGAGATATCCATCCAACAATAAAACAGAGGAACATTAGAAACGTGATTTTAGTCTTGTTCCATTCATTTGATACATTGATACCACTTACAGCATTATCCCGTAGCACCTATTTTACACATGGATACATTTCTGATGGCATCCACATCATCAGCTTTGAACATTCTATAGGATAACTGCAATGGAAGACCTTGTAATATTCAGCCCTGCATAAAGCATAATGTTTAAGATGATCTTGGATTTTCAAGGACAGCATAGAAGTGTGCAAAATCCAGGAATATGTAATATTTTAATTCTGCCATTGTGTTTTTCGCAATTCATGAATCCTAGATGAGTTTAAAATAACTAGAAGTTGTTAGATTGCTGAAAATTTCTCATTGGCAACAACTATTTTGGGTTTTGAATTTGACTTATTTTCTGACAAAGTCACAACATTGCAGTGATAAAGCTATTCTTGGGTCCCTCTATTTGTGTGACATAATTGCTTAATTATGTTACTATATATAACAGAAACACAAGATATTTTAAAACAAGCTGAACTAATTAGGCCAAAGAAATAGGAGTCTGCTTTAAGTTGTTGGAGGTCTAAGGGTCAAAAGTATACCCTGGTTTAGAAATAAAAGCAGAGCTGGTACAGATAGGAATTAACTGAATATATAATTATAACTGGAGCTATCATACACATCATTGTTCACATATGAGTAATAATATGGCTCATATTAAAAATAGCCACAGAATTTTGGATAAATGCTAATATTTAAAGTGAAAAACCAAAAGAACTTTGGATGCTGGAAATCAGAAACAAAAACAGAAATTGTTGGAAAAACTCAACTGATCTGGCAGCATCTGTGGACAGAAAGCAGAGTTAACATTTTGGACCCAGTGACCCTTCCCCAGAACAGGTTTTCTTCAGAACAGCTGAATTTCTCCACTGCAATTTCTCTCCATATATGCTGCCAGGTATGTTACTGTTTCAAATACCTTTTGTAAAAAATGCCTCTACCTGTGCAGAAGCCACAGGGATAAGTGAAAGTTTGTAGCTTCACAAACTTATGCCAGTAACTTTATGAGAGAATGTTGATACGTTAAGTTTTGTTTCTTTAGAAGAATTAAATAAATTGTATCTGTTTACGTCACTTTCTTGGCATGTCTATTGCTGGCTGTCTTGCTGGATAGGAAGACATTTCACAATTTGTTTGAAGATGTCTGGGACCAATGGAAGCTTGAATAATAGACACAGTTCATTTCTAGTAGGATGTGTTGGTGGGATAGGTGAGGGAGGAATTCTGGAGGAATGGATGGTGTTAGTGGGAAGATTAGGTATTTTATATGAGTCTGACATGGATCATTGTTGCAACCTTACCAAACTGACATTATCAAGGGTGTCACTGACAACTGTCTGGTTGCAATGTGGGCAGCTAGCATTGCATTTTGCTCCTCACCTTTCTTCTCCTCCTTTGACTTTCCTGCAGATGTTATGTGTTCTGGATCTTCTTCCGCCAGCACCTCAAATCTCACCATGGCAGGTGGTGGAATTCAAATCCAATAAAAGTCTGGAATTAAGAGTGCATTGATGACCAAGAAACCATTATCGACTGTTGGAAAAACCCATCTGGCTCACAAATGTCACTAATGGGGCCATAACTGCCATCCTTATCTGGTCTGGCCTACATGGGTAATAAATGCTGGCCTGTCTAGTGATGCCCACATCCTACAAATGAAAAAAACATTCTGAAGGTCATCTCTGGATTTGGCACCTGAACAGCATCTTCAGCATCCTAGTGGCCTGTGCAGTACTACATCCTGTGATCACCTTGCATTCACTGTAGCACTGTCTGCCTTCATTAGTCGAGTTCCTGATGGGTGTCAGCAGACAACTGTGCAGAGGGTAGCCCTTGTCTACTAACAGCCACCCTTTAAGTTTGCTTGCAGGTCCACAGATGTTGGAAAGCTTTGACTGCTACAGGATTACATGAAAGCTGAATATATGAAATTAGGAAATAAATTAAAATGCAGAATCTCAAACGCAGTAGTCTCAGGATTAGTCCCAGAACCACATACGAGCGACAGCAGGAATAAAACAATAGATCAGATGAATGCGTGGCTGGAGAAATTGTGTAGAAAGGAAGAATTTAGATTCTCGAAGCATTGGCACCATTTCTGTAGGCTTAGTTGGATCAGAATCAGATCCGGAAACTGGAGGTAGAACATTAGTTAGTGATGTAGTCAGCAACTTGGAAAGACAAAAGAAATGAAAATTAAAAAGCTTCCAGCAAAAGAAATTGATTTGGTTGAACTGAAAAAAAGAAGGGTGGCACAGCACCAGGAACCCAGGTTCAAATTCTAACTTTGGGCGACTGTCTGTGTGGGGTTTGCACATTCTCCCCATGTCTGTGTAGGTTTCCTCCAGAAGCTCCAGTTTCCTCCCATAGTCCAAAGATGTGCAGGTTAGGTGGATTGGCCATGCTAAATTGCCTATAGTGTCCAGAGATGTGCAGGTTAGGTGGATTAGGCATGGGAAAGGCAGGGTTACAGGAATAGGTTGGGGTCTGGGTGGGATGCTCTTCAGAGGGTCTGTGCAGACAATGGGCCAAATGGCTTCTATCTGCACTGTCAGGATTCTATGATTCTATGATTACTGCATCATGGACACTCCCCAGGAATCTAGCAGATTACCAGTGAAGCACCTTCCTGTGACTCCATACACCAACTGATGGAGCAGAATTTGTTGCTGTTTTTCAATTCCCCTGGTTGAAGTCGATCTGCCAGATTGCCATGTATGCAGTTGATGGTGTCCTGAACCTATAGAGAGCCATTTGGAGACACAAAACCATGCAACGACACATTCTGCTTGTTGTCACTGCAGATAAAGTTCACATAATTGCTGGACCTGGAAAACATTCCATCAGTCACTTGGCTGATGCTTCTTCTTTGGAGACTATAGATGTCTGACACCACCTGATGTAACCATTGACTGTGTTCTGACATGTCAAGGAAATGCTGTCTCTGCCTCTACACCATAGGACATGGATTGTAACCCCTGAGAAATGTATCCCTTTGCTGCCCTCCATACGGCTGCTCGGCTGAAGATCTCTCCAACAGCAACTGCTGGTCATGTTGTTCCCCATCCCAGGTGCAATCTATGATTGCCAAGGATATGAGTCCTGAAATACTCAAAGTGTAGAAAGTGACCTCTCAACAATTAAACTGAGAACAAACCCTTTCCCTTCATTGCTACAAAAGCAGTTGTGAATACAAAGTATTTATTGCAGTCTTTCCAGGAGTTTCAATCAGTCCCTGTAATTAATGTTGTGTTCTCACCTTGCTTTTCAGGGTGTCCAGGAAATCCATGGAAGTAATGTTAAAACTCAAAAGTGTGCAGAAGCATCACTTCTATGGAGTGATTACCTTTATGTTATCCACAGTCCCTGAGGCAGTTGTGGGAAAGCAGTCTAACATATTCAACTTAAAGGTTTGAACTTGGTGGATTGTGTTAGCTTCCCAATATATTCACGTGTTTGGTGACGTACAAGCTCATACACTGTTCCAGCCTTATACCTTCCCCACCTCGCGGCATGGTGACTCAGTGGGTGGCACTGCTGCCTCACAGCGCCAAAGATTTGGGCTCAATTCCACCTTGTATGGAGTTGCACATTCTCCCTGTGTCTACTTGAGTTTCTGTAGGTATTCCGGTTTTCTCTATCAATCCAAAAGTGTGCAGGTTAGTTGGATTGGCCATGGGAAATGCAAGGTTACAGGGATTGGGGGAGGGGGTGGTGGGTCTGGGTAGGATGCTCTTTAGGGGGTCACCCAACTTCAAATTCCTATAGTGATGGCAATCCTAATGAATGACTGCAATATTTTCTACTGCCGCAGACATCAAACACAGCAAAACATGCAAACTTTGTGCAAGGATATATATGGGGGGGCAATTATTATTAAAAAGCAAATGCAAAGCAAGAATTTTAAATGTAAGTAATTGGAAAATATGAAAGATTATATGAAAGAAAATGTTATTATGTACTAGTGAATAGATAAAATTCATCAAAAAATGCTTTATTACTGCCAGTTAGACTCACACCCATCGTAATTCTCAACATTTACTTTGATTAGTAGAGTCAGATAATGCATTTCAGAAAATTAAGTATAACATGAATGGTAAAATTCTGAACAAAATGGTGTAATTGAACTAATTAAGATTGGAGATATATAATGTGATTATGACCAGGTGAGGAAGGGGTATCAGCTCCCCTCTTTTCACTCCTTTTGGTCAACCACAACAAAGATCTTTATTTCTATTTTAAAGTGCATCTATCTCACTTCAATTAAAACATAATTCACTGAATCAAAATGAAAGAGCCAAATCACAAGGTTTCCTTGAGTGAAATAAAGAGGAATTTTACCACCTACTACCTTGAGAAACCAATTTTAAAAAAGACAATGACACATGCAAACACAAGTAATAAATTTAAAAGTAAGGGAAGGGGGCTGTTCAGCACTGACAAGGAGATAAAAGCAATTGAATAGAACCCCTACAATGTGGAAACAGGCCCTTACTGACACTTAGAGCACCCACCCAAATCTATCCCCCTAAATGTACAAATCCCTGTACATTATGGGCAATTTAGCATGGCCAATCCACCTAGCCTGCAGATCTTTGGTCTGTGGGAGGGAAATGGAGTACCCAGAGGAAGCCCATGCAGACACAGGGAGAATGTGCAAACTCCATACAGCCAGTCACCTGAGGGAATTGAACCCAGGTCCCTTGCACTGTGAGGCAGAAGTGCTAACTTCTGTGCCACTATGCCACCACTAGTACAATTTAAGGTTCTTACAATCTTTGAATTGTAAGATTGACCTGAGTCCAGACTGCCTATCTATTAATACAGAGATCTTAGGAACTGCTGATGCTGGAGAATCTAAGATAACAAGGATAAGCTGGATGAACACAGAATCCCCTTCCCTTCCCCCATTTCTGAAGAAGGGTCTTGACCCGAAACGTCAGCTTTCCTGCTTCTCTGATGCTGCTTGGCCTGCTGTGTTCATCCAGCTCCATGCCTTGTTATCTCTGCTTATCTATTGAGTTGCTTCTTTAGCAGCAGCAAAGTTTGCAGATAATGTGTTCTCAGTATTTTTCCAAGTTACGTTTTCACTAGACACTGAATTCAAGGCTGAGAGAGATGGAGGGAGACAGAACAATTGTGTTTTGCTAATCAATCTACCTTTCCTTGTCTCTCCTCTGCTGCTCAAAAGCAGCTATGAAATATCGTTCAGTGTGTATTCCAGAGTCTAGTTCCTTTGTAACTTTTCAAGCTGAATGTAAATCAACTGGGAGAGAAAGATCTGAATTTCAACAGCTTTTATAGCAATGTTAATTTTGTTCGGACTGACACTTGTTTACCATTAGCTTCATGAGCTTTGCTCAAATTGGGCAAATGATCACAGTAGCCATTTTAGGGCAGTATTTGTCCTTTATAAAAGTTGCTTTAGTCCATAAAAGTGTCAGATGTTAAAAGTCAAATGATGGAAGTGGAATAGAGAGTCCATGCTCACTATTATCATAACAATATGTGTAAGCAGAGTGCATTCATACAAGTCTATAAAAGACACATAAGATAGAGTTTTTATTTAGATGTATGAAATACAAAAACAAGAAAGTGATATATAATGTGTTGATTAAGAAGTATCTACCCTGAGAAATTCTTGCAAAGATGTCCTGGAACTGAAATGTTTGGCCTCCCAACAAGCACAACCATCTCCCTTTAGTGATTTAATATGCTGATTAGAACACAAACTTGGAGATTTTATGGACAGAGCTATGAAACATTCACCCATGAAAAAGGCAAATAAGATACAAGATTGCATTAGCAGATGGTTGGAATAGAAACTTCACATGTCATCGGTTGCCAAAAAAAACAGATTGGTGGGTCCAGATCCACAATATTGCTTGTAATTCTGATTTACTAGTATTCTTAAACATGGAGCTGAAATACATGATTCCTAGTGTCCGGAATGAGCAATAGAGAAATGCTCAGAAAGTCAAGCTTGTCTTCTTTATAAGTGACTTTATAGTGTGTGGCAGTCCCTTAAAAGTTGGAGAACACATGCACTGAGCAAGTACCATTTTTTCAACATTAGGAGGCATTTGCACGCAGCTAATACACTGTTCTGGTAACCAGGAAACTTTTCCACACTTACCATCTGCCACTGGCATTTTTCAAGGATTTACAGATTGATAAGCAACCAGTTTGGCCACATTATGACACATTAACTGTGGTTTGCAACTCCTGAGGTGAGACTTGAATCTGGAGCTTCATACTCAGAGGTGGGGACACTACCACAAAGCTCAAGACCTCCTACACTTCAAGATACATGATTGAAATTTTCAGTATTTTGAAGGAAATTAATCAAATAGATGGAGGCTAATTGTCATTACTTGATAGGATTCAGAGTTCAATCACCATGGGATACAGATAAAAATCCAGAAATCATATAGGTATCAAGATGGTACAGGGTTGGGGATGGCTAGGAGAGTCAGAAGAAAATCAGGAGGAAACCTCTCCTGTGGATACTTGAAGAAAGTGTAGAAGAGGTGATCAGGAAAGGCGATTAAAGTGAATATTACAAATGGGTAAATGAATCAAGTAGATGCATTTTAAAAAAAGATACTGTGCTGATTCAAGCAAAGGATGTTAATGCTTGGAAAGCGAGCAGATTTTTATTTGGTTCCCTTGTTGTAACCACGAGATATTTTGTAAAGTTTCATCTACGTAAATCAACTATAAGGTTCAAACCAAATCTGAAAAAAGTTCACTTGTAACACCAATACTCAACAATTCCTAATACCTCACATCCGCACGTCATCTTAACGAGAGGTAGATGGCAAATTTTGGATATTTGTGTACTACAGACTCTGTCAACTAAAGAGCCGCATTGAGTTTGCCTAAACTCATTTTTACAAGGCTGTAATAGCTGTCAGCGTCCTTTCATCAGATTGGGATAAAATTAAATACAGGTTCCAGGAGTGGAAAATAACTATGTTCTTTACCATGTTATTACTCAGATCAAGACTGATCTGTCTGTCTGAAGATACCATTGGGAAGTCGTCCTGCATTTTATTATAGCTTAGTATAATAGAATGCGTACCTCACATGTTATTCATTTCCATAAGGTCAGAATAATGTTCGTATTTAAGAGCAAAATAGAAAAATATATTTTAAAAAGATTGCCATTAGCAAAGAAAATACTCCACAAAATGCTTCAGTTGAAAAAAGTAATTCTTAGCCCTGAGTTCTCAAACCATTTTGGAAATTTATGGTGGAGTTTTGGATTTTCATGAGCATTTCCCAGCTCTGGAACCTAACTTTAAAATTAAACTTAAAAATCAACTAGAATAAGAAAGGTGATTGCCCTCCAACAATATATTGGTATTGCTACTTGCTCAAGGTTGTTATCTATCCTTGGCGCTAAAACTCTATGCAAACCAATGAGCTATTTATTATTAATGCACTTCAGGATTAATGAAGGCATTGAGTTTTGCCTGAGGTCTGGACTAATCTAAAATACATTCAACCTTAGGCCCACATTAATCTACTATGGATTAATCACCAATCAAAATGCAATTTATATCTTTTCCTTTAGTTATCCCTTTGTTTTAAAAAGGATTTCATGAAATCCAAAGAATATTTACACTATTAAATGTTCACAGCAAAGGAAATTTAGCAATGGGTTACAGCTGATTATCTGTGTGAGCATTTTATACTGGGTCAGTCAAATCAGCTCTGAGCTTCCATCTATTCAACTGTTCATACCTCACCGATGACCATTTTAAGGCTGTCATTCCATCTTATACATTACTGAAATCCAATACACACGGATTATTTTATACCCAGTGACCTTCAATGCTAGTTGTTATAAGGTTTTAACTATTTTTGCCTTACTACTCACTCAGTACTTACTCACAGGCTTGCATTTATTGTCTCCAGAGGCTGTACATTTGTGCAGATTGACATACATAATTGAATCACATAGAATCATTTAATTAGTACATTCTCACTGTGTTGAATATTGTCAGAAATGCCACCTAGTGGCCCAAATGAGAATGAAGCAATCTTCCGCACATGGGTTTTGGCAAGCAGCAGTGTGCACTGGAATACAAATTCGTATGTCACGAAAACTTAACTAACAAAACAAAGAGATACTCAAAGTGATTAAATTAGAGATTGCATCTAGCTGTACTATGTTAAAAAAAATTCTGAGTAATGAAACATTGAAATTTTCGATTCTGTTGACATGAATGCCCATATAAGATCCACCCAAATCTGCTGCTGTGTTATTCTATAATCCTAAAATATATGACACGACAAAAGCATTTGAAGGAATACAAAGCAAATTTATTTAACTGAAGATTAACATTTTTAAATAAAATTGATATTCATTTTAAGTGGAGGAAAAAACAATGAAATACATACAAATTATATTACTGGCCCGGGGTATGAAAGGACAAATGACAACTTTTCACGAATATTCAAAGTAATAATTTGCATAAGAATTTCCCAGTTCCTTAATCTCATGTAAGTAACAAAATAAGTTGTTTTTCAAAGGACCACTGAGTGGGGAATCATGTCTCACTAACCTGAATGAGTTTTTGTGAAGAAGTAACAAAAAGGATTGATGAGGGCAGAGCAGTGGATGTGATCGATGTGGACTTCAGTAAGGCGTTCAAAAAGGTTCCTCATGTTAGACTGGTTAGCAAGGTTAGATCACATGGAATACAGGGAGAACTAGATATTTGGACACAGAACTAGCTCGAAGGTAGGAGACAGAGGGATGGAGAGTTGCTTTTCAGACTGGAGGCTTGTGACCAACGGTGTGCTACAATGATCAGTGCTGGGTCCACTGCTTTTCGTCATTTATATAAATGATTCGGAAGTGTACGTAGGAGGTATGGTTAGTAAGTTTGCAGATAATACCAAAATTGGAGGTGAAGTGGACAGCAAAGAAGGTTACCTCAGAGTACAACAGGACCTTGATCAGCTGAGCCAATGAGCCAACGAGCGATAAATGGAGTTTAATTTAGATAAATGTGAGGTGCTTAATTTTGGAAAGGCAAGTCAGGGCAGGAAGTACACACTTAATGGTTAGGTCCTGGTGAGTGCTGCTGAACAAAGAGACCTTGGAATGCAGGTTAATAGTTCCTTGAAAGTGGAGTCGCAGGCAGACAGGGTAGTGAAGATGGCGTTTGATATACTTGCTTTTATTGGTCAGTGCATTGAGTAAAGGAGTTGGGAGGTCATTTTGCGGCTGCACAGGACATTGGTTAGGCCACTTTTGGAGTATTGTGTGCAATTCTGGTCTCCCTGCTATTGGAAGGATACTGCGAAACTTGAAAGATTTATAACGATGTTGCCAGGGATGGAGGGTTTGAGCTATAGGGAGAAGTTGAAATGGCTGGGGCTATTTTCCCTGGAGTATCTGAGGCTGAGAGGTGAATTTGTAGAGGTTTATAAAATCATGAGGGGCATGGATAGGATAAATAGGCAAGGTCTTTTCCCTGAGGTGCTGGAGTCCAAAACTAGAGGGCATAGGTTTAAGGTGAGAGGGGAAAGATTTAAAAGTGACCTGAGGGACAACTTTATCACACAGAGGGTGGTGTGTGCGTGGAATGAGCTGCCAGAAGAAGTGGTGGAGGCTGGTATAATTACAACATTTAAAACTCATCTGGATGGATACATGAATAGGAAAGGTTTAAAGGGATATGGGGCAAATGCTGGCAAATGGGATTAGATTTATTTAGGATGTTTGGGTGGCATGGATGAATTGGACCGAAGGATCTGCTTCCATGCTGTACATCTCTAAGCCTCAAATTATATAGGCAGATCTGTGTTACTGATTTTTCCATAATCAAGCAAACCAAAGCTCTGTAATATGACGTACACAGAATATGAATCAAAAATGTGTTACTTCAATAATTTTATTTTCATTAAAAACAACAGCTAATGCAG
The DNA here is from genome assembly GCA_024137785.1 of Ginglymostoma cirratum. Lineage (NCBI taxonomy): Eukaryota > Metazoa > Chordata > Chondrichthyes > Orectolobiformes > Ginglymostomatidae > Ginglymostoma > Ginglymostoma cirratum. Next base: position 31,161,603 of record JAHRHZ010000022.1, on the reverse strand, counting down.
TTCAGATTTACAGAGCTAAATATTTGATAGCCATGAAAACAGGCCAGGATCATATCAACTTGGGAATTAGTAGCAGGAGAAGGCTGAAATAACTCCACAGAAACTGGTATCCCATCACTGTTGGATACTTTACTCGTGGAGAGTTCTTGGCAGTCATCCAACTCCCTCACAGCCAGCTTTCAGAATGAACAGGATGTCTAAAAGGCAGGGCTCCCTGATTGGATCAGGTTAACAGCCCCAATCAGGGAGCTCATATCCTTTGAGGCCCACCTGGCTGATTTCATTACAATCACTAAGAAAAGGCAATACAGCCCATCCAGCCAAATTCATCATTCAAACCGATCACAACTGATCATTAGTTTATAATGTTTTTCCCATTTTCTGCATATCCCTTAATATCTTAGTATCTAGAATTTCTACCTTAAACATTTTCAATGACTGAGCTTCCAGAGCATTCTGCTGTAAGGAATTCCAAAGGTTAACCATTCTCTGGGATGAAGAAATTCCTCCTCATCTCATTTTTAAATGCCCTCCCCTTAATGTGAGACTGTGTCTCCTTGTCAAGGCTCACTAGCCAGGAGAAACAGCCAATCGGCATTCACACTGCCACAAATAGTTATGAGTGTTTCAATGAGATTTATAGATCCAGTTTCTTCAACTTCATAAAATAATCCTGCTGTCCTAGGGATCAGTCTGGCGAACCTCAACTGCAATTGATATGAATTAAGCTGCGAAAGTTCAGAGCAAGGCAGGCAGCATGACGTTTGAATGCTGCCTGCTAATTAAAATGAAAGTTGCGTGCAGCCCAGAGCTAAACACATTGGCTGCCTCCCTTAGCAAGGGGTCCAAATTCATGTACGACCATAGCAAGCCTGCACTACATACAGCCAACTTGTACTTGTTTAAGAGGTAATGTGTCTATCCAAAGCAGATACTCAAAGTTATTGTAGCAGACTGTGAAACTCAAATGAAGAGTGAGAATATAATATCACGGCAGAGCACAGAATCCCAGATTTTTCATGCAGACCCGAGGCCATGGTGTAGAAGTAAGAGATACCCTAAATCCTACACAGAGTAAGAGATATGCTAAATCTACAGGTACTGCTTACAAGGGGATGACGATTACTTGCTGCTTTCCCAGCTGCTGAAGGAAAGGATGGACTGGTGAGATATTACTTCATCAATTGAAATATGTCATTGCTTTTAAAATCTTTATAGTTTTGATTTGAAAGCCTAAACAAGGGCTTTGCATTTTCAACATTTTAACACTTCCAGTGCAATGCCAGTGCAAATGCAAAACTATACCTTGGAGGTCAGCACACTCATTTCAAAATAGGTCTGTTTCATTCTTTAACTTGGTGTTGACTTCTCAGAGTCTTGGTGAAACAAAAAAACAACATTGCATATCATTGTTATCAGTTCCTCTTTCCCAGATATTTGATCCATTAACCTTTGAAGATTCTGCTGTGATTGAAGTGTGTGTACCTTTAAGAGGTCCACTTAGCCTCCTACACTGTGTATTACATCTGGAATTACATCTGGAAATTACTTTACATTTATGGAATTTTATCATTTTCCAGCACTACCAGCACAGCTACTCACAGCAAACCAAAGGTAGTGACAGCCAGCTTTTGATTTGAGAAACAATAGGTTATTATGATTTTGCAAGCATTACACGGTGCAAATAATCCAGAGATGGAAGGATATATGATATAACAAGATGTAGAGCTGGATGAACACAGCAGGCCGAGCAGCATCAGAGGAGCAGGAAAGCTGACGTTTCGGGCCTAGACCCTTATTTTCTGAAGAAGGGTCTAGGCCCG
>JAHRHZ010000022.1:31146023-31159380 GCA_024137785.1 Ginglymostoma cirratum | reverse complement strand
CTGTGTTCATCCAGCTCTACACCTTGTTATCTCAGATTCTCCAGCATCTGCAGTTCCTACTATCTATGGAAGGATATATGTTAGCTTCTACAAGTTTAATGTAACTCACAAGCACCAGAGTATCAACTGATGCTTGAAGCACCTAAAAATGCTTAAACATTGACAAGAAGGTTTCAATTCAAATAAAAGGTTAATAGTAACCAACATTCGAAATAAAATCAACTTGTCATCCTTGTTATTGACTGTCCTATTCTGTGATGACATTTGCACAGAGTCAGAGGTTTCTGCAATGGGTTTTCATGTGATTGATCAGGCCAATTCTCAATGCAGACACGTCTGGTCACAAGGCACGATTTGCTCCATTTTATTTCCTTCCCTGCCTCCACTCTGCCTCATCATTAAGATTCAAAACATGATGCAGGTTAATGGACAAGTCAATGCCATTTTGAATAATTGGCACTAAACTCCTCCAGGTCACTAATGTTGAAGCCCTTGCATTTCAAAGAGAGCTTCAGAATGTCTTTGAAATGTTTTCTTTCTCCTCTCCTAGAATGATGGCCATTTGAGAGTTCAGGAAACAGGACCTGTCAGGGAACGCTTTTTGGCCATTCGGACACAATGTCCTGTCCACTGGAGTTTATTTTACTGGCGGATTGCCTAGCTGCATGGGAGCTGGCTTCGAAAGGAAGCTTTTGTTTGATGTTTCTCCGGTTGAATTGGGAGAATGTGGTGGTCACAACACTGATAGAATACCTTTTGAGCTTTTGTATGCCCCAGATACATCGTCCAGGTCCAGCACAGGAGGCTTTGACAACACTTCCATTGATTTTCAAAGGTCGTTGTTGTCAAACATTCACTATCTTAACTTCTACATGGCTATTACATTAATGGCACAGATACATCGAGAATTGGTGACATTTTGAGAGACGTTATGGAAATAGCATGGCCTATTCTAGACCTTCGACTCCAGCATCTATTGAAAGTGGGATATTTACTTGATGAAATGTGGGATGAAATAGGAATTTAGCTTTGGAAGCCTTCAAGGATAGGTTATGGCTTCAGTTTGCAGACTATGGGCAGAATCCTAAAATATTTTGCTAAAGATAACACAGTGTGGAGCTGGAGGAACACAGCAGGTCAGGCAGCATCAGAGGAGCAGGAAAGCTGACGTTTCAGGTCAGGACCCTACTTCAGAAATGGGGAGTGGGAGAGGAGCTCAGAAATAATTAGAGAGAGGAGGGGTGGGGGTGGGGAAGGTAGGTGGGATGGTGATAAGTGAATGCAGGTAGGGAGTGGTGGGGATTGGTCGGTGAGGGGGGAGGGGCGGATAGATGGGAAAGAAGATTGACAGGTTGTGTCAGGTCAAGAAGGCGGGGATGAGAGGGAGGGTGATCATGGGATGAGGCTGGGGGCAGGGAGATTGAAAAACTGGTAAAGTATCACTTTCAACGAGTTTCACAGAGGGTTTACCACAGCGAGGTGTAGTGGGTTTTCTCCTGCTATCATCCCACTCACCTCATTAACAACACACCACATCCCCGTGGCACCCCTCCCATCCAATACAAGCCTGATTCTACTATTCGCCTTAGCCAATACAACTCATCACTGTCTGCAGGTCCCAAAATGGACTGGCGTCCCTGGCAGCAGAACCGTCTTTAAAAGGCTATTATGCACCCAGGTAAGCATTGCCTGCCTATAGCCACATTACACATTTCCTAACATTTGCCCCAGATGTGGCCGATAAGGGGAATAGATGGCTCCACTTTGTTCACAGGGATCTGGAGGCCCTGATGCAGAGGAGGGATAGCCTCTACCTCAGGACCAGCAATGGACATATGATCCCAGACCATGACAACCTGGCCCAATGATGCCACCTTGTCAGTACAGTCTCAGTCCGGAGGAATGGCCAGCATTGCATGAAGAAGTTTAATAATCGTCTCAGATTTTCCAATGTACATGTCACCATCTTCTCACTGCTCCCTCACACTCAATCTTTCTCTGTTACTGTACACGCCTTCCACTGATAGTCTATCACCCCCACTATTCCATACGGCATCTTTCCTCACTTGCTCTCACTCATACCAACTTCCATACATGCCCTCTGCACCGCCTGCTCACTCACATGCACTGCCTACTCACCTCACCATCTTTCCCTCACCTCCAACAATACTAACAGCTGTGCCACCCACCTTTATCTCACCCAGTCTCTCCCTTTCCCTCAGTGCTGGAGAAGATGGCCCATAATAGGACAGAAAGAGCCGAGATGGGTGATAGGCTGACATGCGGTTTCTCGACCCCTATAAAGGAGAGGATCTAGTCGTGGCCAACTCCGTGGACTGATATCAGAAGCTGCCCCTTGCTTACTGTGTCAGGGCCCCTTGACTGAAGGACAGTGTCCCTTATTGTGACTCAGCACTACTCCCCTCCGACTCAGAGACATGGCCACTTGGTTGACCCACACATGACATGTACCTGCTGGGTCAGTTGCTGGCACACCGTGCAGGTGTAACACAGATGCAGCACGGAGACATGCAGCTATGGACCAGTGACTGCTAACAACCTGAGTGAGGGCTAGGAAAGTGAACAAGCAGCCCTGAGAAACACATTGGTTCAGTCCGTGAGCAGGATGCCTGTCCCTGTGCACAAAGTCTCCTTGCAACAGTTTTCCAATTATAGTTGACAGCGTGGCCCCGCCCCCTCAATGTGCAGCAGTGTACTGTAAGTGGATCGGGGATGTGCCATGAAGTTGTGGAGAGGCTAGCATGTGTCAGGTGCCAGAGTCCATAGACATGGGGTTGGGCAGCCAATGACAACAGCACGCTCTGAGACACTGGTGCCACCAGGTCCAAGATGATGGTCTGGAACACGCAGCAATCTGCACTCACCAAGTACATGCTCGGATTTTCAGAGTCTAAACACTAACCCTATCTAGTGTCTCGTTTCTATCCATTCCATGGAATCATGGAAACCTGCATATTAATGAGACACGATTCCATATTAATGAAGAATAATCATCTCCCTAGCAAGAGTCTCGGCTCAATGTCCAGAACATAGCTGGTAATTGCAACTAGCTGCTCCCTCCTCCAAGAAAGCCCTCGCTCAACTTTTAACATTTTTCTCCCAGATTTCTCACCATAGCCCACATCATTATAGGTCCCACACGATTCAGCCCGCGACCTTTTTTTAAATGCAGAGAGTTTATTGACTATATCAGTCCAAAAACACTCTCCTTCATCCCAACTGTTCCTCATTTTTATATCCAGACATCAAATAATGGCCAAGATCCATTTCCCTCTTAAACTTAACTACTTGCTATATTAATATTTAATACTGACACCAGAGACATTTGAGCTTTCTTGTTAGGTAGATTAGGCAATATTTACTATTGTAACTAGTATAGTGACTATAAAATGGTGTTGCTTGAATTCTGGATTTTGAAGGACTCCACATGTCCATTGTAGTCACAACATGATGAAGCAATTGTAAGATTGCAATTAAGCTTCTTGATCCAAATTTTTGGATTTCAATCCACCGAGCCTCACAATTTTTTGAGTCAAAAGTTTTGGTCAGGTCAATGAACATAACAAAAAATTCCTGATGTTGTCTTTGTTATTTGTCTTGGATTTTTCTGGTAAGACAGACCAAGACAGAGGTTCCTTTGGGTAGTCTAACACCACAGTGCATCTCTGGGAGGATTTCCTCAGCCACGGGAAGTTGGTGACTCGGAGAATGAATGCTAGCATTTTTCCTGCTGTGGACAAAAAGAAAGTACCTCAAGAGTCTCCGCAGCATGATTTATCTCCCCTCCTGAAAATAGTTCCTAAACTTGGGCCGCAGGAAGTTCATTTTTCTCTCTAATCTGTATGATGAATGCATGGAGTCTTGGTCCAAGCAACAGCCCACCAGTGTTGAAGACTGCAGCTGGAATATTATCAAAACTACAAGCTTTCTTGCTTTTCATCCCATTTATTATTTGCTGTTCCTCTCCTATCGATGGGAGTTCACACACGGATTATATCACACAGAGTACTCAGGGATAGCTTGGAAAGTTTCAGCTGCTACCGTAGATTCACAGTTAAGGAGTTGCTGAAAATATTCTTTCCAATGTTGATGGATAGTATAGTTATCCTTAGGAGCAGAAACACCATCTTACGATTTTTTTTTTGCCCATTTGGCCTTGGTCTTTCGATAGCCCTGGCGAGTTCCAGAAAGTTTTTCATGTCATATATATCATTGGGATGTGTTTCGCACCACATGGCCTTTATCTTCTAGATTTGTCTTTGAGCATTAGGCTTGAGCTGCTGGAAAGCTGACCTCAGGCTGCTCTGTCAGGCAATGAAAGTCTAAGAGCAATTATTGATCATTCTGTTAATATCTAAATACATTTAAATCATTAATAAACAATTTATTCACAAAGTGACATTGCCTTGGAAAGATTTGAGTTAGAGAATCACAGATTGATGACATTTAAAGAGATTTTATTTTCAGTTTCAAAAATGCAAACTCGGTATTAAACACTTTTTCAATCCTGCTATAAATTACAGATTGTGAATTGCTTTCTCTCATCAACTTGCATTGGATCGGTCCATACTTTTGGGCAAAGTATGATGGTTGACCAGGAAACTCTCATCATCAGATGTAATGGCAGGATTTTCATACTGACAATTAACCTATTGGCCATGTTACAATCTCATATGTCATGGTCAACAAGTCCTAGTGAGGGACTCAAACTCAGAGCTTCTGAACTAGAGATAGGACACTACCACAAGATCTCCTGACTCCACATGAATAGACAAAGTAGGATCAGAAATAGAACCTGCTTTGCAATTCAATAAGATCTCAATCAATCTGTTTGATTTTTGAATTCCACATTTCCATCTACCCCAATATCCCTTGGCTACCCTGCCTAACTCTATCCACCTTAGTCTTTAAAATATTCAATAACTCACCTGCCAAAAACAGGTTAATCAGGTCAAGGCCTTTACACAGTCATTAATTAATCACTTAAGCACGTTAATTGTTGGTGGGTCTGGAAGATCAATACTAAACCAGCCCACCCCGCACTTAATCACTGAAGTGGCAGGAAGGTGACAGATCTCTCTCTAGTATCAATACACCTCGTTATGTGTACTTCCTGCCATCTACCCAGGCACTTCCAAAGAGGGGAAACTCTAGCCCACTCTAACTGAAAAATATATTTCTGAAACAATTCATGCTGATAATAATAATAATGTGGTTTTGGCTTTACACTCTTCAGATCAGATAACTTCAACTACAAAGAAAAAAGTCAATTCAACCTATCCACTGAAAAACACTTGCACTAAACTTCTGTCTTAAGACATGTAATACATTGACTTGCTGACTAATCCCATAGAGTGAATTAAAGGAGTTGTTTTGTTCAGTCTATTAGCCTTACTGTACAAAAAAAAATGCTAAAAGCAGCATCTTCCACTGCGACATGAAGAAGTTACACATTTTCTCTTTCTATTTCCCCAATCATGCGACTCAGCACAACTAAATAAGATAACCATGCAGTCTGCTCCCAAGCTTCAGCCTACATGAGTATGTAGGTGGCTGGTTAATGATGCACAGGAGCACTCAGGGTGATTCACCTGCTAATTTTCATCTTTGAAACGACTGAGCTACCACTTAACAGTAGTTTCAGTGGCATAGCTGTGATCATAAACACAGTATGTGGGTGTGAAAAATCATGGTAAGCTGATATCCTTTCAATCAAGGGACCAAGTACAGGCACATCAGCTCAGTAAATCACCACACCACTTAACCATAAGGTTCCTAAAGAATCCTCAGTGTGGCTGGTATTGCTCGCTCTGTAGGTGCTTCGGCAATCACGATAAACTGCTAAAATTGAAATCATCACCACCAATTAAGTATGTGGTGAACCAATAAAAACATTGATGCATCAGGCAGGTAAATTTCAGACCTTTTCAAAAAGAGTTATTCAAGGTTTCTCTCTTCCAGCCTATAAAAGCTTAAATGGTTTAACTGTCAGAAGCAAATCAACCCTGTGCTGAAATCATATGACTACATTAAAATGTACTGTGAAATTCACCTAAAACACTTTGTAACATTCACTGAGAGATTGTTTTTTAATAAACTTCAGGCATACAAAAAGCAGCATGAAACCACTTTTTAGCTGCTGGTATCACAAACTATACATCATTATTGACATTGCCATTATTTTTAGACAGGTATTACATGCAAGGCAAAGTCAATATATTCACTGGGGAGTAAAATGGGTGCAGTGTGTTCACAACCAATTATTTTGAACGTGTACATCCTACATGATTCGGACTTTACACTTGTAACTCCCAGCAGGATTAAGAAATTGTACTTCGGCTGCATCTTGAAAATGTTGATTTTTTTTTGCCTTACTGATAGGGATGAAATTCAAAACCAAGTCAAATGTCAATTCTTCAGCAGATACTGCATCTTCAAATGTTTCTGGGGAATGACAGGACCTGCAGCTCTGCAAGACTGGCAATCCCACAGAAAGGGGAGGTTATGGGAGTACAAAAGTGATTCAAAATGAAGGTGCACGCTGACGGAGGTGGCAATGCATTCCCAACACTAAGCTACTATTGGATTCATCTCTGGAATAAGTGGCCTCGCCAATATTTGTATATCAACCAGTATCAATAAATAGGTAATCAGGCCATTATAACAATGCTGCATGTGGGAGTTTGCTGTGCACAGTTTAGCTGCCGTATTTCTCATATCACATCAGTAACTAGATCTCAAAAATATTTTAATTCGCTGAACTGTGCTTTGGAACGTACTGACCTTCTGAAAGACCTTTCTTTTATGCCAGTACAACCTGGTATAACCTCGGTACTTTGAAGAGGAAGGCTGATTTGCTAGCTTGCAGGCATAACTATTTGAACCAAAAGCACATTACTGCGCCTTGGAAGTGTGATTGCACTGATCAATTGGAGACCTAAGTGAAATGGATACTGAAAACCCTGAGAAACAGCAGGCTGCATCCTGGCCCATCAAATTTAGATACCCATGCACAGCATGTCGACTACTCAATCCCCTCGAGAAATGGATACTTCTGGAGTAAGGGAGACACCGATTAGTCCTCAGCTGCTAGATGCTGAAAGCTGCAGGTTCAGGTTAAATAATTGAGAAAAAGCATCTGTGAGTTTGTTGTAAGTGGGGTTGGTGGATTCTGGTGGTCCAACCTTTAGTTGCTGCACATCTTTCGGAACTTGGAGCTGACAACACATACTTTTCTCTCATTACACATCACAAACCTAATTCATGTAACTTTTCCATTTCAGGTCCTCAAGAACTCTGAGCCCCTCAGCCAGGGAACGAAGAAGGGAGTGATAGTGATTTGCACCATCATGTGATTTCATTCTTGCAGCCACCGGATCACAGGCTGACACAAGGCACATTTCAGAGGCTCTGAGATGGGAGGACTCAGTGTTCAGTTCACCATCAGGTAAAAACACACAGGAGCTAAGGCAGGGGGAAAGGATAGCATAAGTACAAGCTCGTGAGAGCATGAAGTTACACATCACAACTGTTCTGCTGTCGAGAACTCAGATGAGGATTTGTAAGGGCAAAGCTCCAACAGAAATCTCGTGGGCATATAGCACAAAGTGCTTGGATCAGTAAAATGGAATCCAGAAGGTTTACACGCAATGTCAAGAAGCATGGAGACGTTCACCTCCAATTCTATTTATAAAGCCAAGGATCATGTTTTATTTTGGTTAAATAGCCTTTTTGATTTCTCTTGCCACCTTGAACGATTTTTGCATGTACACCTTCTCACATCTGTCCTGAATACATTCAACTTGTACAACTTAATTTATACTCCACTTTTAATACTATCAAAATGAATCACTGTACAATTTCCTATGTTAAAATTTATCTTTTATATATTTGTCAATTTCACAATCCCTGTCCTTCTGAAATCTGCTACATCCTCCACACAGTTTGTTACTGTTTGAGTTTAGTGCTATTTGTAAATCCTGATGTTGGTTACCAGGGGTTGGGTGTACACAATCTATGAAGCTGAGTAAGCATTCCTTACAACAACCCTCATGTTAAATCTACTTAAAATCCCTTCCAACTCAAACTGACAAACAACTTGTTCACCATTACTGTCTGCTTTTTATCCTTGAGCCAATTTCATATCCATAATATCCATTTCAATCCAATGGGTTTCTGGCTTATAAACAAGTTTATCATAAATTACTTCATCACAATCTTTGAAAAACTATATACACAAAATCAACTATATAACCTCATCGACCCTCTCACTTAATTTATCAAAAAGCCCAATCAAGGTTGTCAGTTACAATTTCCCTTCAGTAAATCAATGTTAGTTGTCAATTATGAACTCATGATTTTCCAACTGATAATTAATCTTTTATTCCAAGATATTACCCAATATTGATGATACTTTGTTTAGTCTGTAGTTCTCAGGTTTATCACTCTCTTTCTTGAACAGAAGTAAAACATTTGATACACTCTTGTCATTGAGCACAGTACCCAGATCTAAGGTGGGCTGAAAGATTGTAGCCAATGTCTCTATAATTCCTATTCTTAGTCTTTCCAGGAACCATGTTTGTATCCATGTCCAGCCTAGCCATAATTTGTGTAACAAACAGAAGGAAAAGTCCCTCTATAAGTGTCTGTACAAAATTCCGTTTAACTACCAATGACAGGAATCCTGTACGTTCTCTGATTCTCATATTCTGGTGACAGCAGAGCCACCACAGGGCACCCAGTTGACTGTGGTCTTGCACAAAAGCAGCAGTAATGTGCTCCAGGTCATGATCTCTCTCCTCTGCATGATTCCACACTTGCTGAGTGTTCCTCAAAATGACACACTGTCGGAAGTGAGAGTGCACTTGGATGTCAATTTAGGATCTTAGGAGACTGCACAGGACCCAAAAACAAAGGGTAGCATTCTGAATCAAACTGGATCCTTATTTTAAAAATTAAATCTGCATGCTTCGCTAGTCGTAGGACTCAATATTATTTTCGTACAGCAATTGTTTACTCGAGACAATTCAGAAAACTACTCCGAGGGATATTTTGTTCCCAATCACCTCTGTAAAGATATGACTAATGTTCCCTGACCCACAGAAATCTTCAGTCCACTACTGACCTCTTCATATCCTATTGTATGGACTGCTTCACCCCAAACTTGAAACAGGGGCTGGCCATGGTCCACTGCCCATCTGATGAATACTACCACTAAAAATTGTTGAAAAAGCATCACTCTGAAAAGGAATAAGTTTCCAAACTCAAGTTGCTTCCTCCAATGACTAAAATTCAAAAGTGAACCTGCAAAGCAAACTATGGAAAACCAAATGAACCTGGGAGGCATCATAGCTGAATCCAAACCCATCCTAGCTTTTCGCAGATATTTCCATTGGAGGTCTCTTGGCAGTGTTCATATAATGCAAATCTTTGCTAAATTTCTCCTCCCTTGTCCAATAGCACTGAATCTTAATGGTAGCCCCTTGGCTCCAATTGAAATCAACCAATAAGCATAGAATGGGCTCTGAACCTACTGTAATTATGATCCAACCCTCGTTTGTGCGGATTAGCTCAATTTTTTTTTCCTGAGATAACAATCCAGTTACTTAGTATTAAATGCAAAGGCTAACAAGTTGGATCAGATTTCAATGGATGGACATGGATGCAAGAAATGCACCAAGCTTCTCGGTCAAGAACTACATAAAATGCTAAAGACTATAGGCTATAATCTTTCTAGATTCTGCAATACTAATGCAATGAAACAAAGTAACAAAAGCCATGTATTTCTGAAGGACTTGCACCTGGTGACTATCATGGCTGCAGCTGAGGCATCCAGTGCCCAATATGAGCAATGTTTTTGGAGCAGCCAAAATGCCAAAACACTGCATATGGTAAATTAGACGTGACAGAGTACCTTTTGTCCTTCTTTTATTTGAGTCTATATTAATTCCAAAACTTCATAGTGTAAATATACATATAAATGAGGTGTAAGACTCAACTTGCAATCTCTAAGGAGATGGTTATCCCATTTATCCAAACATCAAATGGTAATATCAATGGAACAAACTTTCTAATACTCTAAAGATTGGTTGAAAATGAAAAGATCTCTTACATCCTTTGATAGCTGCCCTCTTGGGACATTTTCTGCCTTGCCCTAAACATCTGTTCCAGCCTTGATACAACAGGAATTTATAACTCTGATCTAATAATGAAATTTTGTCTAATATATGCAGATTGTCCAGCCATTCCAAAGCCAGATGGTGGGAAACAAATAGAATATGCCACTCATTTTGGTTACGTGACTAAGTGCTGCCCTAACAAAGTCCTCATTAAATGCACTTCAGCTCAGACATGGTTCTCATTAAATAATACACACTCAAATTGTTTTAATTGCTTTTGGCTTACCTTGTCTGCTGCCATTTTTCCTGTGATGCTAGTAGACTGCGCTGGTGTGTAACTTGAATTTATCAGTAAAATTTACACAATAATAGGAGGGCTGCTCTTTCAAGGCCTAACTCATGCTCCATTGGTATCAGAAAGGACATTAAATGGAAGCATTGTGAGCAATTCTGTAATTACTTTCCTAATGCTGAAAGTAAGCAGAACTGGAACTGTAAAAAATATAATTTAGGGATCCCTGCAATGGGTAGAAAACAGCAAAAACAAAACAAAATGAATGAAAATGCATCATCTAACCGAAAGTATTTTTATTTAATTGCCATTGGTTCCTATTTTCTTATACTGTGCTGGTCTGCAATAAGTGTATAATCATAAGCTTTATAGATCACTGGTACAACAATTTCCTTGTGTCTAATATCGTGACGAGACCCTGAATAACTGCGCGCTTCAGTAGATTTTGATTACTCTTTGCTCGAAGACAGTTATTAATGGGATTGGTCACGAGCGGGTGCTACAGGAAACAGCATCTGGGTGGTCCTTCTTCATCGTCTTTATCAATGATCTGGATTAAGATACTGGGGGACCTGCCCACAAGATTTGTGCTGGTGTTAGAACCTTTGAAGGAAGATATAAAATCACAGCAAGATCGAGATACAATCAGGGATTTTCTTAAAATAAATATATAGCACGGAAACAGACCATTCAGCCCAGCTAGTCCATTCTAGCATTTTTGCTTCACTCAAACCTTCATCTGTCAATCCTCTACTCCCTTTCTCTTTCAATTATTTATCTAAATTCCCTTAAAGGCATCTATACAAATTGCTCCAACTACTCCATGTGAGAGTAAGCCTGTATTCTTTCTACTGTCTAGATAAAGAAGCTTTTTCTGAATTCCCAATTTAATTTTACCACCTTATATCAACGGCATGTCATTCAAAAATTTGAAACATTCTTTCCATATCTATATTATCAAAACAATTTGAAAATTTTAAAAACCACTCAGCCTCCACATTTCAAAAGATCCAGCCTGCCTATCGTTTCCTATTGGATAAACCTTGCCGTTCTGGCATCATGATTATAAATCTCATTCTCACCTTCTCCAGCACCTCTATATTCTTATTGTAATATTGCGACCAAGGGTGCACACACTTCAAGTGAAGACTAAACAAGTCAACACAAGTTTAACGTAACTAATCTATTTTTGATTCTGTCTCTCTAAAGACAAACTCGAGTTTTTCTTTATGGACTTGTTAATCTTTGTTGCTAATTTGAGTATTTGTACATCTGGATTCCTTTGTCCCTCTACCCCATTGTATAAATGACAGCTGGGTGTTTATAGCTCAGTTGGTTGGACAGCTGGATTGCAATCCAGAGTGATGCCAACAGCATGGGTTTAATTCCCACACTGCCTGAGGTTACCACGTAGGACTCTCCTTATCAACTTCTCCCCTCGCCTGAGGTGTGGTGACCCTCAGATTTAACCACCACCAATCGTCTCATTCTGATGAGAGAACAGTCATGTCTCATCAGACTATGGTGACTTTACTACTTAGCATTTTCTGAGTACATGATCTTCTTATTTTTCTTATCAAAATGTAAGACAACATACATAACTGTCTGGAAGAAATACAGTGTGGTTTATAGTTATATGCCCATTCTGTCTTCTTGTAAATTGTTGCTATTCAATGTCAGTATTGACGGCCCTCCCCATCCTCATCAATTCCACGGAAGAGTCATATTGGACGCAAAACATTCATTTTAATTCTCCAGCACATTCAGCTTTTATTGCAGGTGTCCAGCAACCACTGTATTTTACTTTCATTTAAAACTTGTCCTCTGGATGTTTTCTGGCCTAGGGTTTGGCTGCCAGATGAACTGACACTACTTCCCTGCTCAGGACTCAGCTTGAAATTGCAGGTCAGGATCTGATGACACCAGATTGGATGATATTGTGATGTACTGAACGGATGGTGGGTGCAGATTTCGTCGGAATTTTCAAACGGGAATGAGACATGTTGTTAGTGGTGGAATTGGACATGCATTTCAAGGTGAACTAAATTGGGCAACTCTTTGACAGAGCTGAAATAGTTCGACTGGCCTCAAAAGGCCATTTCCCGAGCTCAAAGATTCTGTTTCCTTTCTGGAGGTACATATTTGCCTGTTCGCAAGAGAAGATTAGTGTAGCAGTGTGAGATTTGTGTATCCGTGAGTGAACAGGTGTTATTGACCCTCTCTATGTATAAAGAAGATGGTAGGAATGGAGATGTTGCTTGGTGGCCTGCAGAGTCAGGCTCCAGTTCCATTGGATCTATCATTACTACGAATAGTTCCTTTTGCATGTGGTCAGTAGCTATATATAGAATAAAATTACATTTACTCTTCAGATAAGGTCAGGACTCAACAGGATCAGCGTGGGCAATTCTCTATTATTCTAATTTCTGGAGAAATTAATTCTGTAAAACAACCATTTGTATGCACATGACCCCTCTAACACTGAGGCAAAAGTAAATATGAATTAAATTTGACAATATTACAGCAGCTTTAAAATTGAAGATATCGGGTGGATTTTGGACTTGTTTGAATTTATTTTGTGACTGGCAGAAAGGCAGAGGGGCTTTCACTTGTTGGTGGGGTGAGTTACAGCAGTAGAAAGGGGTGGTATTTTGGAAGGATCATTAAATGAGGCTGTATGTGTAGAAGCGAGGGCAGACATGCCATTGGGTATGTATTGTAGACCTCGAAACAGTCCAGGAGAGATGTAGGATCAAAAGCATAATCAATTTTTTTAACCGTGTAAAAATAAGAGAAAAAGAGGAGGAGATTTTAATTATGCAAATGTCAAACGTGACAGTTTTAGTCTGCAGCATATGATGGGAACAAAATTCTTAAATTGCATAGAGGAGAGCATTTTAGCCAGTCCTACAAACACCTGAAGGGA
>JAHRHZ010000022.1:31094402-31141023 GCA_024137785.1 Ginglymostoma cirratum | reverse complement strand
CACCTGAAGGGAGGCTGCTGCTCTGGACCTAATATTCGGAAATCAGCCCATGGAGGTGGATGGTGTATTAATAGGGAAGCATTTGGGAAATACATACCATAGTTCAGTTAGATTTATGCTAGTTATCGAAAAGGGTAAGGATAAGCTGGGAATAAAAGTTATAAACAGGAGAAAGGCTAATTTTTACAAAGATAAGATACAATTTGACCCAAGCAAACCAAGAGCAGTTACTTGCAGATATAACTGTCAGAAAAGTGAGGGGGGAATTCAAGGAGGAATTAGCAGAGTACCGGACAAAAAGGTTCCTGTAAAGATAAAGGGTGTAACCAGGACTGGAGAACCCTAGATGTCAAGTGGTGTAAAAAGTTAGGATGAAGAAAAAGATAGGAGAAGCTTATGACAGAGTCACAGAGGAGTATGAAAAGTTGCAGGGGTAGGGTGCTCAAAAAGGAAATTAAGAAAGCTAAGAGAGTGCATGAGAAAACATTGACAAGCAGGATAAAGGGAAATCCAAAGGTCTTTTTTAAAATATTTAAAGAGCAAGAAAATGACTGAGGAAAAATAGGGCCCGCTGAGAACCATAGAGGGATTATGTATATGGACCTAGAAAACAGAGATACAATCCTCAATGAATACTCCGCCATGGTCTTCACAATGGAAAAGAATAATGCAGCTCCAGACATCAGAGTGGAAGACTGTGAAATATTAGGAGAAATTAACAGGGAGAAAGGACACATTAGGAGGTTTAGCAGCTTTAAAAGGCCTAGACAAGTTGTATCCCAGTGCCCTTGACACTGATCCAGCTCCCTCAGAGCCAGCTCTGAGTGAACAGGATGTCTGACATTCCTGCTCTTATCTGTCAGCCAGGGCTCCCTGATTGGACCAGATTAACAGCCCAAGTCAGGGAACTCGTATTTTGTAAGGTCCACCTGGCTGACCTCGTTACAATTACTACATCCCACCCTCTCTGAGTCTGAGGACATAGGCCGGCTGTTTTGTTTTTTGCTCCCCTGGGGCGATTTAGCACTGGGTCAAGTTCTTCCAACTCTGCCTCTGAGATGGGTGATGTGTAATGCACAGTAGCTTGCCTCTTGTGCTCAGAGCATCTCAGAAGAAATTCACGTTCCTCTTCAGGCTGCAAAAGTGTCAATGCAGCAACATCCACTGTGTCCATCTCAGATTCTGGGGTATCTTCAACGCTTGACATGGACTCTGAAGCAATCAAAAAGGCAATTGAGGAGCTGGGCATGTTTTGCTCCTGCAGCGTTTGCGAGTTTGCAACTTTCATATGGCCCACGTGCATGTTCAGGACCGTTGTAACTACCTGAACTTTATACGTCACTGGGCATGACCTCGTGTTAACCATTCCTCTTACCCTTGTACGGCCATTCCAGTTGTTCCTACACCAAGCCTCATCCCCTGAAGTAAACTGCCTCTCTTGCTTAGTGGAGTCTTGTGTCCAGCATTGGCATTCCTGAAGCCGCTTCAACCTCCCCCCGTTAGGTCCAGGAAGATCAGGTTTAACCTGGTGCATAGTCTTCTCTCCATTAGCAACTCTGTTGGAGCTCTTCCTGTACTTGCATGAGCAATTGTACACAATAAATGGACTGCTGTTTCTGCCAGACCATTACATGATGGATGATATATATGTCGAATACCATTTGACTTTAGTAAATACTCAAATTCTCTGCTAGTAAACAACAGCCAGTTATCTGTGACCAACACTTCCAGGAGTCCATGTATTATGAAAGATGTGCGCAGATTTTCCATCATCATCCCTGTGTTTGACGAATGAATTCTGTGCATATCCAACCACTTTGAGTGGGCATTCACAATGACTATGAACATAAAGCCCATGAAGGGGCTGGCAAAGTTGACATGTGACCAAGTCTCGGGTTTACCCAACTATTCCCAAGAATATGGGGGAGCTTCTGGAGGTACTTTTTCTCCTTGTTGGCACCGCCCACTAACAGGGCTCTTCTTGCATCCAATCCTGGCCACCAGACACAACTTGCCAACATCTTCATTTTGGAAACCCCTGGATGACCTGGGTGGAGTTCAGCCAGTACCTGGCAGTGACCTTTGCTCAGGGTATTCACTCTTGCTCTCCATAATAACATGCCGTCCTCTACCAGGTCCAGAAAGCTTTCACTTCTGGTTGTGACAGCCCTTTGGTTT
Source organism: Ginglymostoma cirratum (assembly GCA_024137785.1). Lineage (NCBI taxonomy): Eukaryota > Metazoa > Chordata > Chondrichthyes > Orectolobiformes > Ginglymostomatidae > Ginglymostoma > Ginglymostoma cirratum. The sequence continues at coordinate 31,138,845 of JAHRHZ010000022.1, read as the reverse complement.
CCCCCTATCACCACCAGCTATTTCAGTTTTGTCAAGACCAGATCTTTCTGCATCCATAGTCTGCTATTGTCAGCTGTGACTGTGAGTGTGTCCAGAAAATTTAAAACTATTACAGACTCTTTCAGTGGCAGCCCTACCAGGGGTGTATCTGCCAGTGGGAGGTGGCTCAATGCATCCACATTCACTCCTTGGCTTCCCGGATGGTGTTCCAACTTGAAATTATGCGCACTCAGTATTATAACACACTGCTGAATTTGGCCTGAAGCTTTGGGCAGCACTGCCTTGTCCCCTTTAAATAGACCTAGCAGAAATTTGTTGTCCATTATTAAGGCACATTTACATTCATAAAGGTATTGGTGGAACTTCCTGACTCTAAGTATGACTGCCAAACCTTCCTTCTCTATCTGGGCGTATTTACACTCTGCATTAGCCAAAGTCCAGGAAGCATTCACTATTGGACATTCATCTCCGTTGGGCCACCTATGAGCCAATACTACCCCAATGCCATACAGGGAGGTATAGCATGTCAAAACCAGATTTCACTTGGAATCATTGTATGCCAATACCTTAGAAGATGATTGTTGTTTCTTCACTTGCCCCGAAGGGTATGGCTTGGCTACATGACCAGTTCCAAAGCTGACCCTTTTTTAACAGTTGATGCAAGGTGTCAGGATGGAGACCAGGTTATGTATGAACTTTCTGTAATAATTCACCAGCCCAAGGTAAGACCTAAGCTCTGGTACAGATGTGGAAGCCAGAGCACCTTTGATCATCCTCACTTTATCTTCCAACTGGTATAATCTAGGTTTGTCAACTCTGTAGCCCAAGTAGGTCACTTCAGGTGCCTGGATCACACATGTTTCCCTTCTAAGGCATATGCCTGCCTGGGAGAAACATCTAAGGGCTATGTCCAAGTTCTCTAAGTGTTCCTTATGGGTCTTCCCTGCTCTGTTATTTTGTATATTACACTAGTTTTATTGGTTTTAGGCATCCAAACGTAAAGGACCCCATACCCATAACCAATAAAAACTAATGTAATATATAAAATACTACGCAAGGATTGTGAAAAACATTACATAGGCTAAACTGGAAAAAATCTAGCAATAAGGACACACAAACACCAACTGGCCAAAAAGAGAGATGACCAATTCTCACTGGTCTCAATACACATGGACAAAGAAGGACACAAATTCAACTGGGACAACACATCTATAATCGCACAAGCCAAACAGAGACATGACAGGGAACTTCTGGAGGCCTGGCATTCCAACCGGAACTCCGTCAACAAATGCATTGAATTGGACCCAATATAAAAACCACTGTAGAACAGAACCGGAAGTGATACCAACCACACCAGCAAACCGAGGCATATAAATAACAAGTGGGATGGAATACCAATGCTTCACCGGAGGCGCACTGACAATGTTACCTAGCAGGGTGATGAAATCAAGCACACCAGCTCGGCAAGCAAGTCTACTACCTCATCCACAACCTGAGCTGCAAATCGTCTCAAAAAACTCTATTTGTGCCCATAAGGCAAATGGCACTGGTTGGGCATTGCAGAATAGTAGAATTGCTTCCTGGTCAACATGCAAGGTGGCCCTAAACTCTCCTGCAAAACTTCCAGGTACTTCATTCGGACTTCACTCAGGCGGCCATTTTCTAATCGAAAAGTGTTGACCCAATCTTAGTGAATCTTCCTCAACCAATTTTGCCCCACCAACCTTGGGCACAAGCCTTTTACTATAATCAGTGGTAATTGAACCAGCTGCTCTAATAAGAGACTGGAACTGAAGTTGTACCCTTAGTCTGTAAAGGTTCCCCGGTGTAGGTTCTCAGTCTAGCCAAGATTTTGTGCAAACATAAGGGTCGAAATCCAGTGCAAATTTTGTTGAAGACTATTTCTACAATCACTGAGAAGGCCATGCTGGTTTTGACCTCCATTAGAACCACATGACCACTTAACCAAATGTTTATTTTTATTGGCTCTGGTTTGGATGTTGCTAACTTTTAACTTTTCCAAATCCAATTTAGGTAGACTTTCCAGGATGTGCACTCTCTTGGATATGAGTTCTCTTAGGTCTAGTGGGATTCTTATGCTATCTTGAGTCCACATGCCAGCAGCACCTACAATGGCTTGCTGGCCTGGATCCTGAAGAAAAGGTTAACTCTTTGGCCATGGTTTGGCTCTGTTTTGGGGTTTTGCTGTGGGCCGACGTAGAGTCCCTCCATTCTGGATAGTCCAGAGTGAGGCTAGGCAATTGTCATCACTCAACCAGTGTTCCCCAATCAGCCTGGCGAAAGCGTCCACTTCCATCAGAATACTGTTCAACTCATTTGCTCCACTTACCGCATTCTCCAATGATAAAGCCAGTTGTAGTGTCTGTTTGACGTGCAGTTGGGCTTCAATTAGTAGGTGCTTTTGCATGGTTACATCTTTAATTCCACAAATCAAACAATCTCTCAGCATCGCATTAAGGATTAAACCAAAGCCACATGCCTCTGCCAGTTGTCTTAACCTCGTCAAAACTCCTAATACTCATTCCCTTGCTTCTCAGATTGCTGAGTAAAGCCAATAGTTTCTCAAAATTAAAGGAATCTTGGGGTCATACGTTCCTGAATTAAATCCGTCAACTCCTGAAAGGTTTTAGTATCTGGTGCCTCAGAGAAAGGTTAGGCTTCTAATAACTGACAAAGCTGTGGATCCCCAAGCTGTCAGGAGAATTACTCGTTGCTTTTCATCTGACCAATGTCATTTGCCTGGAAAATATAATGCATTCTTTCCACATATGAGGCCCAGTCTTTGACAGCAGGATCAACAAGTCAAGCTTCCCAAATAACAACACAATGACAGAAATGCTTACTCCAACTCAAAGACAGCTCATTTTTGCTCATTTGTGGGATGTGGTTGTTGCTGGCTGGCCGGCGTTTATTGTCCATTCCTAGTTGGCCTTGAGAAGGTGGCGGTTAGCTGCCTTCTTGAACTGCTGCAGTCCACCTGCTGTGGGTTGACCCATAATGCCGGAAGGGAGGGAATTCCAGGAATCTGACCCAGCAACACTGAAGGATCAACGATATATTTCCAAGTCAGGATGGTGAGTGGCTTGGAGGGGAACTTGAAGGTGGTGGTGTTCCCATATGTCTGCTGCCCTTGACCTTCTTGATGGAAGTGGTCATAGATTTGGAAGGTGCTTTCTGAGGACCTTTGGTGAATTTCTGCAGTGGATCTTATAGATAGTACACACTGCTGCTACTGAGCATCGGTGGTGGAGGGAGTGGATACCTGTGGGTGTGGTGCCTATCAAGCCATCTGCTTTCTCCTGAATGGTGTCAAGCTCCTTGAGTGTTGTTGGAGCAGCACCCATTCAGGCAAGTGGGCGGTATTCCATCAGACTCCTGACTTATGCCTTGTAGATGATGGACAGGCTTTAGGGAGTTGGGAGGTGAGTTACTCACTGCAGTATTCCTAGTCTCTGACCTGCTCTTGTAACTACTGTGTTTATGTAGCAAGTCCAGTTGTTTCCGGCCAATGATTACACCAGGATGTTGATACTAGGGGATTCAGTGATGGTAACACCATTGAATGTCAAGGGAAGGTGATAAGATTTTCTCTTATTGAAAATGGTCATAACCTGGCGTTTGTGTGGTGAGAATGTTACTTGCCACTTGCCAGCCCAAGCCTGGATATTGTCCAGATCTTGTTGCATTTGAACATGGACAGCTTCAGTGTTTGAAGAATCGTAAATAGTGCTGAACATTGTGCAATCATTGGAAAACATCCCCATTTCTGACCTAATGATGAAGAAAAGTTATTGATGAAGTACCTGAAGATGATTGGGCCTAGGACATTGCCCTGGGGAACTTCTGCAGAGGTGTCCTGGAACTGAGGTATTTCAGCTCCAACAACCACACCATCTTCCTACATGCCAGGTATGACTCCAACCACTGGAGAGCTTTCCTCCAATATCCACTGATTCCAGTTTTGCTAGGGTTCCTTGCTGCCACACTCAGTCGAATGCAGCCTTGATGTCAGGAGCTGTCACTCTCACCTCACCTATGAAATTCAGCTCTTTTGTCCGTATATGAACCGAGGCTGCAATGAAGCCAGAAGCTGAGTGGGCCTGACGGAACCCAAACTGGGCATTACTGAGCAGGTTATTGCTGAGCAAGCGCTGCTTGGTATCACTGTTGATGATGCCTCCCATCACTTTACTGATGATTGAGAGTAGACTGATGGGGTGGTAATTGGCTGAGTTGGACTTGTCCTGCTTTTTATGTACAGAGCACACCTGAGCAAATTTTCATATTGTTGGGTAGGTACCAGCGTTGTAACTGTACTGGAACAGCTTGGCTAGGGGAGCAACAAGTTCTGGGGCACAAGTCTTCAGTACTATTGTGGAATGTTGTCAACTGTTGGGAGCGAATTTTTTCAGGAGTGTGCTTTTCTCTTGTCACTAGTGAAATAACTCCACAGAGGCCAGTATCCCGACAACAAGTCACCCTTTATTTGCACGTGGAAAGTCCTCGACACTGATCCAACGTCCTGAGAGCCCAGAGAAAACAGAACCTCTGACAGTCCTGTTTATATATGTCAGCCAGGGCTCCCTGATTGGACCAGATTAACAGCCCCAATCAGAGAATTCATATTCTATGAGTTCCACCTGGCTAACCTCATTATAATCAATACACAGAGAAGTTATTGGAAAGAATTCTGAAAAACAGATATGTCTGGACTTGGAGAGACACAGATTAATCACAGACAGTCAGTACGAATTTGTTAAGGTCTGGTCATGTTTGGTAAATTTGGTTGGGTTTTTGAGGGTGTTTGTTGATGAGGTCATTTGCTGTGGTCTACGTGGACTTTAACAAGGCTTTTGAGAAGGTCCCTCAAAGCAGACTGGTCAAGAATGTAAGAGACCATGGATGCCAAGGAGGGCTAACAAGGCAAGGATTATGCTGTGAATGGTCAGCCTCTGAAAAGTATTGAAGATTAGTGGGACTGTGGTGTGCACTGACCCTGAAGGTAACAGGGTAGGTAGATAAGGTATTTAAGAAGGCACACACGATACTTGCCTTTATTTTTCTTTCCTTTAACCTGGCTCAAGTTGGAATATTATGTCGAATTCTGGGCACCACAATTAAAATTGTCAGGGCTTTAAAGAAGACACAGTGGAGATTCACCAGAAGGATAGCAGGGCCAAGGGACTGGAGTTAAACTGCCGGGAGGCTGGAATTGTTTTCAGTGGAGCAGAGACTACTAGGCGTAGTGGGTGTTCAAAACGATGAATAATTTTGACAGCAAAAAGGAGAAATAATGATTACCAACAAAAGGTTACAGTCTTAATGTACTGGAGTGGTGTCAGTGGAACAGACAAGTGAATTTTACCCAATGAGCAGTGATTGGGGATGCACTACCTGTAGAGTTACTGTGATATCTTCCCAAATGACCATACTTGGCATCTTGTGTCTTGTGTTACCTCGACAAGAATGCGGTGGTACGTAAGGGTCATTTGAGGTTGATCACTGCCCCCAACCCTTCTTTGTCTTGGACCTATCTAGTAATTAGTGGTAGAGGATACACTACTACAGATTATCTACAGAAAGGCACTGTTCATAGATAGCAAGATTTCTTGCACAATTGTAAGAAGAACAACAAAATTTCCTCAGATTTGATTACTAAGGCCTCAAGGAGCTGCTCCCTTGAACACTAGAGTAGAACTCACTGTCTCTACACAAAGACTGTGTGTGACATCAGTAGAATGGGTGGACTCAAAGTAACATGAACATTTACCTCTGAGAACCAGTACCTTACGTAACAGGTCATGGAAGCAGGCAGAAAGGGAATTGGACAAAAATATGAAAAGGATAATCCATGTTCTTGTGGGACATGGGTATTGCTGGCTGGCCAGCATTTATTGTCCATCCCTTAATTGCCCACAGAGCAGTTAAGAGCGAACCACATTGCTGTGGGTCTGGAGTCACATGTAGGCCAGACCAGGTAAGGATGGACATTAGTGAACCAAATGGGTTTTTCCAACAATCAGCAATGGATTCATGGCCATCATTAGACTCTTAATTCCAGATTATTTTAATTAAATTCAAATTCCACCATCAGCCACGGCAGGATTCAAACCCAGGTCCACAGGACATTTCCTGGGTCTCTGGATTAACGGTCCATCTACTACTAGGCCATCGCCTCTCCCCTAGTTACCCTCAAGAAGGTGGTGGTGCGCTGCCTGGTTGAACTGCTGCAGTCCTTGTGCCGTAGGTCAACTCACAATGCCCTTAGGAAGGGAATTCCAGGATTCTGACCCAGCAACACTGAAGGAACAACAACATATTTCCAATTCAGGATGGTGGGTGGCTTGGAAGGGGAGTTGCATTTGGTGATGTACCCATGCATCTGCTGCCTTTGTCCTTCTAGATGGAAATGGGTGTGTGTTTCGAAGATGCTGTCTGAGGATGTTTGGTGAATTTCTGCAGTGCACCTTGTAGATAGTACACTCTTGCTGCTACTGAGCATCGGTGGTGGAGGGAGTGGATGCTTGCAGATGCGATGCCAATCAAGTGGGCTGCTTTGTCCTGGATGGTGTCAAGTTTCTTGAATGTTGTTGGAGCTGCACCCTTCAGGCAAGTGGGGACTCCTGCCTTGTGCCTTGTAGATGATGGACAGGCTTTGGGGAGTCAGGAGGTGAGTTACTCACTAGAGTATTCTTAGCCTCTGACCTGCTCATGTAGCCACTGTATTTATATGATGAGTCAAGTTCAGTTTCTAGTCAATGATAAATCCTAGGATGTTGACAGTGGGGAATTCAGTGATGGTAACACCACTGAATGTCAAATGGCAATGACTCAATCGTCTCAAATTGAACATAGAACATAGAACATTACAGCGCAGTACAGGCCCTTCGGCCCTCGATGTTACGCCGACCTGTGAAACCAATCCGAAGCCCATCTAACCTACTCTATTCCATTATCACCCGTATGTTTATCCAACGACCATTTAAATGCCCTTAAAGTTGGCAAGTCTACTACTATTGCAGGGAGGGCTTTCCACGCCCTTACTACTCTCTGAGTAAAGAACCTACCTCTGACATCTGTCCTATATCTATCACCCCTCAATTTAAAGCTATGTCCCCTCGTGCTAGCCGTCACCATCCGAGGAAAAAGGCTATCACTGTCCACCCTATCTAACCCTCTGATCATCTTGTATGTCTCTATTGAGTCACCTCTTAACCTTCTTCTCTCTGACAAAAACAGCCTCAAGTCCCTCAGCCTCTCCTCATAAGACCTTCCCTCCATACCAGGCAACATCCTGGTAAATCTCCTCTGCATCCTTTCCAATGCTTCCACATCCTTCCTATAACGCGGCGACCAGAACTGTACGCAATACATCAAGTGCGGCCACATCAGAGTTTTGTACAGCTGCAACATGACCTCACGGCTCTGAAACTCAATCCCTCTACCAATAGAACCTAACACACCGTACGCCTTCTTAACAACCCTATCAACCTGGGTGGCAACTTTCAGGGATCTATGCACATGGACACCGAGATCTCTCTGCTCGTCCACACTACCAAGAATCTTACCAATAGCCCTGTACCCTGTATTCCTGTTACTCCTTCCAAAGTGAATCACCTCACACTGTTCTGCATTAAACTCCATTTGCCACCTCTCAGCCCAGCTCTGCAGCTTATCTATGTCCCTCTGTAACCTGCAACATCCTTCCACACTATCCACAACTCCACCGACTTTAGTGTCATCCGCAAATTTACTAACCCATCCTTCTACGCCCTCATCCAGGTCATTTATAAAAATGACAAACAGCAGTGGCCCCAAAACAGATCCTTGCAGTACACCACTAGTAACTGAACTCCAGGATGAACATTTCCCATCAACTACCATCCTCTGTCTTCTTACAGCTAGCCAATTTCTGATACAAACCACTAAATCACCCTCAGTCCCATGCCTCTGAATTTTCTGCAATAGCCTACTGTGGGGAACCTTATCAAAAGCTTTACTGAAATCCATATATACCACATCAACCGCTTTACCCTCATCCACCTGTTTAGTCACCTTCTCAAAGAACTCAATAAGGTTTGTGAGGCACGACCTACCCTTCACAAACCTGGGTTAACTATCCCTAATTAAATTTGAAGATGGTCATTGCCTAGCATTTGTCAATGTTACCTGCCATTTGTCAGTCCAAGTCTGGATATTGTCTTGTTGGGTTTGAACGAAGACTGCTTCAACATCTGAGGAGTCACATGTTATGCTGATATTGACTCTGCAATCATTTGAAAACATTCCCCTTCTGATCTTATGATGGAGGGATGGTCATTGATGAAACAGCTGAAGATGGTTGAGCCTAGGACGCTTTCATGAGGAACTCCTGCAGAGATGCCCTGGAGTTGAGGTGTCTGACCTCCAACAAGCACAGACATCTTTCTATGTGCCAGGTATGACTCCAACAAGCAGAGTATATGTCCCCAATACCCGTTGATTCCAGTTTGTTCTTTGGCTCCTTAGTGTTATACCCAGTAGAATGCAGCCTTGATGTCAAAGGCTGTCACTCTTATCTCACCTCTGGAAGTCAGCTGTTTTGCACATCTTGAACAAAGGCTGTAATGGGGTCAGGAGCTTAGTGGCCCTGGCAGTACCCAAATTGGGCATCACTAAACAGGTTATTGCCAAGCAGGTGCTGCTTGAAAGCACTGTTGATGACACCTTCCATCATTTTATTGATTATTAAGGGTAGACTGATTGGCAGTAATTGGCTGTGTTGAAGTTGTCCTGTGTTTTCTTGTCCTGCAGGACATTCCTGGGCAATTTTCTACGTTTTCTGTTAGGTGCCAGTGTTATAACTGTACTGGAAGAGCATGGCTAGGGAATCCGCAATTTCTGGAGCACATCTTTAGTGCTATTGCTGGAATGTTGTCAGAGCCCATAGCCTTTGCAGTATCCAGTGCCTCCAACCATTTCTTGATGCCACATGGAGTGAACAGAATTGGCTCAAGACTGGTATCTGTAATGCTGTGGGCCACTGGAGGAGGCTGAGATGGGTCATCCAATCGAGACTTCTAGTTGAAGGTTGTTGCAAATGCTTCAGCCTTATCTTTTGCACTGATGTAGAGGGCTCTTCCATCATTGAAGTCGGGGATATTTGCTTAGCTCCGTTTTTTTACTTGCTGTTTATGTTATTTTGCAGGCAAGTAGTCCTGTTTAGTAGCTTCACCAGGTAGACACCTGATTTTTAGATATACATGGTGCTGCTCCTGGCATACTCTCCAACACTCTCCGCTGAACCAGGGTTGATCCCCAGCTTGATGTTAATGGCTGAGTGGTGGATATGCCGGGTCATGAGGTTACAAATTGTGCTGAAGTATAATTCTGCTGCTGTTGATGGCCCTCAGCACCTCATGGTTGCCCAGTGTTGAGTTGTTAGATCTGTTCGAAATCTGCCCCATTTAGCACGGTGATAATGCCGTACAATACAATGGAGGTTATTCTCAATGTGAGAGCAGGACTTTATCTCCACAAGCACTGTGCAGTGGTCACTCTTACTGGTTCTTTCATAGCCAGATGCATCTGCAGCAGGGCTATGTGGAAAAAGCATGGGAATTGGAATAATTTATGGCTTTTACAAAAAGCACAATGAGTTGAAAGGCCTCAAATTATTCTCCAAGATTTGAGCCTGCTGTCCTATCAGCAGGCAGCCTCCAGGCGTATGGTAGAGGATTGAGATGGAAGCATGCAGACAGGACAGGAAGGAAGTCATCACAGAGTGTAAGCAGTCTGTGGGACTACTGTGCCATCAGGATGCACACAGCTGCTTGATAGGAAAGTAAAATTAAAAACAGAGACAGTAAGAATTGCCGATGCTGGAGTCAGAGATTAACACAGTGTGGAGCTGGAGGAGCACAGTGGGCCAGGCAGCATCAGAGGAGCAGGAAAGTTAACATTTTGGGTCGGGACGCTTCTTCAGAAATGGGGGAGGGGGAAGGGAGATCTGAAATAAATAGAGAGAGAAGGGGTGGGTCTGGGGAAGGTAGGTGGGGTGGTGATAGGTGAGTGCTGGTAGGGAGTGGTGGGGATTGGTCAATGAGGTGGGAGGAGCGGATAGGTGGGGAGAGAAGATGGACTGATTGTGTCAGGTCAAGGAGACGGGGATGAGAGGGCGGGTTGGTCATGGGAGAAGGCTGGGGGTGGGGAGATTTTAAAACTAGTAAAGTCCACATTGAGACCATTGGGCTATAGGCACCCAAGGCTGAATATGAGGTGCTGTTCCTCCAGTTTCTGGGTGGCCTCATTGTGGCACTGGAGGAGGCCCAGGATAGACATGTCGTCCAGGGAGTGGGAGGGGGAGTTGAAGTGGTTTGTGACTGAAAGATATTGTCGTTTGTCGTGAACAGAGCGCAGGTGCTCTACCTGTCTCTGAGCCTCCGCTTGCTCTCACCGATGTAGAGGAGGTCACATCGGGACCAGCGGATGCAGTAGACCACATTAGCAGATGTGCAGATGAACCTCTGTTTGATGTGGAAGGTTTTTTTGGTTGATTGAATGGAGGTGAGGGGGGAGGTGTAGCGGTAGAGTAGCACTTCCTGCGGTTGCAGGGAAAGGTACCGGAGGTGGTGAAACGAGTTAGGAGTGTAGAGCGGATGAGGGAGTCGCGCAGACAGTGGTACCTATGGAAGGCAGACAGGAGTGGGGAGGGAAATAGATCTTTGGTTGTGGGGTCAGATTGCAGTTGGCGGAAGTGGTGGAGAATGATGTGTTGAATCCGGAGGTCATTGGGGTGATATGTGTCCTCTCACCCACCTTCCTGCAAGAATGCGATCTCCTACCCCCAATTCCTCTGCCTCTGCCGCGTCTGCTCCCAAGATGGGGCGTTCCATTCCTGAACATCCCAGATGTCCTCTTATTTCAAGGACTGCAACTTGGCCCTTCAGTAGTCGAAAATGCTCTTGACCGCATCTCTCACGTTTCCCACACTTCTGCCCTCACATCCCCTCCCCGCAACAAAAACAAAGACAGAATTCCCCTTGTCCTCACGTATCACCCACTAACCTCCAGGTTCAATGTATCATTCTCCGCAACTTCCGCCACCTACAATCTGACCCCACTACGAAGGATATATTTCCCTCCCCACCCTATCTGCCTTCCATAGGGACCACTGTCTCTGCAACTCCCTCATCCGCTCCAAACTCCTCACTGGCCCCACCACCCCCGGCACCTTTCCCTGCAACCACAGGAAGTGCTACATCTACCCCTACACCTCCCCCCTCACCTCCATCCAAGGCACCAAAAAAACTTTCCACATCAGACAGAGGTTCATCTGCACATCCACTAATGTGGCTTATTGCATCCGCTGCTCCCAATGTGGCCTCCTCTACATCGGTGAGACCAAGCGGAGGCTCGGAGACCGCTTTATGGAGCACCTGTGCTCTGTTCACAACAAACGACAACACCTTTCAGTTCCGAACCACTTCAACTGCCCCTCCCACTCCCTGGACGACATGTCCATCCTGGGCCTCCTCCAGTGTCACGATGATGCCACCCGGAAACTGGAGGAACAGCACTTCATATTCAGCCTTTGAAGCCTACAACCCAATGGTCACAATGTGGTCTTTACCAGTTTCAAAATCTCTCCACCCCCAGCCTCATCCCATGACCTACCCTCCCTCTCATCCCCGGCTCCTTGACCTGACACAATCAGTCCATCTTCTCTCCCCACCTATCCGTTCCTCCCACCTCATTGACCAATCCCCACCACTCCCTACCAGCACTCACCTATCACCACCCCACCTACCTTCCCCAGACCCACCCGTCCTCTCTCTATTTATTTCAGATCTCCCTTCCCCCTCCCCCATTTCTGAAGAAGCGTCCCGACCCAAAATGTTAACTTTCCTGCTCCTCTGATGCTGCCTGGCCCACTGTGCTCCTCCAGCTCCACACTGTGTTAATCTAAGATTAAAAGCAAACTTATTTCATGGTGCCAGCTGTCAAAATACTGCTGGATAGAAGCTAAACCTGATACCAGTTCCACTCAGCGCTGACCAATTAGCAAAACTTCCATAACCTGGAGCTTTGACATTTCATTGGCATATGCATGTGGTCTAATGCCTGCTGATTACACTTATACAAATGTCTGAGGTCACCGTGGCTTGGGGCATATTTAAGTTGTCCGTGATTCAGGGCAAAATTCGTTGCTGTTATAGACACTTCCCATTTGTCAACATGTGCAATGAAGACCAATTTATACCCAGCTCCAGGAAGATATTCAGAATTAATAAAGGTTGGCACCCACTTATGAACCATCCTTTTCTTTTGATGTCAGCTTCTGGACCACAGATCTATTCACGTAACTCGGAAATTAATTGTCTGGAAAGCAGGTCTTCTTGTGCAAACATAGCACATATCTTCAAGTATAGGTTTACGGCAAGGTTGGCACTATCTAAATGGAGACCTAGAATTAGACCAAGAATCACCTTTCTATATGAACAGGCAGCTGCTCAAACTGTACTGCAACATCACTGGACTGCTATCTGTTTTATTAACCTCATTCAGTCAATTTAAAAGTTTGGATTGTGTGTTTTGGCTGAATTTAGTCTTTTTTTTAGATCAAGTCACAGGGCATCTGGAGCTTGTTAATTATTTTGAGTACCAAATTACCTATTTATTAATTAAATGTATTTAGTATTAGTAAATAATAGGTTTAAGAAAGTTATACTTCCTGTGCAGAAAAGTCCTATTTAAATAAATAATGTAAAAACCATGTTAAAGGCTTGTCAATAAGGTCACATGGTCAACTAACATCCTACAGACAAGAATAAATGCAAGTACACCAATTAACCAAGACTAGAGAGTTGCAAATAGTTGTTGAAGGCAAATTTTGAGATATTAATTTGACCCTTTGTGAACAGAACATTTTATTTACAAAGAGCACATGCTCCATGAATAACATGTCATTAGCACATGCAGTCACAACGTCTATCCCAGAAGCTTGATGTCAGCAACTAAACTACTGCATTGTTTAACAGTAGCGGCTAGACCATGTTGCAAACCCATTCTTTAGTAAAGAAATGAGGCACAGATGGAAAATTTTATATTATTAATTTTTGACATCTGGGTGTTAAAAACAAAGCTTGACATTGCCACAAAAAGGATTGTAGTGGGTTGGCCATCATTGCAGAGCCCTCTCAATCCTCCTTTTCAAATGCTGCAAAACATTAGGTTAGACTGCTGGGCAATCAACTACCACTTGTTCCATGACACTAGTGAATTCTGTCTCTCTGCTTTTTGTACATAATTTAAGGATGGATTTGCCACAGTAAAATAATTAAAATTGCCACTTTCAGCTTTGATACAAAGTAGGAGTCTCACCATCAATAAGACTAAATAAATAATTATTCATAATCTTTGGTTCCATTGTTCAAATGAACTGCTTTTCCCAAGAGATGGGCTAGGTTAAAATTCCCTTTTAGATATCTACATTCATTATATTTACAAATACCACTTAGAAAGAGAATAAAAAGTTTCAGCAGTCATTAGTGAAACATTTGCAATAAATATATGCTGTTAGACAACAATCATTTGTAGAGAGAGTTTTGCTGGACATTTTCCCTTCCCCCATCAGACAAAAATATTCAAACTACAAATAAGCCCATGGAGCTAATAAAATAATTGAACAAATCTAATTTTACCACAAAGAGATTGTGTTCCTGTGCTGCATAGGGTCATCAGATTCACTCTTATCCCTAGTGCAGGTCCAACATCTGAAATACCAATTTTCTATGTTGCTGAAGCAAGACCAAGCAGACAGCTACCGTCAGTAATCCAGTTACAGCCCTCGCTTCTGAACACATTTGCAACTATAATTCGAAAAGCTATGACAAGCATGAGGAGCCATTATGAGAACTAAGGGTGAAATTGCATTTAACACAGCAAGTGGGAATTGTGATGTGGGAATACACATCATATCAATCAGGCTCATGGCATAACAACATTTTTGTCTGAAAAAGTAAGTGAAATTTACAAGCCACTGTGCTTGATTCCACTTGACAGCTTTCATACTTTAAATGTGTTGCACTATCTGCCACTACAGCTGTACTTTAATGATATTCTTTATCCTGATGCCAGAATCAGTCACAGAACAGTTAGTAGATAATATGAATACCATCTAATAATCAAATAAAATGACTTCATTGGCGTAATCAAAGTTTCCTGAAATATTTGCAATATAAAAAGTTCACAAAAGCAATTCATGCTACCATGTAGATATTGCAAGAATAAAAAGAGTAGATACAAATTAACTGCCTGCAATTATGTTAATATAATTAAACAAAACATGACAATAGCTGGGCTATAGAATTAAATTTCTTTGCTAGAATTTCTTTCAAAATGAAAACCCTGCAACTGCACCTAAAAGCAAATCAGTTGTGTTTTATTAACGTGCAATAGTTCTTCTCAAGGTGTATATTCTCCACAAGTAATGTCCTACGTTACTAAATTTCACATTAAATTCAGTTTTAGAATCAGAACAAATTTATAGAATTTTCATGTGTAGTTAGCTTAGAAAAATAGTGTGCTTTTCAGTAAAACTGGGAAATTGTAGCAGTGGACACTAAACAGGAAACCATTTGTTCTATAAATAGTCATTTAGCAAAGGATTTCATCCAAACAGAAGGAGTTTTGTATTAAATTTGTGGCGCTGTATGTCAAACGTCATATTAATGAAATTATGCTTTCTTCTCAGAGACTGCACAATATAGAAGAAGCAATTTTGAGGGTAAAAAGGCTGCAACGTATCACAAATACATATACAAAAGTTAAAAATCAGCCCAACTCATTTCAAAATGAAAAGCTGACCTCAAGATAAAAATAACAGCAAGAAATCTATTTTATTTTAATTAGGATGCCCCACTGGGGAAATGGGCAGTAGTGCTGCTGTGGTACGGAACATTTTAACTCTTGCACAAAATCGGCAACTAGAAATATCTGACTTTGAATCAATTTTTATTTTCTGTGTAGGGCGATTACATTTTCATTCTTATTGTAAAGTTCAATGCGAGATAGCACATGCAGGCTTCTTTTGTATGCTTTTGAAACGTGGAGAGAAAACCCAACCGTGCTATGAGAATTATTTTCTCATTTTTAAAATTTTATTCAGTTCCTAAACGTTTCTCATTCAATGCTGTGAAAGTAATAAGAACAAAAAACAAGATTAGATACAAATTAATTCCCTGCAGTTATGAGAGGACCAATAAAGAAAATAATGCATCAACTCACAAGGAATGCGATGTAGGTCTGGAAGGATTTTTTATATGCTTGCACACTTGTGGAATTTGGTCATCCATAGCTCCTTCCAGGCACTCGCTTACTGCAGCTGAACTTCATTGTCTCTTTCTTTTTCGGTCCAACCATGAGCAACCATAGCACCATTCATCATGAGCTTCTCTATATGGACAACTGAAAGCTCTCCACCTAATATCTTCGGTACTCTCACTACATGTGTCCCATAAGGAACTGAGAAAGTACGTCTGTGTATTGAACCATTTTTATTTATGGGCCTCCTGAGTTTCAATTATTTGATTATACTGTGACTAAAGTTACTTGTTTGTCGCTGGCGACATCATGGGATTCACAACTTTCTCTTAGGACTCTCACAATCTGATAGTAACTTTTAGGTCACCATCCGAAGATGTGCCAGTTAGGTGGATTGGCCATGCTAAATTGCCCATAGTGTCCAGAGATATGCAAGCTAGGTGGGTTAGCCATGGGAAATACAGTGATAAGGTAAGGAGAGTGGGACTGGGTGGGATGATCTTCGGACAGTCGTTGTGGACACAATGGACCGAATGGCCTGCTTCCACAATGTAGGGATTCTCTGATTCTATCTTTCTGTTCCTTGGAGCAACAGATTTGCAGCCTGGTACAAAAGGGAAAGAAAACTTATTGGTCTATGAGAGGCAGCCGTTACATAAGGTAAGTTAACATGCCTCACTTTTAAAACCAGCAACAAAATGCAAGGTGATGTCAAGTTTGTCTTGGACAGACTTCTGGGGGTAGAGCGAGAAGCTCCTACCTCTCTTGGCCATACTGCCATGAAAAGAGAGCCACTGCCATTCCTTGTATCCCTTACACAACATTAGCAGCCAACAACTTCTTCTGATATGGGCCACCTTGCTGTATCGTGAAGTAATACCGTGATAGGAGAAAGAAAAATATGTCGTCACACTTGGGAGATATCGCAAAAAGCAATAAAATAGCTTCCTTCAATTTTGAATTATTTCAATTGACAAAAAAAGTATACTTATTTCTTGTGTATCCCTGATTAAAATAACAAAGTCTGTTATACACACACAAACCAAAATGATCTGGAATCTTACAGCATGCAATGAAATTGGTCCATCATGCTCAAACAAGATATTTGTACAGTACTGGTCTCCTTATTTAATGAAGGATGCAAATATTACAGGTTTACGAGGCTAACAGCAGGAATGGGAGGGTTGTTTTATAAGGCAAGGATTGACAGGCTAGGCCTGTATCTGCTGGAGTTTATTCGAGTAGGAGGTGACTCAATTGAAATAGAGAAGATCCAGAGGGGTCTTGACAGGGTAGATGTAGAGAGATGCTCGCTGTTCTGGAAAAATCTAGCACTGGAGGTCAATGTTTAAAATATAAGGGGTTAGTCATTTAAAACATAAATTAGGCAATTTATTTGGCAAAGCAGCAAAGAGGGAAAGAAAATGGATGGGTAACAGTGAAGACTGGAAGACTCTTCCTTTCCCAGTTCCCTTCTCATTGCCTCAAAAGCCAGCTCCGGTGATAAAACAAATCAGTAAAATGTCAAGTCACTGAGAATGCAAGGATCCTACAATTCTCAATACCACTGAGGATATAAAGTATCAACTAAACAGTCATGGCCTCAGGCTCAACTATAACAATTCAAGGACTCTTAACAACTTCTTTAAACTGAATATTCTCTATCTTCCTATCATACTTCACACTCTCTCCTTTTTAAACTTTATACGTGTGTGTGCTTCAGGTCATATTTAAATATTTTACTCAACTGTTAGTAAGTAATAGAATTCCTCTTTCTTTCACTTAAAATGGTCTTGCATTTGACCAGTGTGATGTTTTAATTGAAGTGTCACATAGCCACACACAAATAAGTAGTAAAAATCATTGTTACAGCCAGTTGAAGAGGTTAAAACAAGGTGAACCAATTCACCCTTCCTCACCAGATCACAACTTCCCAGCACTACTCCTGTACCCAATGAGAATTGAAAGATTGTGAGTGGTCTCTCAGTTATTTCTACTTACGTTTTTCTCAGCAACCGAGAGTTCATTCTATGTGGACTCACATCAGCATTGATAATCTTTTTAGCTCTTCACATCTATTACAATCTGATCCACAACCTTCCTTTTCCTTCTGCTGAAAAAACTTTCACTTCTTTGATCAAAACAAATGCAAAGTACTGATTTAATATTTTAGCCGGGTCTTCTGCTTACATGTGAGGATTTTCCTTTGGGTCTTTAATTGGTCCAACTTTCTAACTTGCTCTTCACATTTAAATCTTTGAGAAGTAGTTTGGACTTTTATATAAAGTTGTTTGCTAATCTTTCCTCATAACCTTGATTTGTCTTCCTTGTTTATATTTTTCAAATCCCTTTCTGAATCTTTCTGAACATCCTGAGCCTTGCTCCTGATCGATCAGAAGCCTCTCTCATGCCCACAAGACATGAAGAGAGTATAATCAGATATAACACAGTGTGGGCCTGGAGGAACACAGCAGGCCAGGCAGCATCAGAGGAGCAGAAAAGTTGACATTTCAATTCAGGACCCTTCTTCAGAAAAAAAATTCTTTCTGAAGGGTCCCGACCCGAAATGACAACTAGAGCTGCTCTCTCTGAGAGAAATGACTGGTGGTGGTTTCACCAGAGGGTCATCATGCCTCAGACGAGGGGAGAGGTTGAGAATGAGAGCCCTCCAAGGTAACCTCAGCCAGTGCAGGAATTGAACCCATGCTGTTGACATCACTCTGCAATGCAAATCAGCCATCCAGCCAACTGATCTGAACCTGTCTACCAATATTATCTTGCCGTGCCCTTGTCAACTTCAAAAGACATTCTGAAATTTCAACTAACTGTATTCAGCTGAATCTCAACAGCTGCAGAAAAGAATCTTCATTGGATTCTGACTTTCTGGAGTCAGACAGGAAGCACATAAAGTAATGTTCTTATCTTTAATGTATAAATTATTCTTCATTGTAATTTCATTCCTTTCCTCGCTTATTTTCTTTCTTCCTTGTATGTTCATGTTCATGCGTGTAACAATCATGCCCCAAGTTTGAATGCACAAATAAACCATACTTCTGTTTTAAACCTTGGAGAGAGTTTGCTGCAGATCATTTAAAAATTTGACTTCACCCACAGAGGAATTGAGGAACGGTGGCACAGCCTATTTCAAAAGGATAGAACAGGAAGGAAATAAAGGAATTCAAAATACCTCTCTCCCAGTCTCTCCCCAGTCCATAACACTTCCTGTATTTGTTTCATTTAAAATATTTCTTTTGTCAGCCAAGGCCATTGATGTTTGCCTGCTCCATCTTTTACTTAAAGGAAACATGCCTAGTTTATATACAGACGATCACTACGCCAAATGCCTTTAATTTCTTCAATACTGCTTTACCCTGCAATTGCCTTTTCCAATTTACTTGTGCTAGGTCCTTCTTAGATCACGGACATTAATTTAAGCGCTTTTATCACCAATACTTTCTGGTCTTTATTTCTAATTGTAGACAGAACAATGCTGTCATCGCTATTGGCTAGGTGACCTTCAACTGTAAAACACTCGACTTGATCTATTGCATTTTCCAGAACTAAACTCAGTAAAACGGCATTCTTTACTGGAGACACACTAATCAGAACATTTTTCCAGTGCTCTGCATACTGAATTTGACTCTTCAGCCTACTCTTAGCACTATATTTTTCCCTGTCTATATTTAGGTAATTAAAATCCCCTCATATTGCACACAGACCTATTTTTTGTAAACTATCTCTCAGTTTAGAACTTTATTTTTAAAAAAACTTCCAGCAATGTAACAGCTTCCTTTTTGTTCCTTAACACAAAC
This sequence comes from Ginglymostoma cirratum, assembly GCA_024137785.1. NCBI lineage: Eukaryota > Metazoa > Chordata > Chondrichthyes > Orectolobiformes > Ginglymostomatidae > Ginglymostoma > Ginglymostoma cirratum. The sequence goes on along the minus strand of JAHRHZ010000022.1, from coordinate 31,119,709 downwards.
CAAATACATTCAGTTGTAGAACTGTTTAGTAACCCCTTTGTACTGGAACATCATCTTTCATCAATCATACGACATCCTTCCTCTTTTTTCCTTTCTCTATCATTCTTGAATACTTTGCCACCAGGAAGATTTAGAACTCAATCCAGACCTTGTTTGAGCCATGTCTTTGTTAATGAAACTAGATTAATCTATGTTCAAACCTTGCTGCCCAGCAAATGTATGCAAAGCACAGCAAACCACCTCTACAGTTATCCATTAGACAGCATCAATGTGAAACTAATCTATAAATTGCCCATTTAAAATTTCACTATTTCTTTCATTAGAGTTAATTCATTAATAGAACCAGCTGACTCTTAGTGTCCCTGAATCTCAAAAGGGTCATGACCCATTATAGTCTATCTCCCATAAGTCATGTGGTTATTGGACACTGTTTAAGAAGTGAAAGCTTGTGGAAAATCTAAAGCCAGTGTCCAGAATTTTTAACTGGATTCAAATATGACCTGTATGCCCTTTCTTTTTATTCTGAAATTTTAGGATGTAACCTTATGGAGCTCACAGTGCTACAGGCGTGTCAGCTATTACATCCAATTCTTTTGGCAATTCACAAACTTTAGAACCATGCAGTTTTATATTACTCTGCTAGAAATGAACCACCAGGATAAAAGGTCAAGAGCTGTAATTATTTTTACTGCCAAGGGCTGGTGCCTTGGTTGCAAATATACATTCAGAAGGTAGAAGACACAAACAACGTCCCAAAAGTGTTGAGGAACATAGGGTTCAGTGAGAGGGAGGAACTGAAGGAAATCAGTATTAGTAAGAAAATTGTGTTGGAGAAATTGATGGAATTAAAGGGACAAAAGTCCCCAGAGCCTGATCACCTCCAACCCAATGTACTTAAGCAAGTGGCCCATGAAATAGCAGATACATTGGTGATCCTCTTTCAAGATGTTATAGACTCTGAAACAGTTCCTATGGATTGGATTGGAAGGTTGCTAATGCAACCCCACTGTTTAAAAACGGAGGTACAGAGAAAACAGGTGATATACACTGGCTAGCCTGATATCGGTAGTATGGAAAATGCTAGAGTTCATGATGAAAGGTTTAATTGCAGAGCATTTGGAAAACAGTGACAGGGTCAGACAGAGTCAGCATGGATTTACAAAAGGGAAATTGTGCTTGACAAATCTACTGGAAGTTTTAGAGGTTGTAACTCACAGAGTTGATAAGGGGGAGCCACTGGATGTGGTTTACTCGGACTTTCAGGAGACTTTTGATCAGGTCCTACATAAGCACGTAAAATTAAAGCACAGGGAATGAGGGTAGTGTACTTATATGGGTAGAGAAAGTGGTTGGCTGACAGAAAACAAAGAATAGGATTAAGTAAATCTTTCACGGAGTGGCAGGCAGTAACTATCGGCAACCAAAGGGACCAGTACTTGGGCCCCAGCTATTCACAATAAATATTAATGAGTTAGACAAGGGAAAAAAATGCAATACCTCCATGACTGCTGACATCACAAGCTGGGTGGGAGGGTGAAATGTGAGGAGAATGCACAAATGCTTCAGTGTGATTTGGGGAAGTTGAGTGAGTGGCTAATGCATGGCAGATGAAGTATAATGTGGATAAGTACAATAAATGAAAAGTGGAAGGTAGATTATTAACTGAATGGCAACAAATTGGTAAAGGGAAGGTACAACCTGGGTGTCCCTGTACCCCAGTCACTGAAATTAAGCATGTAGGTGCCACAGGCAATACAGAAGGCAAATGTTATGCTGGCCTTCATAGCAAAAGGATATGAATACAGAAGCAGGGCATCATGATGCAATTGTGCATGGCCTTGGTGAGACCACACCTGGAGTATTGGTGGAGTTTTGGACTCGCTAATAACAAAGGATATTCTGGCTACAGAAGGAGTGCAACGAAGATTTACCAGCTTGATTGCTGGGGTGGCAAGATTGACGTATGAAGGGAGATTGGATCAGTTAGGACTATATTCACTGGAGTTTAGAAGAATAAGGGAGGATTTCACAGAAACCTATAAAATTCTAACACGACTAAACAAGGTAAACGCAGAAAAGAGGTTCTCAATGACCAGGGCTCACAGACAGGGGTAGGCCACAAAGAATTGAGATGAGGAAAGATTTCTTCACCAGACAGCAGTGATCCTCTGGAATTCCCCATCACAGGAAGTTAATGCAAAATATTTATTCAACTTATCTATCATTCCTCGTTGCCTAATATTTTTTGCCCAGCCTCATTCTCTAAGGACAAGAAAGAGGTCGAGAGTGTGCATGTGATGCCACATGACACTGAGTGTGCATCTCAGGATGTGGCGAGAGCAGCTGTCTGTGGAATGTTGAACATCACAGAGATGTCTGTGACCGTGGGAGGATTCAAAACATGAGGGAAGAAGCTTCAGTTGGAATCTATGTGGGCTTTGTCTGAGCCAGAGGCAATCACTGAGGAATATGGTATGGCTGTGGAAACGAGCTGCTGAGCTTTTCCAACAATTTCTGCTTTTGTTCCTCATTCTCTAAGAGTTCTTTGGCGTCTCTCTTGCTTTTATACACTTGAAGCAGCTCTTATGGTCAGTTTTGCATTTGAATTTACCCTCAATGTTTATGTTCTCCTTTTCTCATTTGGTCATTATTTTGTTGGCTTTTCTAACATCCCCAATTCTCTCACTTACCATGAAGCTTTACCACATTGTATGCTTTTTCTTTCAATTTGACGCCATGCTTAACTTTCTTCTAAGCATATGGGACAGGCCATTTAGGACAGAGATGAGGAGAACTTTCTTGACCCAGTGAATAGTGAAGTGTGGCCAAAACATTGAATGTTTTCAGGAAGGGGTTAGATATAGCTCCTAGGGCTAAAGGGATCAAAGAGCATGGGGAGAAAGCAGGAACAGGGTACAGGGGATAGTGTTGGATGATCAGGTATGATTATATTGAGTGGCAGAGCAGGCTCAAAGGGCCAAATGGCCTACTTCTGTTGCTATTTACTATGTTTCTATGTAACATTGCCTCTTTGTGGATCACATTGTTACCTCTTCATTGAGGTACTCAAAGGACCTGCATAGGGAGTTGTCAGGCTGAGGTATTTGTGAAGAGAAGTCATGTCAGGTCCTAGGAGGATGGAGCAAATCAACTCCCCCAGGTGGACTGACTTTGTAAATATAAAGCAGTTTTGGATTTTACCTGCTTCACAGACTCAACAGTGACCTAAACAGTTGACTTTCACAGCTATTATGAAACACAGCAAGCAAATGACAGCTTTGGGACAAATGTTTTTACTGCACTTCCTGAAGGCCAGGAACGAAGGGTTGCCCCAGATATAACACAGTGTGGAGCTGGAGGAACACAGCAGGCCAGGCAGCATCAGAGGAGTAGGAAAGTTGACATTTCGGGTCAGGACCCATTTTTGAAGAATGGTCCCGACCTGAAACATCAGCTTTCCTGCTCCTCTGATGCTGCCTGGCCTGCTGTGTTTCTCCAGCTCCACACTGTGTTATCCTGACTCCAGCATCGGCAGTTCTTACTACCTCTGAGAGGGTTACCCTCGGCCCTCTTCCCCAGTCGGGATCTTCATACTCCTCCATGGATCAGGGATAGGTCCACCATCAAGATTGTGAAGTTAAAACTACACACCAAGCAAGGGAACCCAGAATTTTGCCATCGTTCACCACCCAATCATGTATATAACCTGTTAATATTCAAGATATAACATTCAGTCACAGAGGTGACCATGGAGCATAATTGCTACAGTATTCCTACTGCCATCAAGGGGCCCTCTCGAGTTCAATTATACAGTATGCAATAATAATAATACACTTTCTCCCACCAGTATTTTGATATTTTCCAGAAACGAGACTAATTAACAGCTGAAATCATCATGCAAAACGATTCGGCAACTACATTCTGTGAGAAAGTGCAGGAAAAGCAAATACACATCATTCAGTAGGATACTGGAAGGTCACTATTCTCTGAGGATGACTCACATCCTGCATAATAAAAGAGTTAAGGGAAAGAAATTGAAGGAAGAAGCAGAAAAAAAACCTGACAAATTATAAATTATGTCTCTGAAGCTATTGATTTTTCATACAATACGCTGTAACAATTACTGTGGTTCCAACAAATTTCTTTGCTTATCACTATCTGTATTACTACTTCAGAAAAAGAAAACAAGAATTTACAGCTACTTTTTTTTTCAGTAATATCTGGGGAAGCAATGAACAACAGGGCACTGAGTCTTCTCATCCTTCACATTACAATCATGTTATGAAGCCCAACAGTCCCAGCAATTTATCTTTAGGCTGCCTAATTTGCAGCTGCCTACCAATAGCCACTTGTTTAATTTTGACAGGCATCCAGTTTGCTTTAACCTCAGACTCTCATCATAAGTGAAACCTTTTAAAGCAGCTCAAAAATAGAATGTGGCGAGTTATTGCAGTGTATCTTGTAGATGTTACACACTGTAGTCACTGTTTTTTTGGTGGTGAATGGACTGAATGCAGAAGGTGGTAGCTGCCAGTTAAACAGTATACTTTATGTTGGCTGGTGTCAGGATTCTTGAGTGTTGTTGGAGCTGCACTCATCCAGACAAGCAGAAAGTATTCCATCACATTCCTGACTGTAGAAGTTGGAGGCGCTGGGGAGTCAGGAAGCAAGTTATTTGCTGTAGAAATTTCTACTCCATGACCTGCTTTTGTAGTCACAGCATTTATATAGCTCGTCCAGTTCAGTTTCTGGTCAATATCTGGCATTGATAGGCGAGATTTAGACAATTGTTTTGCCATTAAAAGGTCAAGGGGAGAGGGCTAGATTCTCTTCTGTCTATGATAGTCTTTTGTGCCACACAAATGCTGTCTGGGCAATGTTACTTGCCAGATAACAGCCCAACCCTGAATGTTCTCCAGGTCTTCACCATATGAGCATGAACTATTTCAGTGTCTGCGTTGTGAATTGCAGAATCATCAGCAAACATCCCCACTTCTGACCTACTGTTGGAAGGAAGGTCATTGATGAAGTAGCTGAAGATGTTTGGGCTGAGAACCATACTCTGAGGAACTCATACAGTGACACCCTGCGACTGAGATGCTTCATCTCCATCAGCCACAAACATCTTCCTTTGTGCTGGGTCTGACTCCAACAAATGGAGAGTTTTCCCCTTGATTCCCATTGATTCCTACTTTGCTAGAGCTTCTTGATGTTATACTCCATCAAACATGCCCTTGATGTCAAGAGCTTTCCCTCTCACCTCACCTCATGGAGTCACAGAGTCATAGACCCCCATACAGCAGCAGAAACAGACCCTTCAGTCCAACTCATCCATGCTGACTAGGTTTCCCAAACTAAACTAGTCCCACTTGCCTGCATTTGGCCCATTTCCCTCTAAACCTTTCCTATTCATGTACCTATTCAAGTATCTTTTAAATATTATAACTATACCTGCATCTACCACTTCATCTAACAGTTCATTCCATAAATGAACCATTCTCTGTGTGAAAATGTTCCCCCTCAGGTCCCTTTTAAATCTTTCTCCACCCAGGTTAAAAATATGCCCCCTTGTTTTAAAATCACCCATATTAGGGAAAAGACATTTGCTGTTCACCTTATCCATGCTCCTCATGATTTTATAAACTTTCATAAGATCACCCCTCAACCTCCTACACTCCAGTGAAGAAAGTCCCAACCTATCCAAACTATCCTCATAACTCAAACCCTCCAGTCCCAGCGCATCCTGTTAAATCTTTTTCTGAACTCTCTCGATTTTAATAATATCCTTCCTATAGCAGGATGACCAGAACTCTCCACAGTACTCCATAAGTGGCCTCACCAACATCCTGTACAACTTCAACATGACCCAACAGTCCCAACTTGTATGCTCAGTGGTCATTGTCCACGATTGAACCAAGGCTGTAACTAGGTCAGGAGCAGAGTGGCTCTGGTGGAACCCAAACTGAGTTGCTGTGAGCAGATTATTGCTGAGCAAGTGACACCTTCGATCACTTTACTGATGATCAAGATGGGGAGGTAAATGGTTGGGGTTGATTTTGTGCATATGTCAAACATGACCAATTTTCCACATTGCCAGGTAAATGCCAGTATAGTAGCTGTCGTGGAACAGATTGGCTAAAGATGTGGCTAGTTCTGCAGCACAAGTCTTCAGCGTTATTACCAGCATGCTCTCAGGTCCCACAGCTCCTGAAGTGTTCAGTGCTTTCAACCATTTCTTGGTATCATGTGGAGTGATTCTAATTGGCTACAAACTGGCATCTGCAATGCTTGGAGCAAGAAGACTGAGGTGGATGATCCACTTGGCATTTCTGAGTGAAAATAATTGCAAAAGCATCAGTTTTTTTTGTAAGGACAGGAATATTTGACAAGCCTCTGCCTGTTAGTCATTTAAATTTTCCATTCCCAATTAGATGTGACAGGACTGCAGAACTTAGATCTGATCCACTAGTTGTAGGATTGCTTGACCTTGCTTATTGCATGCTGCTTGGCAAGCAGGTACTCCTGTGTTGTATCTTCACACCTTATAGAGTCATACAGTCATAGAGGTCTACAGCATTGAAACAGACCCTTTGACCCAACTTGTCCATGCCACCCAGTTTTCACAATTTAAACTAGCCCCATTTTCCTGCATTTGGCCATATACCCCCATTCCTATCCCATGTACCTGTCTAAATGGTTCTTAAATGATGATATTCTATTTGTTTCCACTACTATCTCTGGCAGCCTGTTCCAGCTAGTCACCACCGTCTGTGTGAAAAAATTGTCCCTCTGGATTCTTCTTTATCTCTACCCTCTCATCTTAAACCTATGTCCTCTATTTCTAGACTACCATGGGAAAAGCTGTCAGGTATCTACTTTATCCGTGCCTCTCATGATTTTATAGACCTCTAAAAGGTCACCTCTCAGTCTTCTATGCTCTAGTGAAAGAAGCCCCAGCCTATCCAACCTCTCCTTAAAACTCAAACCTTCCAGTCCATCTTTATTTTTAGTTATGCCTGGTGGTGATCCTGGCATGCCTTCTTGTACTGTCCATTGACCTAGGGCAGAAGTCCCAGCCTGATAGTAATAGCGAGTTGGGGATATGTCAGTCCATGAGGTTACAGGTTGTGTGGTTGAATATAAAATTTTGCTGCTGATGGTCTACAGCAATCATTGATATCCAGTTTGAAGTTGCTAGATCTGTTCAAAGGTCTGGCCTATTTAACATGGTAGTAATGCCACATAACACATTGGAGAGCATTTTCAGTGTGAAAATGGTATTTCATCTGCACAATTGAGTGGTGATTACTCTTGCCGATACTGTCATGGACAGTTGTATTTGCATCGGGCAAACTTGCCAGAACAATTTCAAGCAGGTGTTTTCCACTTGTTGGTTCCTCACCACCTATCACAGGCCAAATTTAGTAGCTATGTCCTTTATTACTCAGTCAGCTTGGCTTAATAGCATCATTACTGCTCACTCCTGGTGACAGACATTAAAGACACCCTGACCCTCTTCCAAGGGTATATTCTGTGCCTTTGTCACCCACAATACTTCTTCGAAAAAGTGTTTAACATGGAGTAGTGTTGATTCATTAGCTGAGTGGATTGGGGAGTGGGGGAGCAGGGTGGGGGTGAGGGGGCACAGGAGCTTTCCTTGTTTATGTTTGGCCTGATGCCATGAGATTTCATGGGAGTCAAAGTTAAGAACTCCCAAGCCAACACCTTCGCAACTGTATACCACTATGCCACTGCCTCGGGTCATGGTGGTGTCTGAGACATAGCCTGTAAGATACAATTTTATGGGTACAACTGTATCAGGCTGCTGCTTATCTAGTCTGTGGGATAGTTCTCTCAATTTTGGCACAAGCACCCAGATGCTGATACGGAGAACTTTACAGGGTCAACAGAACTGGGATTGTTGTTGTTGTGTCCAATGGTGCCAAGTGATTCATTTTGTTTCATTCCTTGCTTTAGTCTTTATAGAATTTTGATACAATTGTGTAACTTGGTTAGGCCATTCAACTGGCCAGTTAAGAGTCTGCCTGTAAGCCCTCAGTCCCATGTAGGCCAGACTAAGTAAGGACAACAGATTTCTTTCCTAAAGGACTTTAGTGAAACATTCGTGAACAATTGACAATACTATTAGGTCACCATTAGAGTTTTATTTATTAAATTCAGATTTCATCAGCTGTTGCAGTCAGATGTGAACTTGGAGCTCTGAATGACTGCTGCATTGACAATACTGCCATACCACTGCCTGTAGAGATAAATATACAACAAATGAATGCAACAAAAGTAAATCAAAGGTGCATGAGAGAAACATTCCAAGTGATGTTGAATGTATCTGCCAATGACTTTTCAATTGTATTAAAGGGATAGTGTAACAAAAGGTATTGGGACCCATATAAAACCACCAGATGCTAGCAAGACTACAACATCATCAATCACCTTTAACAACAAATTTTAAAAAAGCCCAAAAACAGACAGCAGTGTGCCAAGTCAAAGGATTTTTTTTTTCTGGGCTGGAGTGCGGCAACAATGGTGTTGCTCAAGCTTTATTTCTTCTGTATAAAGAACATGGATCTTGGAAAGCGGAGCAAAATTTACTGGTGTTATCTCACATGGAGGAGTAATGAGGATGATATGAATTGCTTTCATCAGGATATAGACAGGGTCAAGAATCAGCAGACATGTAACAGATAGAATCTACCACAGAGAATTGGATGTGAAGGTTATTTCAGAAAGATGGGTTTTGTTCTCCTCAGAGCAAAGAAGCTGGTGGGGAGATTACATAAAGGCTCACAAGATTATAACAGGTCTGGCTAAGGTAGGCACAGAAAACTCTCCCCATTAATTAATGGAAAAAGGATTAGTGAACATGGATATAAAGTCTTGGACAAGGAGTGGAGGGTTTTTTTTTAAAAGCATTCAGTGCTAATTACTTGGAACATGCTGCCTATGAGGGTAGTGGATGAGGAACTAGAGACTTTAAAGGAAAGTTAGAACAGGGAGTTGAAGGAAGTAAACTTGCAAGGCTACATATTGGGGTGGGACAGACTGGATTACTCTGTGGAAGGTGGTATGAACTTCAAGGTCACAGAGATGTTTACAATGCAATCCGGCCCATCTATCTCCACCACCAATATACCATGGCTGCTATGTGTACCATCTACAGGATGAACTGCAGCAATTTGCCAACATTTCTTTGATAGTACCTGCTACAGCGTTGCCACTTCAAGGGACGGGGCAGCAGATGAATGGAAATAATCACCTCCAGATTCCCCTCCCTTTCACACACCATGCCGTAAGGGGCAACATATGTTCTTTTTTGTAATTATAAACTAAAAAGGAAGTCGGGCTACTATATAACAGAAATACAGGAGAATACAGCAACTTGAATATCAGGCAATTTTTGAGCTGAAGCAGACAAATTTGCTTTTGGTCCGATGAGGGGGACAAATCAAAACTGAGCAGCACAGAGTTTTATGTGATAAGGAAGTTCTGCATGTTGACAGCCCTACGACTGGCGGAGCTGCAGTGTTTTAAAATCTGTAAATGTCCAGCAGCAGAGAGAAACATGCAGAGCCTGCAAACAGAAAGCCTCCAGATCTCACTCTCTGCATGTGGAAAAAGGACAGCAAAATGAAGAAAGCTTAAAAATGAGAATACTAAAACAAGCAAATACCGTGTCCATCTCATGAACCCTTAAATCAAAGAACAGTCATCATCCCACAGAAAGCAGAATGTCATGACTGCTACAATCAAACTGGACCGAGAAAATTAACTTTCCACTTTGTGGTCTGGACTTTTGACCTTCGGATTTCTTTTTACTTAATTTATATACAGTATATATGTTTGTGTGTGTGTGTTTTTTTTTTTCAAAAGGAGACATTTTAGGTTGCTTTGTAATACGGTACATATCCTCTCTTTTCTCTGCCATTTACTAAACTTCAGTGTGTTACCACAGAGTGAATTGCTGATGTGAATTGTTTTTGTCCCGAATAGCAAACAGTCAAGCAAATTAGTCATTTTGGTGGTCTAATTAGGAACTTACACATTTTGGGACAGCCTGTGGAGCAGTAGAGCACAATGACTGACACACTGTTCCCAATTAAGTTTTGACAATGCCAACATGGATTTTTATCACCATTCTTTCACTATTGCTTAGTCCAGATCAGAACTCCCTTCAAACAGAATTGTGAGCTGTGTTCACCACGTGTACCACTAGTGATTATAGAAGGCCTCATCACGTTCAAGCATATTGAAGAAGAGAGAATGAAAGCTGGTCTTACAAGTGATGCAATATCCAAAAAAACAAGTTTTCTTCTAAAATGTAATATAAACACATATAAGATTTGCCAAATGAGCATTTTCTCTCTAAATTTATAGTAGAAGAATCAAAGTACCAAGGGAAACATAAAATGTCAACTAGAGGAATATAGTAGATTTAATACATGAAATTAAAGTTTGAGTAACTAAGATCTACAAACCTCCAGGACCTGATGATTTCTACTCCCAAACATACAAATAAACAAGGGATGAAATTGTAGACACATCAGTTACAATTTTCAAAAGCTCTTTGATTTGAAAAATTATGCCTTTGGATTCGAAACTTGAAACTTGCATGGAATCTATAGATCATGTTGGCTTTTATGGCATTTGTGCTGCTGCACACCTATCTCCTCCACCCCTTTTCAACTAGCCCTACTAACATATCATTCTATCCTTTTCTTCCTCATGTAGCTTTCCTTTTAACGTATATTGATATTCTGTTATCCAGAATCAATCCTTGAACGGTGGGACTATGCCATTAGGAGAGATCAAAGAGACTGAGCCAGTATCCTCTGGAGTTTAGAGCACTGAGATACAATCTCATACAAGCGTATAAAATTCTTAGATAAATAGACAGCGTAGATGTGTACAAGATCTGGCTTTGCTCTTTGCCCTGGCTATCGAGTCCAGAACCAGGAACACAGTCTCAGAATAAAAGGAAGGCCATTTAAGACTGGAGATGAGGTGGAGCCTCTTCACTCAGGGTGGTGAATCTTTATGTCAGCAGACTGTGCAAGTTCAGTCTTTAACTAAGTTCAAGACAGAAGTTGATAGATTACTAATTACTAATGACATCAAGGCATAGGGGATAGCGCAGGAAAATGGCATTGATGTAGATGGTGAGTCATGATCTGGAATGGCAAAGCAGAATTGACAAGCTGAATAGCCTCCTCCTGCTCTTATAATTTTATGTTTTCTTCACCTTCTCCTTGTGATATTTAAATTCCACATCCTTGCACTTCTTTGCATGAAGAAGATTTTTCTGATTCCCTTATAGATGTCTTTAGTGATTCTCTTCTACATATGCATTCTCGTTCTAGATTCTCCTGCATCTTTTCTATCTCTACCTATCAAACTCTCATTAGTCTCAAAAACCTTTATCAGATCATCTCGCAAACTGCTCTATTCTGGAAAAAGCATCCCAGTCTTTCTGGCTTACTGTATCCTCAATTCTGATATCATCTTTTAAATTTTGTTTGCAACATCTCCAGCACATTTGAGTAAATTTCACAATTCGTGGTACGGAGCATGCAGCATCTTTAACCAAGGTTGCCGACATAACTTTTCAATTTTGTCCTGAAGAAATTAACTCAGTGATGAATTTTTATTGGTTTGTTCACCTGCAATTTTTAAAATGACTTGTATATCTGTATTCCCAGATCTCTTTGTTGATTTATCCCATTGAAGCCCTTCTTTAATAAGGAGTACGTGGTCTCCTTACTCTTCCGACCAAAATGCAAGAGCTCCCATTTACTACACTGACATTATACAAGTTTAAGGTCTTTTTGCAACTTGATGCAACCTTTTTCTGTCTTAACTGTAACCAATTTGGAGTCAACTGCAAACATGAAATATTACTTTACGACTTAACAGGGAAAGACAGGAGAAACAAAAGGAACAATGGGCAAGCACAGAAAATGCTAGAGAAATTCAGCAGGGCTGGCAGCATATTTGGAGAGAAAAACAATTAATTTTTCGAGACCAGTCACACTTCTTCAGAAACTCTGAAGAAAACAAAGTGTTTGTCATCTGTTTCTTTCTCCACAAATGCAAGAAAAACTTAACAGGTCTAGCAGTATCATGAGTGTTTGTTTTAGAGTTCCATAATCCACAGTACTTTACATTTAATGGTATTATGGAAATATCAGGTTAACATAAATTGTGGAGAGGCTGCTGGAATCAATCACCAGAGACTAAGTGATTGAATATGTAGACAAATAAGAGGTCATAAGAGAAAACCAGGAAGTCTGATAGGAGAGATAGAAAGAGAATAATTCACTTGCCAATTTGATGCATAAATTCACATTCATACATTTTACTCAACAGCATCCCATGAAGAATATATTGGCCTGGTAAGGGATGCAGCACAGATTCATCAGAGTGTTCTCAGAGGAAGAATTTTACTTTCCCTTGGTGGTGAGTTTGCAGGCCAGGAATCAGGGGACGTAAAATTCCTCAGACATGTGTTGCGCCAGCCTCACGTCCACCAGACTTCTCAATTTTGTGTGTGACAAGGGAGGACTAGGTCAGCCATACATTGTGTTCATCAGCTGGAGGCAGGCTATGACCTGCTGCATTTCAGAAGAATATAATGAGGTGATTATTACATAGAGCAACTACTGTCAATATCCATTTTCTTCAAGGTTCTTTATTACTTAATTTTTATATAATAGCTTGGCTGCCACATTTCGTGCTGTTGCAATTATAAATGTTAAAGTGGTGTTTTCTTTTTCCATTGTTTTGGAGATACTAAAGGAATACTTTGTGTGTGTCTTTACTTTCCTTCTTCCCTTCATGGAATGTGAGGGGCTCAACATTAATTGCCAATCTCTAATTGCCCTTGAATGGAGTGTTTACAGAGGATGGTTAAGAGTTAATCAGCTTGCAGTGGGTCTGGAGTCACATGAAGGCCAGACCATATAAAGGCAGTAGATTTTCCCTCCTTCTCTAGTTAATCAGATGAGCATTTACTTAAAGTACAAAAAGTCACTTGGCCAGAATGTTATGAAATCTAGTTTACTGAGAGGGCTAAAATGTGAAAATAAAAGGTTGTGGCAACAATTCTTCAATCCACTTTCAATATGGGAGTATGGAAAATTATAGACATCATAGTCTGAGGCAAAATTTATTGGAATTTACAAGTTAATAACAAAGACAAAATGATTGAAGAGCAATTTCCCAAAACTCCCTTGATACAGAGATGGCCCCATTAGATTAGAAGTTAGCAAATGTAATTCCTTTATCCAAAAAAAATATAAAAAGCAGGAAATAAGCCAGTTAGCTTACCATCTGTCATAGGGAAAATGTTAGAAATTATCAAAGAAGATTTTTTTAACAGTTGGATAATGAAATAACTGTGCAGAGATCAATATCCCATCAACAATTCAACCTTGATTTACATGTGCACAGTACATGTGCTCTGACCAGCCAGCTCAAAGCCAGTCCATTGACTGAGGAGACCTTCTGAATCTCCTTTTATATCTGTCAGCCAGGGCTCCTCGATTGGCCCAGGTTAACAACCCCAACCAAGGATCTCGTAGTCAATGAGATCCACCTGGCACAGTTCATATCACTATAAATAAGTTTACAGTAATCAGGCAGTGTCAACACGGCTTTGTGAAAGGAAAATTATTTCATAAATCAATTCGAGTGCTTTGTGGAGGTAACACATTCTGCGGACAAAGAAGAACCAGAGCCTGTACTATACTTAGATTTCCAGACAGTATTTGATAAGGTGCCACAAATATTTTTGTAGAAAATAAAAGCTCATGGTATAAAAGGTAGCATATTGGCATGGATAGAAATTTGTCCAGTTAACAGGCCAGAGAGAATAGTGCAAATGGTTACTTTTCAGGTTAGCAAAAAGCAACAAGTGATGTGTCACAGAAATTGGTACCATGACCTTAAATGTTTATAAATTTATTTAAATAACTTGGATGAAATGAAGGAAGGTATGGTTGCCTAATTTGCTGACAACACCAAGATAAGTGGGAAAGTATGTTTTGAAGCGGACACAAAGAGGCTGCATGCATATATTAATAGGTTAGGTGAGTGGACAAGGATGTGGCAAATGGAGTATAATGTAGGAAAATGTGAAACTGTCCATTTGGCAGCAAGAATTAGAAAAAACTAAATGGTGAGAGACTGCAGAGTTCTGATATGCAGAGGGATCTGGATATTCTCATGCATTAATCACAAAAGGCAAGAATGCAGATACAGCAGGCAATTAGGAAAGCTCACAGAATATCATCACTTAACACAAGAGAAATGGAATAAAAGTGAGAAGGACATGTTTCCATTGTATGGAGCACTGGTGAGACCATGTGGAGTATTATGCATAGCACTGGTCACTTACTTAAGGAAGTATGTAAACGTGTCGGACACAGTTCAAAGAGATTTGTGGACTCATACTTGGAATAAGCAGTTTGTCTTGTCAGAAAAGGATAGACAAGCCTGGCTGCTATGGAGGGCAGTTTCAGAGTAAGGAGTGGCTTTATTGCAATATATAAAATCCTGAAGGGTCTTGACATGGTAGATGGAGAAAAGATGTTTCCTCTCATAGGAGAATCTAGAACTAGGGGCCACTGTTTTAAAAAAAATCAGAGATTGCCCATTTAATGTAGATTTTAGGATATTTTTGTGATAAGTGAGAAGGAAGGTTAATAGGTGACATGTAGAAATGCAGAATTGAGGCTTCAAATCAGAGCAGCCATAATCTTTTTGAATGGTACAGCACGCTTGAGGGGCTGAATGTACTAATCTTGCTCTGACTCATACTGTTGTTTGTATGAATTTGAAAGGACAAGTCAAGTCTGACAAACCCAATTACATTCTTCAGTGAATGGCAGAGAAGGTTAGAATTTATTGACTGATAGGATACAGAAGGGATACATTTGGTGATTCAGTACTGGCCCAGCTGTCACTTAAATTCTGCTCCCTTGCTCTTGCCTCATACACCAATAAACGTTTCCACTTCAAAAGCATTTAATTCTCTTTTAAATGTTACCATTAATAATAGTTCCCTTATCTTTTCAGACAGTATATTCCAGATCACAACACTGTCTTAAAAAAAAATTGGGCATATCACCTCTGTCTCATCTGTCAATTACTTTACATTTTTGTCTCCTGGTTATGGATCCTTCTGCCAATGTGAAGAGGGTCCCAATTTTCTTGATGAAAACCATTGAGAGTTTGAATATTTCTATCGTGCTGAATCTTAATAAGAGGACAATAGTGAATTACAATAAAAGATTTGCTGTTTTCTTTTAATAACCGCTTGCTAATCCTCCAAGATTGATTGGGTGACATACCCAGAGGATGCACAATAAGTGAGCTTTTCCAAATGTAAAGGTAAAGTCACCACTGCGCCACCAGACCACAGGGCTGCTCTCCTCAGAGAAAAAGATGACTGATGGCTTAACCTGAGAGTCACCATGCCTCAGGTAAAGGGAGAGATTGAGAAGAAGAGTCCTTCATGGTGAACTTAGCCAGTGTGGGAGTTGAAGCAACGATGTTGGCATCAAAAACCAGCCATCTCTCCATTTGACCCCCAAGTGAAGTTGTAACCAGACTAGGATTAAAAAGTTGTCAATTTTTTACAACATTTAGCAGCTGAACTTGTCAAAGCCAATTTCATCTAATGACTTCCGTCCTCAGCCCTCAAAATGAATTTTAAATACATGCATGGCTCTCAATGATCCACATGGTGCAAAGAATCAGTGGAGAGTGTGAAAACTGCTGTGTGAATTTTTTGCCTTCTGTTAAAAAATGCAGCATCTTATTACTACAGCCCAGGATGTTATGGGAATTCACACCATGATGTTGTAATGGTTTAGGGATTGTAAAGCGCTCCCACTAACAGTGTTGAACGAATAACTCCTGGATCAATTTAAGCATGTAGAGAACTTAGAAGTCTTAAGAGATTGATTTTCCCTTCTGTTAAGCATTCCTGGTTGGCAATATCCAATGTTAACAGTGAATTATAGGTTCACCAAAACTTAATTACAGTAGAATCTGCAAATCCCTCTGCAGATTTCATGCCTCAACCCCTCTCCAAGCTCACGTCCTGGAGACTCCATCTGTGTGTTACATTTCTGTCATACAGCTGACTACCAACTTTCCTTTCTAACCCCTATTCCCACTGCCACTGTAAACAGTTCTTGTTTCCCAGGTGTTGTTTGGCTGCCTTTCGTAACCACCACTTCTTCAAAGAAACCCTCTCCCAATCCACTCTGCCTTGATCAAAGTAAGGAACTTCACCCTATGTGACAGCAACCATAATGTACTTTGCCTCCACATCTCTAAGTTTTTAAATGTATCCCAAAAATAGAGTCTGAATTATTAAAGAATGCCAATGATATATGTCAGAGTGTGTAAATTGCCAGGGCAGAAAACAGAGAAAGGATTGCGAAAACCCAGAAATCCAAAAAGCTTCATCACAAACAGATGGAGCGAAGACCTTCTCAATATTCTTTATAGTTGGACCATCATTTAGCCTAACTATTGGTTCTGATGTACCTGCTTGTGTGGAGACAGCCAGTTCCAGCTCACTTTCATTTGACGGGGCAGGAATATGAGCTCATTGTTGATTCATATTCAGAGAGAGCAGCCTTATTACACCTGTCCCAACCAAACCGTACTGCAGAGAACCTGCCCTTCTGTATGGTGGATGGTGGGACAATTCTCTGGAACAGCAGAAAAGCAAGCACAGTGTCTCCATCTGATCTCTCAACATGAAGCTGCTGTCCATGGGAGTGTCTTGTTATTTGGAGCTCAGACCTGTTTAGCACCAGGACATGGAATGCATATGGCATTCTAGCTGGAGTTTGGGCTCTTATGTTGGTTCATGGCAGTTCTAATGTTCTCCATCCTGGCTAATGTTGTGTTAGATAGATGCAAGTAGTTTCCTCAGTTGTTATCACCGTATATGGAAGGGTGGTTAGCAAAGCCTCCGTGACAGTAGCAACAAGCGATAGTCAGATTACATCCTTTTAAATGAACGCCTTGTGGATACTGTATCTCAGGGCTTTGTATAGTATTGTACAGGCCTGAAGTGCCTTTGGTTTGTTTCCTGGATAGAGTCAAACTCCAATGTTTGTTTGTTTCTTCATATGCTACTGTACAGAACCAAACTGCTTTAGTGACTGTGTATGTACATAAAGATGTTCAGGGCTCTGTTGTTCAGGTCGGATGCAAGCTGGTCCTCTTGTTTTCCTCTGTCACCACCAGCTATTCCTGCTCGGCAATGCCCTATGATTCTCTCATATACCTACCTAACATTGAATACCTAAGTTCTCAGCTGGCTTTGATGCTTGCAATGGGTGCAATAAATGAAGCTGACTGCAGAGAGATATTGGTTTCATGCTACTTGGGCTTGCAGTAAGTTCTCGAGGGTCACCTTCAGAAACAAAAATTCATGATGTTAGAAAGATTGGCTGTCTTGATTAGAGTCTACATCAATAACACAGAGTACCAGTAGATTTCATAGAATCTAAATGGTGTTGTATAAAAGGGGACCATTCAATCTGTTGAGTCGATGCCAGCATTATATTTCAGAGTGGCCAAAGGAGGAATAAAATCAAAATTAAAAAGGGGCCTATCTTTGGGGAGCCCTCCAGCATCAAGCTGTCCTAGTCACACTCTGGACAGAATTTACAGGGCCCCAGGGACTTGCCAAGTGGAGGGAGTAAGGAGCATAAAAATCAGATGGCATGGCAGTCTAGCATGCCACTTGCCTTCCGACCAGTGCTGGCATTTGACCAGCAGGTAGGGAAGGTAACAGACAGTTAGCCTTAAGCTAAACTTTAAACAAATTGAATGGATAACCAGGGCACCCTTCTTGCAAGGCTACTATTGTACTGACAGCAAGCAAGTCCTCCATCACAGAGGCCTTGGTATACCTCATGGCCCACCTTGCAGGCTTGGAAGGACAGGGGAATGGTGTCCTTCCCAATGAGCATCTTGAAGAGGATACCCCACCCAGCAACAAAAGCCACCTGGAGGAATGTGCTCTCCCCACTGTCTTCTTGACTGAGTCCCTGTCCCTCTCACCAGCATCTCCCTGACCAACCCCGGTGAGCTGAAAAATGTAGCCATACTCTCAGCCTCCTTTTGGTTTTGCTGTTGCAGGCCTACTGTAATCCCAATAATAGCTTCTGCTCCCATGACGCTGCTGAGACTGGCATCCCTCTGCAGAGACACCAATAGTTTGGAATAGGAATAGAGTTCAGGACTTTTACTCATGTGACTTGAAAGAATGGTGAAATAGTTCAAGTCAGGATGGTGTGTGGCTTGGAGCGTTCCTCAAAGTTGGTGGTGCACCCATGCATCTGCTCCATCTGCCCAGATGGTAGAAGTTACGAGTTTCCAAAGGTGCTGTCTTGGCCAGTCACTGCAGTGCATCATGCAGACAGCACACGTTGTGGTCACCATGTGTCAATAGTGGAGGAAGTGACAATGTTGTTATGGTTGATAGGGTGCCAACCAAATGGACTACATTGTTCCAGGTAGTGTCAGACTTCTTGAGTGTTGTTGGAGCTGCACTCACCTAGGCAAGTGAGGAGTATTCGATCATGCTCCTGATGTGTGCCTCGTAGATGTTGGTGCAAGGCCTCAGTTATATGCCTCAGAATTCCTAGCTATGTTTTTGAGTGGGAGACCCATTGAGCATAACGTGCAGATGGAACTGATACAAATGGAAAGATATTCTGAAAACTGGTGTAACAGGAGCATGGAAGGAGGAATGGTAGAGCATGAGGGAATAGAATCTAAGTATTTGGCTTCTTTACTTGTAATGACTAATATAGAAGATGAGGGGCTGCTGATCTGTAGTATCAGAATCAAAAGACACAGTGAACTTTCAGAGTAATGGGCGCTAACTCAAAATAAATTGGACTGCAGCTGAAAACCATAAGATGTATCAAGTGGGAACTCAACAATGTCTCTGGGATAATCATGTAGGAACTACCTCCAGCTACTCAAACTCCAGTTCAGGATTTTTGACCTTCAGCGATGGCTAGTGTCACTGCAAGGCTGTTGAGTGTTTAGGGATAGTTGGGCATTGTGCTTTAGGAGGTAGTCAACCTGCAGCTAGACATTTCAAGAGGACAGAAAGTGACTGATCATTCAGCAGGATCAGAAAGAGTCTGAGAGTGTGGCACACCAGCCAATTCTCAAAGCTGAATAGCAGGGAGGTAGAGAATACCCCAAGTGAGTTTGAGCTAGAGTATATCCATAGCACCAGGAGGCAAATGACTGCACAAAAGATCACAGAGCAAAGCAGCTACAGGAAACTCAATTGTCACCAGGATTAATAGACATTTCTGTAACCATAATGAATCCCCTATGGTGTGTTTCCTCCATTTGTCAGGCTCCAGGACATCACTGAACAAGTACAGGGATTTATATTTATCAGGGACTTTTCAAAACCATTTCAACATACTTTACATCTAATAAAATATGTTTTGAAGTATAGTCCCCCTTCTAATTCAGGAAACATGGCAACCAATAATTCAGATAGCAACAGCCACAAATAGCAAGATGATAATTACCAGATATACTGCCATTTGTGATGTTGAATTACAGATAGATGTTGGGTAAATGATCCTGCTCTTCTTCAAGCAAGTGCTAGCTTTTTTTTTACATTCTAAAAATGCAGGGAGGGTCCTTAGTTTAGTATCTCACCCAAAAGGCAGCACCTCCAATTGGACAGCATAGTTCCCTCCATGCTGCATGAAAGCAATGTTTCTTTTTGTGCTCAAACCCTGGAGTAAAACTTGAATGCAGTATTTTGTGACTGAAGAGGCATAAGGACTACCAGCTCAGCTACGGCTGATACATAAAACATGTCAAAGACAGATGGGCAGCATTAGAGGAAGGTTGAGATCAATGTCTTAACAAGGTGGTTAGCTAATGCTGTGAGGATGTTATAAAATCAATTTGGCAGGGGGAGGAGAATCAGGACAAAGCATATGAATGTATTTGCAAGCTGTAGAGAGGTCTAGGGGAGACAACCAGCATTATAATTTTTATTTGATTAAACTGAGAATGAAGTTAAAATGCATAAAAGTCTTTAATAGTAGGTACACAACATGAAAGCAACAAAATTATGCTAAGCCTTTCTAAAACACTTTAGCAGGAGAATGATCAATTATGGCATTTTGGAGGAAGTCAAGGTCTTAGAATAAATTTATTTGCATATTTCCATGAAACAGAAATTACTGTTACATGATTAGACTGGAGAAGATGGGGTTGCCCTCAGTTTTGTGATGAGGTTTATATAAATGATGTAACATGTCGGAGTCATGGTATCAGATTTGACTGAGCACGTCAAGAGAGGTTACAAACAAAACACTAGAGAAAGCAGGATGTAGTATCATGCCATACAGATGTAAATAAAGCAATGTTACAGTATATAAGGAATGGAAAGACCAAATAGCTTCAGGGGCTGTATGTGTAGGCACCTCTGGCTCAGAGGTACTCCAGACCAGTATCTCAATGTGCAGGTGGTAGTATTGGTTTAAAAGCACAAGATGGAGTCATGGCTGACTCTTGGTTTTGGAGCAGAGATTAAAAAGAAAGAGATTTACAAGATGCTCAAAGTTGTAGTATAATATATCACATAGGGATATAACGTTAATTCATAGACTACATCAATGACATAATAGCACATTGAAATGGGACCCAAACATTTAGAGTTCCAGAAATGGCGTCTCTTGTAAATAGAATTGTACTCCAGAAAAAGATTGTTGCTATTCACGGACATAGGTGTAGACATGGTCTTACAACATGATGGGAACAGTTTAGAGACTCTCTACACAGTGTGAATTCTAGAGGCTGGTGAGTGGTCAGATTGAAGCTTCAGATTCAATGAGACAGACAGGACATGGGAAAGCCTGTAAGCTGGCCTGCGATATGATCTCAGGGTTGGTCTTTGTCACGATCAGAGAGAAGCTTGAAATCAAAAATCAGCCAGCTGACCAGGCAGGGTATGGAAAAGACCACAGCAGTGAATGCATTGATGTTGCGTGGTCCAGGCTGCAGAAGACAGCAAATCAGAAAATCAGCCAGCTAAACAATTGACTCGATAAGTGACCACACTCAAAGTTACTACACAGAAGTACACTTAAAAATGGGAAGGAGTATAGTGTGCAGTTCTGACATACTTATCTGAGGAAGGATGTTCTTGTGATACAGGGAGTACAGCAAAGGTTTACCAGACTGATTCCTGGGATGGTGGGACTGATATGAGGAAGGGTTGATTTGGTTAAGATTATAATCACGAGTTCAGAACAACTATGGTGGATGGGGTGGGTCTTACAGAAACCAATCAAATTCTAACAGGACTAGACAGGGTTGATTCAAGAAGGATGTTCCTGATGGCAGGGGAGTCAAGAACCAGGTCACAGTTTAAAGATTTGGGGTAAATAATTTAGGACTGAGATGAGGAGAAATTTCTTCACTCAGAGAGGGTGGTGAGCCTGTGTGATTCACTACCACAAAAAAAAAGTTGATTCCAAAAACAAAAATGTATGATTTTGAGAAGGTGTTAGGTATTGGACTTGGCACGAAAGGGTTCAAAGGACTCGGAAGAAAGCCAAGAACAGGTTATTGAGTTGGATGATCAGCCATGAATGTTTTCTGCCCGAAATACTGTAGCCCATCTCCATTGCTTTGCAAAGTGTTCTTCCCACAAAGTCCAAGAAACAGATATGTCTAGTCAACAATATATACAATTAATATTTCGGGTAACATCTTCATGACTCTATGCTAGTCATATCCTTATTATTTAAAGACCTCGGTTAGGTCATCCTAAAACCATTTTAATTCATGAAATATACTCACATTTATAGAAGCTTAAATAAACATTTAAACTTTGGCATCTTTCTGATGATCAGTATTGAGCATCTTCCAAGGGCAATCTATTTAGTCTGAACTTTGGCATTCAAAACAAACACAGTATTCCCAAAAGGAGCTGTCTACAGCTCTGTAAAACTGAAACAGAACTTCCCCCTGTGAATGCTTGGATGAAATATTTCTTATCAAAACAAAAATAAATGCCACCAGAAAGTCCAGATAAGAAAAGGAAAAGTTATGTCCATGTTGCAAAGTAGTTTTAATGAAGCAAAAAATAGTCTCCTGTTTTGAAAACCAAAGCCTTGCTTCCTTCAGTTTATCAAAGAATCTGTGATGTCACATTCAAAGAGCTGACTGCAGATTTACTCTAAAGAAACTATCACTTTCCTAAATTAAAGCTCATTTATTCCCTCGGCCCAAATCATTTCACACCAAACACGTTATCTGAAGTGTAGGTTGAAATTAGTAAAGGAAATGGCACTCAGTTCCCATCACCTATTGCTAAAAGTTAATTTCCCTCGTTGTTCATTGTTGATGAAAACAAAAGTCAATTAAGTCTGACCCTGAATAACAAAACCGCTTTGCATTATAGGCATTTAGTTTTAAAAATAAACGTGTTTCCCTCTTTTAAAATGAAGCAACGTCTTGAGTTCCTGTAGAAAACAAATGAGATCTGTGTATTTAGTGTAAATATGTGTATTATTAATTTTTTTTTAAGTAAACCTGTTCAGATGTGTTATGGCATACCTCTGAACAGGTGGGACTTGAGCCCACATCTCTAGCTCAGTTAGGGAACAGTGCACCATAAGAGCCCAATACATGGATTAATATTTGAAAACATAGTGTAGCTTCTTTATTTAGAAGATTTTTTATTTCACACATTGACAAGTACAGTCAAATGCATTATAAACCACAAATATATACATTCCCGTAAGGACTAAAATCTTTTGACTGTAAGACAGACTAAAATTGTCAGCAGCACACGGATTGCCCCCTAGTAACTCAGGCAGCTGCTGCCAGGCCTTGGCCAGTTTTCAGGACCCGGGCAGCAGAATTCTGACCTGTTGAGAGCTGACCAATTAGAGGCCAGCAGTTTTCCTTTCAGGGCATTGGTGGTGGCTGCTGTGGTCCTCGTTACACAATGGTCTGCATCAAATCCAAACCGTAATGATAAATCCAGCACGACAAAGTGTTGTCTGAAGTGTACCCAGGTAGGATCATAGAAAAAAAGGAAGACAGGAACAAGAGTAGGGTATTGAACTTCCAGCCGGTTCTGCCATTAATACAAACAATAGTTTAAAAATCTTAAAGCCTCCCTGGTTCCATGCCCATGTGCAACTTTGCCTAAAAAGAAACTATCAATCCCAAAATTATAACTTTTCAATTCAGCTGGCTTCACCAGCTTTTTGGGAGAAGAGTTCTAGATGGCACTAGCTCTTACATGAAGAACAGCTGCCTGACATCAATTTGAAAAAGTTAAGCTGAAGCAAGGGGGCTGACTTGTTCTGGACTGCACATGCTCAGTTGTTTACACCCGAAGCCATGGAATTCCCACTCTAAACTTCTCTATTTAGCTATTTCTGTCGCTCTCTCTCCTCCATTGAAGTGTTCTTTGACCACTTTTATTAATTCGCTTGCAGGACATGGGCACCACTGGCTGAGCCAGATTTATTGTCCATTCCCAGTGCCCTTGAGAGGTGGTGGGGAGCTGCCTTCTTGACCCACTGTGATCCATGTGCTGTAGGTAGACCCACGATGCTTTTAGGAAAGCACATCCAGCACTTTGTCCCAGTGACACAAAATGAAGGCCAATACATTTCCAAGTCAAGATGGTGAGTGGCTTGGGAGGGGAATGTTTGCAGGTGATGGTGGTGTTCCCATATATCTGCTGCCCTTGACCTCTAGACGGTTGAGAGTATGGAAGGTGCTGACTCAGGAACCTTGGTGAATTTCTGCAGTGCAGCTTGTAAATAGTACACACTGCTGCTACTGAGCATCAGTAGTGGAGGGAATGGATATTTGTGGATAGAGTGCCAATTGAACAAGCTGCTTTGTGCTGAACGGTATCAAGCTTTGAGTGTTGTTGGAGCTGCATGCATCCATACAAGTGGAGAGTACTCCATCACAATCTTGATTACACCTTGTTAATGACAAACAGGCTTTTGGTATTCAGAAGGTGAGGGGCTCGCTGCTGGATTCTAGTATTTTAATGTGTCTCAATATTAAATTGCATTTGATAACATTCTGACGAAGCACCCTAACATATTGCCATGCTCAAGGTACAATATACATGTTGTCACAGAGTTGCATCCTATCAACCAATTTAACACCTGGGACTTTCATTTGCCAGAAAATAACTTGAAATGAGCCAGGACACAGTTTTAAAATGATTGCAGACATCACCTGATGTACAAAAATTACCAGATTTCCTCAAAACCTTATGAAGTTAGATTCCCTGGGCTACAGCTGGACAGTTCTTCCTGAAGACCCTCAAACTATTATGACCCTAGCTGATGTTATTATTAGACATGTCAAATTTCAGACTGAAGTCTGGCTTAATAGATCTTTTATTTTTGGGTTTAAACAGGATGGTCTTTCATGGAAAGAAGAATGCAAAGCTACAGAGATAGTAGGAACTGCAGATGCTGGAGAATCTGAAATAACAAGGTGTAGAGCTAGATGAACACAGCAGGCCAAGCAGCATCAGAGGAGCAGGAAGGCTGACGTTTCAGGGCTACTTGGGAGGAACCAGTACAAAGTGAACAGGTTGCATTTCATCAAGGCTGGGACTATTATCCTTGCAGAAAGATAAACTTGTGCAGTGGGGATAGTTCGAAAGCGATTGGTAGGAGGATACACACAAAGATCAAATAGGGAGATGATTTAAATGTATGAGATCTAAAAAAGAGATACAACATTAGAGAAAAATGCAGTTCACTAACAGGAGCAATCAGATGGAGGAATTGCAAGTTAAATGGAAGTGGGTATGGAATGCACATGTGTAAATGCATAGGACAAGCACATAAGATTATAATACTGTGGTAATAGTGACAACTGCTCAAATCAGAAAATGATTGGGTCATAACACACTGTAGGCAAGAAAATAAAATGAAGGAGAGAGATGGCTAGGGAGAGGAAAAACAGTATTGATAATGGTACTGTTCAAGAACTAGAAAGGGATTTTGTTGTGGAAGGTTGAAAGACAGCGTCTATTTTGATGAAACTAAGTATTAATAGAACAGCTGATATAAAAGGTACTGCAGATGCTGGAGAATCCGAGATAACAAGCATGGGGCTGGATGAACACAGCAGGTCAAGCAGCATCATAGGAGCAGGAAAACTTGACGTTTCGGGCCTAAACCCTTCATCAGAAAAATTTCTGATGAAGGGTTTAGGCC
>JAHRHZ010000022.1:31032734-31094002 GCA_024137785.1 Ginglymostoma cirratum | reverse complement strand
GGGCCTAAACCCTTCATCAGAAAAATTTCTGATGAAGGGTTTAGGCCCGAAACGTCAAGTTTTCCTGCTCCTATGATGCTGCTTGACCTGCTGTGTTCATCCAGCCCCATGCTTGTTATCTCATTAATAGAACAGCTATCATGTTGCTGGTGAGCGAAAGAGAGAGCGCAAGAGAGAATGAACAGTACCACCGCACAACCAACTAATGAGGCCAGCATGATCTCCATGACAGTGAAGGACTAGAGTTCCAAATCAGACATGCATAACTTGGAGAAGAACTTACAGGTGGATATGTTCTCATATATGGTGCCTATACACTTCTACATGGTAGAGGTCATGATTTGGAAGGTGCTGTCAAAGGAGTTGCTACAGTGCATCATGTATGTAGTACACACTACTTTCACTGCGTAGTGGGGATTGAGGAATTGCTTGCTTAAGGTAGTGGATAGGCTATCAAATCATGTAGACATCTTTGTCCAGGGTACTGTTGAGCTTCTCAAGAAAGTGTTGGAAATACACTCATCTAAAGAAAGTGAAGAATATTCCAACACACTCTTGATTCATGCCTTGTACAAAACGGACAGGCTTGAGGAAGAGAAGGCGAGTTACTCACCAGTTGTTTCCAGCCTTGTTCCTTCAGCCATAGTATTTTTATGGCTGGTCCAGTTCAGTTTCTGATAATCTCAGGATGTTGATTTTGGGAGATTTAATGATGGCAATGTCACTGAACGACAAGGAAAGATGGTTATTCTTGAAGACAGTCATTGCTTTGCATTAATACATCTCAAATAGTATTTGACAAATCATGCCAAACCTGCATTTTGGCCAGATCTTAATGAAGCTGAGCCTGCACACAGCATCTGAGGAGTTGGGAATGATACTAAATGCTGTGCAATCAGCAAACAACCCACTACTTGTGATGGAGGAAAGATCATCAATGAAATAGCTGAAGATACTTGAGCCGAGGACACACACCTGAGGGACTTCTGTAGTGATGCTCTGATGCTAACAATCACAACCATCTTCCTTTCGTGCTCAATATAAATCTAGCCAGTGAAGAGTCCCTGATGTCACAGCTCCATGCAACTTCCCATTGACTTCAAGTTTACTTTGTCTCCACATGCTAAAAACAGTCAAATGTTGCAAGGCTAGTAAGTTTCAACTCATCTCTGGAATCCATCTCTTTATTCCATGTGTAAACCAAGGCTGTAAAAATCACACAGCAAATTAGCCATGAAGGATATTGGGGGTTTTAATTATCCCAATATAAACTTGGAAGGTTAGAATATAAACAGAAATGAGGGAGAGGAACTCTTGAAATGTGTACAAGAGAACTTTCCTGAACTGCGTGTTTCTAAACCTATGATAGATATTAGGTTTGTACTTAAGGATGTAATGAGATACGAAAATAGGAACATGTAGGCCTCGAGACAATTGAGCCTGTTCTGCCAATCAATGTGATCATGGCTGATCTACACCCTAACTCCATTCACCTTGGTGTCCATATCACTTAGTGCCTTGGCTGGCAAAACCTTGTCAATCTCTTAATAAATAAGTGATAATAAAGGTCAAAGCACAGCATCAGAGTATAAAACTAGCCAGCTGGAAGAGTGAATAGAGTAGGGGTATTTGATTTCTATTCAGAAAGCTAGAAGGTGGGAAGTGGTAACAAGGATAATTGCTGGTGCACTTTTGTCCACGATATACATTGACAATTTAGACGTTAGAATCAAAAGCACAACTTCGAGGTTTACAGACAACAGAAAATTCTCAGAGGTTAGTCTTTACTGAGGAGGACTGGAACAAATTACACAACATCAATAAACTTGTAAAATGAGCATACGTTAGGAAAACAAATTTCAATACAGATAAATGCAAAGTTGTATATTTTGGCAAGAAAAATGACAAGGTTACATAATACCCGGAAAACAAGGATCTAAGTGCATTAGAGGAGCAAAGGAATCTGGGAATACAAACTATACAAATCACTAAAAGTAGCCACACAGGTTAATGAGGGCACCAAAAAGGCAAAAGCAAACAGAAAGGTTTACTTCTAGAGGATTTAATTTAAAAGTAGAGAAGTTATGCTAAACTTGTAGTAAACTTTAGACCACATATTAAAATTTTGTTGCCATATTCTGGAAAGGATGAAGACCATAAGATCCTGGAGCAGAATTAGGCCATTTGACCCATCAAATCTGATCCACATTTGATCACGGCTGATATGTTTCTCAACCCAATTCTCCTGCCTTCTCCCTATAACCCTTGATCCCCTTATTAATCAGATTTTATGTGCACACAATGACTTGGCTTCCACAGCTTTCTGTGGCAATGAGTTCCACAGATTCACCACCCTCGAGCTGAAGAAATCCCTCCACATCTCCATTCTAAAAGGGTCATCCCTTCACCCTGAGGCTGCGCCCTCAGGTCATAGTCTTTCCTTCTCATAGAAGGAATCTTTAAATTATCAATTAATCTAGGATCCTCTTTAATTTACCTACAAACAAACAAACGGTCATGGGAAGGCTGCCCATCCTTAATATGCATTTTATTTTGGAAAGTCAATGATGCCATTAGCGCTATGACAGAATTTTCATGTCTGTATTGGGAGGCCCATATGGGCCAACCATAATGAGATTCTGAGAGTGGTCAGGAAGATCCAAGTTTACTGTAGAATTCTTATGAATCAGGAATGCTCCTGCAGGCCTACAAGCAGTCTTGCTCATCTTTGGCTCGTCTCCCTTATCCATCCCCCTGTTACTGATTTACTCTCACTTTTCAGGTGACTAATTTTTTGAAAACTTGGCATTCTCAGATTCCTGGCCTGGCTTTCACTCCCACCTACTGGATCCAATGACATTCCCGGTCATTTCAGGCAGAAAACATTCCTATGTTCAAATGAAGTTTGAGAATTAAAATTGCCGTCATACAAAGGTTTTCTTCTGGCCCACCATGCATGCCCACCTTGGTCGTAGTTTAAAAGTCAACGCCAAATGTGTGCTGTGTTACTCCAAATCATCAATTTACACTCCCTGATTACTGTATTATCTATAAACATCTAATTTTAACCCTATGTATAGCATCATCAGAAAACAAGGATCTAATTGTTCCATTTTTGTTATGAACAGTAAAATGCATCAGGAAAGAAAATCACTTTCCTGGTGATATTGAATGATTAGTACTCTGGCTGAAAAATGTTTTCCATTCTTCCAGGCAGAATATTATTACAAATTATCATAGGCTTTTATTTCCAATTTCCCTAGTCTATTGGGTTTACTCTGAATATCAATAACCCAAGGCAGTTCTAACGACTCAATCTGATCAAACTTCTTTATTAAAGCAAAATTGATGGTGAAAAAAACCTGCAAAAATCTTAGCCAATGCTTACAATCTCAAGTGAACCCATTTACACGGATCAGCCCAAAAAAGGTAATCAGACTACGCAATCCCAACTTCCAGCCATTGTGCAGATGACTTCCTCCTGAACTAGCTAACTTTGCTCTGAGGCAAACTTACTTGATACCCTTTTTCCACACAATCAAGCTATGCATTCAAATTTTTATACTGTCCAGTCTTCAGTAAATGATCAATTTGACCATTGGCAAACATCACAAATGTGTCATGATTTCCACTTTGGTTTGATCAATTCACACATTAGGACTTGCTTGTCTGTCCCTGGTAGGAGACGTATCGCTTGCTTTTAATGGACTTTGACCTCATCTTTGGCTTGCTCTGGCTGTTCACCACTTTTGTCATCTAATCAACTGTATGATATTCACACAGCGCAACTCTGTGACAATCACAAATCCAGCTGATAAATAGTCCACATTATCACATCTGATTCAGTGTGTCTGTTTTTAAGTAATTCTTCAGCTGTAATTTTTCCAGTGTATTACTGCTGAGTTACAACACCTGCTATAAACACACGCACACACATGACTTTTCTGATCATTAGGTCACCATCAGGCTTCATTTTATTTTCTCATTTCATTCTACGTCATTTAACTTCATTTCGACTAATCCAGCAAATTTTAGGTTAATGTCTGCACTAGCATTCCGTTAACCTGAGAAACCTTGGACTTTAGAAAAACACAAGAATAAAAATCCATGCCATCAGGAATGCAACCTCTGACAAATCACATTGAACCCATAGAAGGACAATAGGTTTCCAGATAATTATGTTTGTTCTTCCCAATTATGTCCGTATAATCAACAGAGGTAGTCTAGAACTGGGTTGATGTTCTCCAACATGCATATCACTGCTTGATTTTTCTGCCTTAAATCAATTTCCAGGAATTCTCTTGTGCTTTGACTACGTCAAGCATTAATTGTACTTCAAAACTATTACAAATTGCTTCATCACCCCCAAGATACAAAATTAATTCAGATAAGTGGGCCGTGCTTTTACCTGATCTCCTTTGTCCTGTATTTATTTTCTATCACTCTGTACTATATTCTCTTTCATGTCAAAATTAAGCTTGGATTTCTATGCACTAAACTGATTACTGACACCAGAAAGTGTGCCCGTGTTAATAACTATGAATAAAGAAATGATCCATAGGGTTAAAGCTTTTTGTTTTTACTGAATGCAAGGGGTACAATATATTGTCATTCACAAAGGCAAAAATTACAATGGACAGAACTCACTATTTATTGGAGCCAAATTGCCAATTTGGAATAAAACCATAACTTTTACTTCTAGAAGACAAGGAGAAGCGTGCATGCATGGCTGGATTTATACTTAAGAAACAAAACAAAAGCTACGTTTGCAACTTGAAAACAACAATGCAGTTACAGCTGGACAATTGTTAAGTTTACAAATTTTCACATTTTCAATCATGTGAAAGAGCTCTGTGCAAAAGAAGGATCAAAAAAAATTCTCGTCTTATCAATGGGATAAAGTGCAGCCATAATACAAGATGATCAAAAAGAAACAGGACTTTCTCCCTGGAAGCGATCATCAAAAGCTGTACATGGGGAAACGAGGTGGGGTGGGAGGTTGGAGGGTGGTGTGGTCAAGACCTGGACGCAATTTTGTTTCAATTGTACTGCATCCCATCATTAATGTAATAATATGAAGAAAATCAGAAGGCACTTTGTACAGGTTGGTGACAAAAATCAACATCAAGAAACATTTGAATTTATTCAAATGACAAAACAGATAAGTATTCAATCCCACTTACCAGTTTTTCATTTTATCTATGATCCATGCAAGCACCTTTTTCATTTTAAGCCTTTAAATGAGAATGACCAAATTAGGAGGTAAGCTGCAACAAATAAAATACTCAAGGTACTGACGTTATTTTTCCTTTCAGAACATTGTGGCAAAGCAAATGCACTATTGTTCAAGTAAAAGGATAGAAGCTGCAATTTCTAACTGGTTTCCCCCATCAGCACTCAAAAAGAGAACAATGGCAGGACCAAAATGGAGCAGCTAACTTACCAATTTTTGGATAGACTTAACTTTGGTAGTCTGAGCTCCTGTTAGAACCAGATGAAAGCTTTGAACATTCATGCAAATACGAGCAAAACAATTTTATTGACATTTGATCCACAAACCCTGTTCTTCACATCCAATTAAGTTTCTCCCTACTTGACTAGAGTCTGGTGCTTCCCAGCAGCTATGCTGACAAATTAGGGGCAATGCTTATCTCTGGTATTTAAATGATACTCAGCTGCCATCACATAATACTGCGTGCATTGGGCCTGGATACATTTTGCAGTCAGCAGCTTTTGACTTTTCAGATTTAAAGATTCAGTTCCTCTTGTAGGTTATGAACAAATTGCTTGTTTTTGTTACTTTCTACTCTTGACAAAAATTGCACCACCCCTTTAAGCAGCTAGTGTAGGGCCTTGACACGTGGCCAGTCAGCTCAATATCCTGCCTCCAATTCAGCCAGCTGCCTAATCGGAGCACATTTTACCCTGGCTAGTCACTGAAAGCAGGATAATGATGGATGGCCCCCATAATTGCACAGATTTCATGCCAACTCCTCCTGACATCCACTAAACCTGCTCCACCCACCCGTTTATTGTGCGCAGGGGGAAAAAAATCACCCCACATGCTGTTTTATAAACCCAGGAACAGTTTGTAGCCAAAAATATTTTATCCTCCAGCAACATTAAAGCTGTGCGGAACTGCTGTTTTCTTCTAAAGGGCTAAAATATCTAGTTGATGTCAAGGTCAACTGCAAGCTAATTGTTATTGGTAAACAGCTGAGGTCATTTAAAGAGCATTTCCTGTAGCTGGATGTGTTTCTCCACAGATTGACAGGCACTAATTAGTCTCCAGTTTCTCTGTAAGGTCAGAAGAAACCAAGAGAAAATAACTCAATTGATTTTTTTAAAAAACCTCAAAACATATTGTGACTCAGAAATTTGACAGACCAGCCTTAATGCACACATTGAGCATAAGAAATAGCCAGATCGGATGTTACAATCCTTAAGCCGTTCTGCCATTGTGTCATGACTGAACTTTGACCTGAAGTCCACGTTTTCACCTGATCAGCACATGACTCGCTTGATTTCTATCAGTTTCAACCGTAAATGAGTGAGTATCCTCAGCTCTTTCAAAGACTCAGAAACCTCTATGTTTATGAATCTCTCCTCAGTCTGAAATTGCCAAACATTTTCCCAAATTCTAGACCAGCTTGTGAGGAGAAACATCCTTATAACTTCTACCCTATCATGCCCTTTCAGATCCTATATGTTTCAATCAGATCGCCTCCCATTCTTGTGAACTCAACACATGCTACTCAATTTCTCCACATTGACTCCTGGGATGAAAAAGTTGTCCAAAGCTTGTGAATGTTTGAAGCATCCAGTCTATGGCAACTAAGGGGAAAAAAAACTGGACAGTATTCTAGGTGTGGTCTCACCAAAATCCTGGACAATTACAGCAAGACTCCCTCAGTCTTCCACTCGGATTGTCAGTAAACAGCAAGAAATGTATCTTCCGAACTGCTCATTCTACCTGCGTGTTAACTTCATGTTGTGTGTGTTAAGGGCTGAAATCCTTCTGAGCATTACAATGACTTGCTTCCCACCATTTACAAAGCTTGTTATTTTTCTATTCTTCCCACTGAAATGAATAGTCTCCTGTTGCTCCAGATTACACACATCATTTGGTGAATTTTCTACCAGTACATATTCCTTGCTTTCTCCCCGCTTTGTATCACCCAACCACAGCCCCAGACACCTTCAGTCGAAAAACTATCTGGCAATCATAATACGCGTGATGCAGCCTTAAGACTGAAAGTTGGGACTTCTGACTCTAAGAAACTGGAAATCCCACTCTAGAATATAATCCCAGCATCAAAAGAACATAGTAACCTGGGAGTATATGGACTATAAGAACTGAACATGTCTCCCATTGAAGAGAGATTTGGGAGCACTTCAGGTTTTAGAAACCACTGAAGGATGTAGAAAGTGGGAGAGGGGTACAATCTTGAAGCAGCCATCCCAATCGGTGCTGGGTATACCCCCACTTCAAAAGAAGTACCCCCTTTGCTGCCTGTTTTGGCCTACACAGTGAAACCTGCCTGGCTGTCACCTTTCTTCTGTGTTCTCCAACTGCATGTATTCAAACAATGTAATGAGGTCTTTAAGCAACATTAGTTGGGTTAGCTGCCCAATGCCTTATTCTGCCTTCAGTAACATGGGGGACAGATTGCAGTGGCAGGTCAGCTGAAGGCCTACTTTACATACCTCCCTCTCTTTCAAATATGTGAGTGGGGATGGGGGTGCTAAAACTCATCCCTTTGTGCCACCTATCTGCCCAGTTACAATCCAATTATATTCCATTGCACACTCATTGGGCAGAATTTTTCCAACTTTAAAAATAAAATTGAGTGCAGGACCATTTGCAAATCCCAGCTCCCTCACGTCAGAGATGTGCCCTATGATGCAGTCTTATGGGAGGCAGCCAGTTAAAGGCTCCCTCATTCAATATTCAATTAAAGATGCCAGGGGTAAATGGATCATGACCCAATGGTCATCATTGCTACCATGACAGCTGGGCACTTCTGGGGCAGATGGAAAGTGAGAGACTGCCTCTAATGGAGCTTTTAAGTGGGATTTTAAAAAATGCAACCGACAGCAGTTAGGGTCATCAGTGTGGATGAGGGATTCTTGTGGATCTCTGATAGTGGCATGGGCTGTAAACCATGAGGTCCTTCTGGCAGCTATTCCAATTGCGAGCAACAAACAAGGTGTTGGATGGCTCTCCTCTTCAGCCAGTTGAGCCACATAAGTAGCCAAATAGATCTTCCTGCCACCACTGTCATTTTACTAGCAGCAAGGGAGATCTCAGCGATACGGGGACCTGGCTATGACCAGCCCCATGGCAATAGCGTCACCACACTCTTGCCCCTCCCTGAGCTCTACCTGACTGACCCTGATAGTCCCAGATCCCTCATACCCTCCACCAATTGTGCCCTCTTCTTCCAAATGCAATCCTAACCGTGGCCACTGCTCCCTGTGGCACTGACCTACCGATTGGCTGACAGCTCTCTGGATGGGCTATTCTCTTTATAGGGGTAGATGCAATCCTGTGTCCCACAGTTCACCAAAGCAGGGTCACATCTTGCTTCCAGACGCATCAATTAGACCCTGTTGCAATAACTAATCTAGTTCTTTGTTACATTTACCATCTTCCATCTGCTTTTGCAACTGCAGCGTCGAGGGAATTGTAGAAGATCTCAACCAATCCATCCATTATCTCAGAAGCCAGGCTTTTAAAATCCTAGGAAGTCAACCAAAAGTCCATGAGATTTGTCACCTTTGGTTTTTGAGAAGATCCAGGAAGATTAGTTGACCTTTGCACGTAAAAACATTCTCCATTCTGATTGTAACTTTTATCAAGAATAAGGCTTGCACAGCCAGCAGTGGGCATCAAATCAGGTAACCAGACTGTAATGTCGGGGAGACTTTTATATTTGGCTCTCATTTACAGAATAGCTTATACACTGACTCCCAAAAGCTAGAGGAAATCCTTAGCTGAAATGCAAAGATTACATTTGGTACTCACACTGCACTGTAAGAAAACATACAAATGTTGCACTGGATAGAACAATCAGAGGTGTTCATCATTTGTGTTTTAAGAAATGGGCATTAGAAAATTACATTACTTTCAAATTTGTATGTACCTTTGCAATAACAACACTCGCAAGCTGAGAAATAATAAAAACCTAAACTTGGTACTTGACTTCTTATTGAGCAGTTGGACTTTAATGCTCAGTCAAGCATGTTTATGGAAAATTTCAAATGATGTAGTCCAAAACCAAACATTGCAAGTGTAATTGCTTGAAATGTATTTCTCATTTACTGCTCAGTGTGCAACATTTGTTTCCGCGACACGTATGCAGAATCAATTATGAAAGATTGTATTGTAGCTCAAACAGTCTTGTTCTATTATTTGACATGGTTGGTTGAATTACTTCATTTTCTGATTTCAGAAGTGTTAACAGTTTTGGCAGTTAAAAAATTATTATCTTCCAGCTGTTTGAGACATTTTTAGTTAACGAAGTCAGTGATGTTTACAAAAACAAGCTAGCATGTTTGACTTATTTCTTTGTAATTTTCAAATTATATCCAGTTTTCTAAGTATGCTAAAGTAGTCAGTTAAGTGCTTACACTGTTACAACATTGAAAAAATCAGAACATTACAAATAAATACAAAGTGATGGCACATTGTGCTATTCTGTTTCTCTCTACAGTAGGTGTAAGACAACAAGCAATACAAAGATCTAAATTAGTTCCTGACCTAAACACAAACATCATTGCATTTTGATTAACTACAAAGCGGTTCTATTGACAATTTCACATATCGATTGAATCAGAAAATGTCAAAATATATGACAAAACGAAATCATGGAACAGCTTACATCACAAATTAATACTCAGACAAATGTCCTCCTTGACAATTAGAGACTTATTGATGTTTTTTGATGATGACTACAATTACGATTAGGAGTTAACTCTGTATCAATTTACACGTACACTTTACACACATACTGTATGACAATGGTCTGCTCTTAGCTTACTTTGTTAGAAATATTAGCATAAAATAAGCTAATAGTAGAGATATTTCTTATACCATGGTTGATTGCATGTAGAACAGTCACCTTATTTAAGAGGATGAACTACCCTCCAGAAAATAAAAGTTAAAGACATGTCTGTGGCCATTGGAACCTGGCTTAAACAAGTAATTGCTGCTTGAAATAGAGAAAACAAATCCCTTAAAAAATGTGATTTTTATATCAGCTTTCTTATTTGAAAATATAGCTATTTGTACACCTCATGTATACTTATGTTTTTTCCTCAGTCCAGTACAAGTGCAGTTATATATTCCATCAGGGCTAAGCACCTTATTCTCTGAGTGCAACCCTGAACATTGCCTATCCTTCAGTTGTACAGCCAATGATCTTTCTAAACATTTGATAGCAAAAATCTAATTCTGTAGGTCTGCAACTCCCTAATGGCTATTAATTTCTGTGTTAACAACCTACAGTCCTGTACAGACATCTGGATGCTGAATAATATATCTTCTCTTCAAATCTCCCATGCCTTAAAAGCTTGTTAGCATTTAGTTAATTAGCTTTCAATAAAAGGTAAAATCCAATCAGCTGGGAAAAACAGGGATGCATAAATTCCCATTTTGATATATTTACAGTCTGTCTGAAAATCCCAATAATCCAATACTTCACATTAATGCCACAAGTAATTAAAAGCTGCTCTGAGGTCTGTAGTTTTTCGTTTAGACAATTACTGCCCATTGAAAATGGCTGATTTCAAACAAGATCAAAGCGAGTAGAACAATTTGGAGATGTGTAATTAGCAATCACAGCTCTGAAATCAAAGAGGAGTTTCTAAAACATTATACCTGATTATTTCACCACTACCAGATATACGGTATGAATTTCTCTTTTGATATCCTTATATCAAATATCTAGAGTTACTGTAAGCAAAAACAGTCAAGAGTTGACAAGAGTTGATGCTGGAAAATATAAACAGGCTACATTCTTCAACATGCCAAGTTTCCCACAGCAGAGCATTTCATAAAAAACAAAACTAAAATTCACATTTCTCCAACTCTGCAGAGCATTTCATATCACATAACTGCATATTAATGCAAAAAATATACAAATAATACCATTCACAACCTAGAGAAAAAATGCTCGATTAAATTGCAACTGCCCAGGGTATACCATCCAGTACGCTCTCACTCCATAACGACCCCAATAAGTCTTTTTTAAACTGACAAGCATATAACCTTAATACTGCCAGACTGCAAGTGCTATTTGCATAATAACATCAAGGAAGGATCACTTAAACTAACCATAACAAGTCAGGAGAAGCCCAGATTTCTTGCAGTCAGCTTGTAGAGTTCCCTTCGGTTTTCCAGGTTTGAAGCAGAAGGCTGTAGTCTCCAGTGCAGAGGGTAAAATGCCAGAATATAGGAATGTGTTAGCTCAAACAAAGAATTAGCTTTTTCAGTCTGCAATTCTCCTCAGTTTCTTGAACCAATCTGTCTGGAGGCTATTGTAGCAGTGCTGATTATCACACTTCTGTGAGCAAGTACAAAGCACTGTGCATACTGCAAGTTTTCCTTTTTTCTTAATTACTTCAGTTCAGTCCAATGCCTGACAACAATATCAAGAATATCAGTGTCCACTGAAGGTTCTTTCCAGAGGAAAGCACTCTTTCTTCCCTGCCACGCGGTGTAAATGCCTTTCACCCTGGGGAGAATGAATACAATCAACACAATCTGAATTGTAAGTGCACTGAATTTGGATAGCAAATGGCAGCATACATTTAGTGAACTCTTGACTCCTGTCATCAGATTGACAGGTAAAAGCTCATTTTAGCCAAACAGTCCTCAGCAGTTGTTGAATATAAAAAGGCAGGATCTGATTTTCCAATATTAACAAGAATCCCCAGTTAAATATTCTATGGAACAAAATATTCAACAAAATGCCTGATTTTCAAAGATAGTTACACATATGTGAGGTACTCTTTTCCTAGTCAAGGAGGGCAGTATAATTACTTGGATTATGAAAATGATTGATTTTAGCTAACATCAATCAGAAATCCATACAAATTTAAATCTGAATGCATTACTTAAGTGAAATGATATCTAGATGGCTGATGCCAGAAGTGTATCCGAACGACTAATATTCAGCAATAACCATGCTGCCAAATTGTATTGTAGTTTAAAATTGGATTTAATTGAGGCTTTATCTTTTTAATACATACTGGTTTTCCTGTACATCATACAGATCACAAATCAAAGAGCAATCCAATTCTACTCACAATTACTGTGCTAATTATCATGAGGATGGACAAAATGAAAACAATACAGAACATTTACTGATTCTTAAATATTTAGTAATACTATATTGTACAATTTGAAGATTAACCTGTTTCAATTAATCTTAAAGCAGTTAAAAGTTTGTCACGGAACTGAAAATGCTAAAGGAGGAAAACCTCACGGAATCATAATGTGGTATCTTGTTAATTTTTTTGAATACAGAACAGAAACATTTAGGTTGGCTCTAAAAAAATTAGAAGCAGTAAGTGTTCCCTTAGAAATGCACAATTTAAAGGGAGTTCAGAGAAGGTCACGAATGACATATTGTTACAGAGCTCAGAGAGTCAACAGTATTTTTAGAGCAGCTTTTATTTAACACATGTATGTCTCATATTCAATGGCACACAACGTCTGAACTACGCAAGCCCCCGACAATCAATGACAAAGAAGTCACCTAGGCTGGTTTCTTATTACAAACTGGGACCAAGAGTTTCATCACCTACATTGGCAACCTTCCGTTATTCATCTCTATCTGTGTCACACAGTCCTCCAAATGTAATCTGACTTTAACCATGCAATTTATTGCCTTTAATTAGACTGAGCACTACAGTAAGGATACTGACAGAAATAGTACTGATCCAGACTAACCTTTAGAAGATTTGAGGATATTAATCTAAATTTTAAATGTCAATTATGTGTTTTTAGGCTATTATGTTATTACCACAATGCTATTTGCTCACCTTCACATCAACCATCACTTACCCTATGTGAAATGAAAGCAAGCATGTTATCATCAAGCAATTTTAATTGATTTGGGTTTGCAAAATGAATAATCAGGTGTAAACTGCTAAACTGGCCAAAACCAGTAATGAGGATTCTCATTAACTGATGAAATTGTTGATAAATATAGAATCATAGGGTCATACAGCACGGAAACAGATCCTTCAGTCCAACCAGCCCACACCAACCATGTTCCCAAATTAAACTAGTCCCACCTGCCTACACTTGGCCCATATCCCTCCAAGCCTTTCCTATTCATGAACTTATCCAAATGTCCTTTAAACATTGTAACTGTACCTGCATCCATCACTTTCTCTGGCAATTCATTCCACAAGGAGCCACTCTCTGCCCTTTTAAATCTTTCTCCTCTCACCTTGAAAATATGCCCCCTAGTTTGGAACTCCCTCACCTTAGGGTAAAGACCTTTGTCATTCACCTTATCTATGCCCCTCGTTATTTTATGATATCTTTCTGTATTTACACTGTTAGGCAATTAACAGACTTCTGGATCAGTGTTAGGTTGGGAAAGAGCTCCACTCACGATGAGGATAATTCATAGAACACACAACTTCAAAAGGAAAATTCAACCTTCCCGCATTAAGTGACATTTCCATTTTCTCTTGTATTCTATCTCCTGTTGAGCAAATAGCTAGAGAGAGGAGGCCCATCTCACAGTATTCATACATGATATTTTGATGATATTTTAGATTGCATATTGGCTCTGGTTTTGCTGCAGCAGGGCATCTCACCTATCCATGGTGAGTTGAATCTCCTGCTTTACGTTTAGGCTTTAAATCTTTTTGTGTGGCAAGTTGCTGAAAATGCAGGTTGTTATTAGCACAGCAAGAAAACAGGGTATCTGGCACCTGATATAACAGGGAAAGCAACTGTATATGTCAATGAGCAATCTGTTTGAAAGTTTGTGAAAAAATATCTGGCTAAAAACAACTGAGAAGGATGTATAAATTAGAGTGGATAAATTCAATGTCAAAGCAGGGACAGGAGAAGAAGGAGAAAGGGAAAGAAATATTGGTTTAGGAGAATAAAGATAAAGGGGCAGAAAGGATAAGCCAAAAACGTTTACATTTTGGAAACAATTTAAGAATCTCCAACAATAAATAATGACCTAAATAATGAGATAGAGTCATACAGCACAGAAACAGACCCTTCTGTCCATCCAGTCCATGCTGACCATAATCCCAAACTAAAACTAGTCCAACCTGCCTGCCCTTGGTCCATATCCCTCCAAACAGCTCCTATTCATGTAATTATCTAAATGTCTTTTAAATGTTGTAACTGTACCCACATCCACCACTTCTTCTGGAAGTTCATTCCACACACGAATTACTCTCTGCATGAAAAAATTGCCTCTCATGTCTTTTTTTTAAATCTTTCTCCTCTCACTTTAAAAATATGTCCCCTAGTCTTGAAATCCTGAACCCTAAGCAAAAGACATCTGCCATTCACTTTATCTATGCCCCTCATGATTTTCCCAACCTCAATAAGGTCACCATTTCAACCTACTACACTCCAGTGGAAGAAGTCCCAGCCTATCCAGCCAATCCTTATACTTCAAACACTTCATTCCCAGCAACATCCTGGTAAATCTCTTCTGAACCCTCTCCAGCTTAATAATATCCTTCCCATAACAAGGTTATCAGAACTGGACACAGTATTCCAGAAGAGGCCTCACTAACGTCTTGTACAACCTCAACATAACATCCCACTTCCTCTACTGAATGGTCTGAGCAGTGAAGGCAAGCATACCAAAATGCCTTCTTAACCACCCTGTCAATTTGTGATGCAAGCGTCAAAGAATTATGTACCTGAACCCTTAGATCTCCCTGTTCTACAACACTACCCAAAGCCCTACTTTTAATTGTAAGTGCTACCCTGGTTTGTTTTACCAAAATGCAATACCTCGCATTTATCCAAATTAAACTCCATTTGACACTCTTCAGCCCACTGATTCAATTGAACAAGATCTCTTTGTAGTCTTAAATAAGCTTCTCCTCTGTCTAAAATGCCACCGAATTTGGTGTCATCCGCAAACTTACTAACCTTGTCTTCTATATTCTCACCTAAATCATTTATATAAATGACAATCAAAAGTGAACCTACCACCAATCCCTGTGGAACACCGCTGGTCACAGGCCTCCAGTCCAAAAAGCAACCCTCCACCGCCACTCTGTCCCCTACCATTAGGCTAATTTTGTATCCAATTGGCAAGCTCTTCCTGAATCCAATGTGATCAAAGTTTACTAATTAGTATATCATGTGGAACATTGTCAATAACCTTGCAATATTGATAATTTTCCGTGTCAGAGCTTGAATGGCAATAATTAACAGTTATATCATCAACAAAGGGGTACTTGTGCTTGCAAGTCCTGCTTTTGGTGTGTTTAATTTACATCTACCAAAAACAGCAACTTCATACCATTCAACGTCAATATTCAGTGAGATGCTGTTTCTGCAAATCAGCAGAGTGGCACAAACCAGACAGTAACTTTCAGGTCCTGCGTGTGTCTAAAGTTATAATACCATTTGCACTTAAATAAGTGAGTGCCATTCCCCTCGTGAATATTTTGACAGCCAAATCTAGGTCATCTACTATGTAAAAAAAATGCTGATTTATTCTCAGTTGGAAAGCTTATAGGCCTTGATTTATCATATAGTGAGCACATATGTGGATAAGCTAAATTTCCTTGTCCTCTCCAGTGACTTTGTTGATCTCAAGATAGCAATTGAACTTAGCATCCCTTGGGAAGGGGAAGCACATAGCTTATAATAGTGCCATACATCTTTTACACTTATGGTTGAAACAAAATGGTGGCAAAGACAGATAGCTTCAAGTATCCCTGTGAAGTTGGCTTGTCTGAAAAAACTTATGGGGATCCACTATCAAAATGAGTCAAGTTAACTTCTTTGAGTTAGGGTGCCTAGAAGTGAAACTAGGTTGTTGCATACTTTCATCCTTCATCTTATTGCCTCATTTATCTTCTTGGCAATTTTCTTTGTGCTTCCCTGTTTCCTTTTGTGCCTGCCTATTTCAGGTTCTCCCTCTCCCCCTTTGGAATTTTGTCTTTCTTCCTGGTGTAAGTTCATCTTCAGTCCAGATATTGTCTCTGCATAGTCGATACACACTTTCTTCAAGAATCACGACCCACAATGTGAAGTGGGGAGATATATATCTGGATTCATGAGAGTGTACAAATGAATTTTTCCAGTAAAGCTGGGGCATTTAATCACCAGAGACCAATTTGTTATCAGTGGTACATTTACAAGTAGGTTTTGTGGTGTTACTAATTCTGTGCAAAGTTCTACCTTGTCTTCAGAGTTAGTTACAGTCCAATTCCTCAGAATCTGACTGTCAACCAATGATTCTTTGGAATTCATTATGTAAAGATTAGCACATCAAATCAAGAAAAGTATTGACTTGTGGATCCCAAGACAGATGGTCAAGTATAAAACTAGATACAAACCATTTTCTTGATGGTTGCCTTAGTTTCAGAAAACAGCATTATATAAATCTATCTTCTAACCCAGAAGTCTCTCCGTATATGGCCTAAGAAATGTTCTTAATCACCTCTGGAGTAGGTGGGACTTGAACTCAAGCCTCCAGGGTAGCATAGTGGCTCAGTGGTTAGCACAGCTGCCTTAGAGTGCCCAGGACCCATTCAGAAACTCTACCTCACCACATCACACTTAATAATAATTCCTCACACCCATCTCTTACTGCTAAACATACCTCCAGCTATTCAGTCAAGACAGTGTCATGAAAAACAACGTAATATCAAAAAATGATTTTGATTCAACTAGCTGAAGAAATTAAGGCTGCATTCCAGTGACGTGAACTTACAGTAAATTTGGTCGCAATTACCGTAGTTTCCATATTCCAACACCACTGAGATGGAGTCTTGCCTGTCTGCAGAAACCTAGCAAAGACAGCGTCACAGCCAAAGATAGCTACACAATTTGCATCACAGCCCTTCCACATTCCGACATCATTGAGATGAAGTTTGAGTTCACCCTGTAGTGACTGTGTGGAGTTTGCACATTCTCCCCTTGGGTTTCTGCTGGGTGCTTAGGTTTCCTCCCATAGTCCAAAGATGTGCAGGTCAGGTGGACTGACCATGGGAAATGTGGGGCTACAGGGATAGGGTGGGAAGGTCTTCAGAGGGCTGAATGGTCTCTTTCTGCACTGTGAGGATTCTGTCCTTGCCCACAGGTAGAGACATTACCATTGTGCCACAAGACAACATCTCACACCGCCCATAGATGCTTAGGTATATTTTCTAATCAACCTGTTCAGAGACACTATTACACACTTTTGGAGCAGTTGGAACATGAACCCAGGCCTCCTGGCTCAGACACTAGCACCGCACCACGAGAGCACCCTCTGCTCCCCCCCCATACACGCTAAGAGATTTTCCAATCAACCCAATCAGAGATGTTACTGTACACCTACAGAGCATGTGGGACTTGAACCTGGGACTCTAGGTCCAGAGATAGGGACCA
Source organism: Ginglymostoma cirratum (assembly GCA_024137785.1). Classification (NCBI taxonomy): domain Eukaryota; kingdom Metazoa; phylum Chordata; class Chondrichthyes; order Orectolobiformes; family Ginglymostomatidae; genus Ginglymostoma; species Ginglymostoma cirratum. The sequence continues at coordinate 31,076,394 of JAHRHZ010000022.1, read as the reverse complement.
TACAGGCTAAGACATTTTTAATTAATCTGTTCAGATGTGCATTCACACACACTGTTGCACCTGCGACTTGAACACAGGCATTTGGCTCAACTGTATGGACATTACAACTGTTATAAGAGGCCCATGTATGCTAAGGTACTTAATCAATCAATATCCTGCAATCAGAGATAGCAAGAACTGCTCTGGTTTCTTCCCACGGTCCAAAGATATGCAGGTTAGGTGGATTGGCCATGCTAAATTGCCCATAGTGTCCGGGAATGTGTAGGTTAGGTGGATTAGCCATGGGAAATGAAGGGTTGCAGGGATAGCGTAGGGGAACGGGGGTGAGTCTGGGTGGGATGCCCTTCAGAGGGTCGGTGTGGACTTGTTGTGCCAAATAGTCTGTTTCCACACTGTACGGATTCTATGGTTGATACTGAAACATTGTATCGATTTGTGGAAGAGATTAACACTAACAGAGACAGTTTAAAAATAATGTTTCACCCTTTAAGACAGAGATGAGGAGAACTTTTGTCTCTCAGAGGGTTATGAGTCTTTGGACCTCTCTACCCCAGAATGATGGATGAAGAGATATTGAATATGTTTAAGACAGAGGTCGTTTAATTCTTGATTAAAAGGAAGTCCAGTGATATTATGAACAGGTAACAAATTAGAATTGAGCCAACAGTCGGATCAGCCAAATCTTATTAAATAGTGGAGTGGATTCAAGGGGCTGAATGGCCTACACCTGCTCCAAATTTGTTTGCTCACATTTAATCTATTTATGTGTCTGTGTGTGTCCAAAACTCAGAGAGTATTTTATTACTTTACTTCGACTGGATTCAGTACAATAATGTTCAATTTGAGAAAGCATGTCTGATTGTTATGATCTCAGTGCATAAACTGCTACATACACAGCAAACTGGCAAGTAAATCCATTTCCAAAAACCTTGTTGCAATCAAACGAGGAATGGGAACAGAGATGCATCATTTAATCTGCTCTTCACCTAATTGTAACAAGGAGGAACATCACCTAAACACAGTCCAAACACAAAGTCACTGCCTGAAGGTACCACTACACCTCTGTCCTCTCTCAAGATAACACAACAAAGAAGAGAAGAACGAACAGGAACATGATCACCTGCTATAGAGAAAATGGCTCTCTGTCTCATGGTGCTAAGTGCAGTGGGGCTGCCATTAAAAACATTGATGATGATAGTATGTTCCTCACTTATGTCCCTTCTCCATTCTCAACTCCTGAGCTCTGGCACACTGAGCAAGCTGCTGGTGATGTGATCATATACCTCCTGCTTCCCACCCTATCCTGCTTCCCTCACACCATTCTTCCAATTTGATTTTCTGCTTTCAGAAATAAAAAAAGTGATTGCTTGCTCAGCCACAACAGGACAAGGAAGAAAAGAGAGAACAGTACAGCACTAATAAAGAGGCCTCCTCACTGCCAGCTCTACTTATGCAGAGTTGTATTCGATACAATGTAAGTCATCCAGGCAGAAACGGCCTGCTACCAGACCAGGGGTTAAATGATGGTTTGTGTGTCAACTTATGAATGAAAAGGTCTTGGATCAGTTCTGCTCTAGTGGACCCAGATGAAAACCTTGATGAGGCAGGATACAGGAGGATGCTGCGGTATTTGCACACTGCAAGGTTCATCGGTACAGTGCTTGGCCTGTCAGACAGCTGCCTGTCATTGCTAAGGAACTTAAAGGAATCCAATAGAACTTGCCCCTTCTGCAACATCTATTCCACTTCCCAATTGTACTGCAAACATAGAGTCACTGCCCCTGATACATCCATTCCTGTTGTTGTCCCTGTGAGGATGGGTCATCTGTTCCTTTGCATTCCCTGTGAGAATGCAGTAATATTCTTTGGCAAATTCAGAAACTTATCATCCAAACCTCCAGAAACCGGAGTAATTCCAGGCACTTTGCAATATCTGATGTTTTCAAGTTTATCTTCCCTTTGGGTGTCTGGCCCTTTAAACAGCATTGGCACAAAGGCAGATTTACATGCAAATTTGTGACCAGGGCTTGTGATCTTCTTGTGTCCTGGACGAATGAATCTGCATGAAGTGCTGTCAGTTGGAGAAACATGAGCTTGAGCAGCATCTGGTATCGTGGGTGTGTCTGTGAGCTCAACGGGGATAGGATGTTTCTCAATGGGGTCAACCCACAGATTAGGAGAATGCAGACAGATTAGGAATGACAGGAGCAGGTAGCAAGAGGAAGAGTTCCCTGGGTGCATTCTGGTTCTTCAACAGTATTCAGTTCTGAATAATGGTGAGAGTCACGGTTCCTCTGAGGACCCACCAAAATCTAAGTGCACAGCACCATGAGTATTTCAACTCTGCAGAGGGCAAGAAGAAAGCAACAGTGTCGGGGAATTCTATGGTGACGAGGCCAGACAGATGTTTTTGTGGCTGTAAGTGTAAATCCAAGATAGTATGTTGCCTCTCTAATGCTAGGGTTGAGGAAGCCACCTTCCTTGACAGGCAATTGACAGTTAATTTACAAAAAATAATTTTAAAAAAGCAATCAACAATTAAATTACATCAAGTATTAATTATATAGTGGATGGAACAAGGTTTAAAGAAAAATATAGAGTCATAGAATCATACAGAACAGAAAAGGACCCTTGGCCCATCACATCTGCACCACATTAGTTTGCAGCTTTCAGGAGAACCTGTTGACCCCTTTACTAATGACTTTTGCATATTGTAGGAATTTTCTGACTGTGGTGATTTACTACCTGAGCTAATATGAAACAAATTGTTGTCAGAATTTCTGATATATCCCTTTAAGATCGTGGTCTCCAACACCTGGATCACAGTAGCCGGTTCGATCCCAGAGTCTCTAATAGTCGATCTCATTGCCTGCCTGCAATTCCCTCACCATGTACAAGTCAATCATTGTACCGCTGCATGACCTCTGCTTTGAGAAGCTGTGCGGCTAGAAAAAAGTGCACATATCACTTGATGCTACCACAGTTGCAAATCAAGTGGAATCTTTGTCCAACATTATCTTTCAGCAACTACAGCAGGACCTGAAGGACTTTGAATGTTTCTGACTACAGTTTGTTGAATTCATTCACATGACTGACACAGCACAGGTGTTGTTTTTGTTAGCATGGTTTTTAAGAACGTTAAAAACTAAAGAGGATCTTATCATTCCTTGATCCTTAAAGTTAGAACAAGGGGTGAGAATTTTAAAACATTTCTAATCAAAAAACTAGTTTCTTCACAACTGATGGCACACCAGCCATGCTTAACATAAATGTGGGCTTTATTGAATTTTGCAGAAGTGAATATGATTTTGTCAATTACCACGATATAATCCACCAGCAAACTTTAAGAAGTAAAGTTATGGACTTTTCTCATGTAATGAGAGTTGTTGTTAAGATTGTAAACTTGATATGAGCAAGAGCCCTTCAGCAGTGCTTATTTAAATGCTTACTCGAAGAACTCAATGCTGCCTATGTTTAATTAATCCTCCATGCTGATGTAAGGTGGTTGAGTCGAGCAAAGGTCCTGCAATGATTTTAAGCCTGAAATCGTCACTTTCCTAAATCAAGGAATGAAACACGTCGTGAGCTGTCACACAAAGTGCTGTTGCTCAACTTTGTGTTCCTTATTGACATCACATCAAAACTTAATGAGCTAAACTGAAAACTGCAGGGAAAACAAAGTAACTTAGCATATATGATCGATGCTGTATATGCATTTAAATTAAAACTGAGTCTGTGGTTCTCCCAATTAAAAAGTAAAACACTGCGACACTTCCTGAGACTGGAGAAAATGCTAGAAAAAAATTTAAAGGCAAGGAAAAATTGTTCCATCTAGAAAGCTTCTATGCTGACCTGAGAAGTTAGTACAGGAATTCCACATGCGATTTCAGAAATTAGATGCAATCGTCATGTTTGTCTCAAATCTATTTCTTCAAGTAAACATTGGTAGGTTGGCTATCAAATTCCATAAAGCAGTGGAGATGATGTGAAGATAATTATTGTGCAAAATGATATTGAGCTGGAAGTCAGATCAAGGGACAGCGATTTTGGAGGACTTATAAACAGAGAAAAATACCCACTCTTATCATCCTGTGCATTTAATGTGAAAGTTTAGTTTGACTTCACATGCCTCCGTGAGACCACATTCTCACAAATGAAGATAATCAAGTCCAAATATCACAGCCTCCACACAGATGCCCACTTGATGGAGTCTTAAACCCAGACTCCAAGGCACTAGTAGATAAAGTGCAGTCACAGGTGCCACGCTGAGACTTGGAGAGTAGAACACAAAAACAATAGTTATATATACAGCAAACTTTTTATTAACCAGCACCTAAAGGAGTGTATTGGTTGGTCAAATTTCCAGTTGATCAAGATAATCAATGTAAAAACACACACTAAGTAATAGAAACATAATACGCATCACTGCTATACTTTATTTTCGGCGTAAGTTACCCAAATAATAATGCAATTTTGCCTTAAGTAGAACTTACCAGCAGAGGACCTTCTCACTCACACCCTCAACTGACGACTCTGACGTCTCGGAGATCACGACAATACAGTAAACTTCTGGTACTTGAGGCATATATTTTTTGCTGTTTATCGAGAGTGCCAGCTCATAAAGTGCCAGTTGAACAAAGTTTGCTGTACTTGGTTTTAGATTTATATAACATTAAAAATAAACTGTTTATTCTTAATTTCCTTTGGGGAAAATCCTGGGTTGTACTACATTTTCAAAAATTATTCAAACATTTGGAGACCAGATCTAGAACAGTTCAGAAGAAGAGGCTGAATAGGGTAAGACATTTGTCCACTGGAGCATGGGAGGTTGAGGGGTGACCTTATAGAAGTTTATAAAATCATGGGGGGTATAGATGAGGTGAATGGCCGGTGTCTTTTCCCTAGGGTGGGGGAGTTCAAGACTAGGGAGCATATTTTTAAGTGAGAGGAGAAAGATTTAAAATACATCTAAGGAACAACTTTTTCACGCAGAGTTTTGTTCGTATGTGGAATGAGCTTCCAGGGGAAGTGGTGCATGCAGGTACAGTTATAATGTTTAAAAGACATTTGGATAAGTACATGAATGAGAAATGTTTGGAGGGATATGGGCCAAGTGCAGGCAGGTGGGACTAGTTTAGTTTGGTAATACGGTTGACATGGACTGGTTGGACCGAAGAGTCTATTTCAATTTTGTATGACTCTATAACTCTATAAGTCAAATCAGATTGGTAATGTTAACACTGTTTCTCTCTCTCCACAAATGCTGCCAGACCTGTTTTTGTTTCAAGTTATTATTTCAGCCAAGTTCTGTATCTGTTGCAGTTTCAGCAGCAGTAACATGAAATTACTTACATTGAGCCTGATGTCTCACAAGAACTCCTCTATCTCAGATATAATGGAATCAGCTTATTAGTAATACATAATAAAACTAGGGTGGGAGAGTTCTAGACTCAGGAGCATATTTTTAAGGTGAGAGCAGAAAGATTTAAAAGGCACGTGAGCAGCAACTTTTTCACACACAGGTTGGTTCGTATGTCAAGACTGAGCCTAACTCCTGCCTAAAATGTCAGGTGGGCATACTGTATTTCCCCACAGCATTAGTAACTTAGACTGTCAGAAGGTAGGGAGGGTAAGGGACAGGATTGGAGAGTAAGGGATGGGAGGGTCAGAGGGTGGAGGGTGGAGGGTGGAGGGTGGAGGGTGAGTGTTAGGATCAGAGGTGGAAGGTGGGGAGGGTGAGCAGGGCAGCAGGATCAGGTAGCTACAGGGATATGGTGACTGGAAGAGGTTGTAAGCAAAAGGGAAATGGTGAGCTCTAAAATCACAGATGGGGTACAGGAATGCTCTCTAATTTACTGGTTTACAATCCAGACCTCATTCACAGGCTTCACAACAACATTGTAACTCCCAGAATCTCAACACCAACCCTCACCCCACTCTTCTCACAACTTGCTGCCACTCCCCTGACTCTGGTGTCCCACAAACTTACAATGAATAAAATAGAGTTACAGTGGTAAAAGTTCAGGAAGCACTGCCTTACATGCTACAATAAAAATTAAAATGAAACAAAAAGCAGAAAATATGTTGAAATTTCAAGGTAAGCTATCAATAAAAGAACAGTTACTAGATACTGCGGGAGAGGCAGTTGTACTTCTATTCCACCCCATTCCACCCTATTGTAGTGAATTGACAGAACCATTAGATGGCAGTGTGGTATCACAAAAGGAAAAAGAGCATTCTATCCTGTTTATGGAAACCAAAATCCTCTACGAATACTACATAATGTGGAGCGGGCTAATCCTTTCTTTCAATATCTTCCAAGAATGATTTTCAATATTCCTCCAATGAAGCTTTAATCAGTAGCAAAGCTACTGAAGACAGGACAATTGCATATGAGAGAAGCAATTCAACCGAGTGATAGATTTATAGTTAAAGGTAGGAACATCTCTGCATTAGAATCTGTATCAGGACAAAGATCCCAAATGTACATAGAAACTCATAGAAAGCAGGATAAGGAGGGGCCATATTTCAATATAATCATGGCTGACCCTCTATCTCAATGCCATATTCACATTTACTCCCCATACCCTCTTTATGCCTTTAAAACCAAGAAGCGTGTCTAACTCTTTCTTGCATAATTTCAGGGACTTGGCCTCCACAGGCCTCTGTGTTCAAGAATTCAAATCTGTGACACTTCCAGTGGAATACCGTTGAATAATTATGGTCCTGGCAGATGAAGGATAAACTAGCTTCCCTTCTTAATTCAAACACTGTCTTGATTGATTACAACAAAGTTAATTTGAAAGAGATCCACTTCTTCATGGATAACTTTTGGTTGGAGTTATACCTGACACATACCTGAAGATGTTTGTGTTTGTTGAAGGTCAGTCATCTCAGTTCCAGGACATCCCTGCAGGAGTTCCTCAGGGGAGTGTTGTGGGCCCAACCGTCTTCAGCTGCTTCATTAATGACCTCCCTTCCATAATAAGGCAGAGTGTGGACGTTCGCTGATGATTGCACAATGTTCAGCACCATTCCTCACTCCTCTGATACCAAAGCAGTCCATGTTCAAATGCCACAAGATCAGGACAATATCCAAGCTTGGTCTGATAAGTAGCAAATAACATGCACGACACACAAGTGCCAGGCTATGACTATCTCCAGTATGAGACCACGTAACCACCAGCATGGAGATGGATAATGTTGAATAAAACTACACTAAATGGCAGTGGAGATCTAAACCAAATAAAAATGGCAGTGAAACAAAGAAACTAAGGAAATAATACAGAAAAGAGCAATTCCTCTCCAACTCTCAGAGCCTAACCCACCCAATAAAAGTGATATGCCTTTATTGTCACAATCTAAGAAATACCATTCCAAAATAAAAATTTAAGTAAGGGATAAAGAATATGAAAACAAAATGAACGAAAGAGCACTAGAATTGTGACTGCAACATAGGCAGTTGGATACGCAGGGAATTTTAGTGTCTTCAAACAGGAAGAATATAAACATACAAACTTACAGCTCACGAGGAGGCCACTCAGCCTGCCGTGTCTGTGCCAGCTCCTTAGGATGCAGTTGAGTACTTAGGTCCCTATCCCATTTTAGCCATGCAAGTTCATAACACATGAAAATATTCAATTCCAATGGAATTCCGAAATGAAAATAGAAGATAAAATGAATTTTTAATGAACATGTTAGTCATAACGGTGTTGTCAGATTGTATGAGAGAAGCAGATAAATTAATTCAAAGCAATCCTCACAAATTTCACTTACAGACTGGGAACGTGTTACTTGTAAACCTGTAGATTCCTGGCAGAACCATGAGATGGCAGTTTAGGATCACAAAAGTTTAGTATTATGAGGGGTGTCTCCTTCTCGCTCTCTGTGAGCCCGAGAGAGTTTCCTCATGCTATATACCTGTAACACCCTACCCATCATATTCTCCCAGCTGCCAGGGATTCCTGGCACTGATGCTATCTTTAAGACCCAGCCATACACCTACTCAAGTGCCAGTGGTCTGCAGTTTCCCTGCACTGTTCCAGTTAATTGCCCCAACTAATGTTAGACAGAGGAAAATTGGCACTCCCGCTCCCCGTTTACTGGCAGCATCATGGAGAACAGGTATATGCTTGCGGTCACTGCACCTGGAGCGTACCACGAGATATCAGTGCCTGCAGCTTACTGCTCTGACTTTTATGTTGGAAATTGTCACCGTCTAGTTTCTGTCTGAGGAGGAGGAATGGGAAACTGCACAATAATAAGGTGAGATGACATAATAATGAGGCTGTTTATGCAGGCAAATAGGCTTCTCTCCACTCATTAGTGAAAATTTTGTCTCACAATTTAGCAACTGGATGGAAAATGGGAATTTTTGCCCTTGGCGTTGGCTATCACCTCACTGCCAATCTCACACAGTTCCACCAACTTCCTCACAATTGCACACATTGTTCAAAGGCTGGGAAGATTCCACACTAAGTTTTGTCTTCCAGTTTTTAAGCAGTTGTCCCAACAGCTTGTTTTGATTTTCTTCATCCTTGCTTTTCTTCGTTTGCTGAGTTCCCAGAGCTTGTTTGCAAATTACTTTAAATCTGTGCCCTCTCATTCTCAATCCTTTTACAAATGGGAATAGTTTCTCCTTCTTTACAATATCCAGACCTCTCATGTTTTGAAAACTGTCGGAGTTCCTTTTAGCTTCCTTCCCTCCGAGGAGAATAGTCCCAACTCCTTCAATCTGTCTTCATACCTGAAATTTCTCATCCATTGAACTATTTTTACAAATCTCTGGTGCACTCTCCACAAATCATTCACATACCGTGGGACCCAGAACTGTATACAATACTCAGCTGAAATCTAATGAGGGTTTTCTAAAAGTTCAACATAACCACCTTGCTATTGTACACAATATCCTTTATAATAAAGCCCATGATATTATATGGTCCCTCCACCAGTCCTGCCACATTCAAACATCTATGCACATCTGCATCCAGATGCCTCTGCTCCTGCACCCACCTAGGTATTATACCCCATATTTTACATTGTCTGTCCATCTTCTTCATATCAAAATGTACCACCTCACACTTCTCCACAATGGACTTCATCTGCCACCTATCTGCTCACTCCACCATCTCCCCTACACCTTTTTGGAGTTCTACACCATCTTCCTCACAGTTGAAAATGCTTCCAAATCTAATACCATCTGCAAATTTTAAAATTGTCTCCTGCACACCAAGATCTAGAAAATAGTAAGTAATGCTTCATTACTTACTCCCAGGGAACTCCACAACAAACCTTCCTCCAGGCCAAAAAAATGCATTGACCACTATTCGGTTTCCTATTATTCAGCCCCCTACGTTAATAGACACAACAACTAGTCACTAATCAGCTGCTTTCCTCACTCTGATGTCACTTTAACCTATAAGGATATGTCCCACTTAATTCTTATGTACCCTGTTAAAACCCTTCAGGAACTTTAATGTTTCAATCAAGTCACCTCTTACTCTTGTAACCTCAGTTCATCCTTTATTCATTCACAGGATGAGAGTGTTGCTGGATAGGCAGCATTTATTGCCCATCCCTAATTGCCCAGAGGGCAGTTAAGAGTCAACCACATTGCTGTGGGTCTGGAGTCACATGTAGGCCAGACCAGGTAAGGATGGCAGTTTCCTTCCCTAAAGGACATTAGTGAACCAGATGGGTTTTTCCTGACAATGGATTCATGGTCATCATCAGATTCCTAATTCCAGATATTTTATTGAATTAAAATTCCACCATCTGCCTTGGCAGGATTCGAACCTGGGTCCCCAGAATGTTGTCTGGGTCTCTGGATTAACAGTCCAGCGATAACACCACTGATAATATTTCACATTTTCCCAAATTATACTCCATTTGCCAGATTTTTGTCCACTCATTTAACCTAGCTATATGTTTTTGTAGCTTGTTACGTTCCTCTTTCCTACCAATCTTTGTGTCATCACCAAACCTTTAATCACTGCATACAAGTTATTTATTTAAATTTTAAACCCTTGAATTGAAGCTTATTACACACCAATTGTTACATTCTGCCAGCTAATTTTCTTTCTACAGCACTGGGAGTGGTATATTGTCCAGTGGTTAGCTCTACTGCCTCACAGCACCGGGGACTCAAGTTCAATTTCACCCTCAAGCAATTGTCTGTGTGGAGTTTGCACATTCTCCCAGTTTCTGTGACATGCGGGTTAGGTGGATTGTGGGAATGTCGGCTGTGGGAAATGTAGGGTTACAGAGCCAAACGACCTGCTTTCATGCTGTGGGGATTCCATGATTAAATATGTCACCCTTAAGTTTTGCTTTCCGTGATAGCCATTGAGATGACACGTTATCAAATGCCTTCTGGAAATCCAAGTACAACGCATTAACAGATCTCCCCTTTCCACAGCGCATGTTACTTCCTCAAAGAACTCCATTAGATTGGTTGAAGAGGATTTTCCTTTCACAAAACCATATTGACTCTGCCTCACTAACTTATCCAAGTGACCCACAATAAATTCTCTAATAACAGCTTTCAGTATTTTCTTTGTGACAATGTTCAGTTCCAATCGAATGGGACCATCATTGAATTTAGAGATTTTGGAAAATCAAAACCAATGCATCATCTATTTCACTTGCCACTTCTTTTAATACTCCAGGGTGAAGTCCATCAGGAGCCAGCCACTTGTCAGCCTGAAGCTCCAACAGTTTATCAGTTCTCTCGTGTGTAATTTTCCCACCTTCCTCTCTCCCTTCCATTTCCTGGTGCGTAGCTACTTTTGGAATGTACTTGTATGCATGAAGTGAGGACTGATACAAAATACCTTTTCAATTAATCTCTTCATTTTCCATCATCAATTCTCCAGGCTCATTTTCTCCAGGGCCAATGCTCACATTGTTAACTTTTTTTCTTTTCAAAAAATATTTGTGGAAACTTTCTGTCTGCTTTTATATTTCTGACTAGCCTGCTCCTATACTGTATCTTTTCCCTCCTTATTAATTTTTCAAATATTAGATTTTTTTAATATTCTGTCCAAATTTGTGATGTACCAGATGTCTTTGCACAATTATGTGTTTTCCTTTAAGTTTGATACTACGTTGTAGCCTTTCTAATGAACCATGAATGGTAGTCCATCCTTGAAAGTTTTCTTACTCATTGGAATGTGTCTATTCTGTGTATTCCGAAACATCCCCATTGTGTTCGTAACTGCATCACCAATGATATATCCCATAACAGAGTTTACCTTTCACTTTAGTCAGCTCCATTTTTAAAATTGCTTTTATTTAAGTTTCAAAATAAAATCTCAGACCCACTCCTCACTCCTCACTCCTTCACACAGATTGTTAAATTCAATCTTATTATGATTGCTGCTGCCTGGCAGTGCCTTCACCGTAAGATGATTTGTTAATCTGATCCTGTCGCACAGTATCAGGTCTACACAAAGGTATACAACAAAATATTGACCCTGGAGAAGGTGATATTTGGGCAGATGACCAAAATATTGATCAAAGGCAGGATATTAAGAAGCATCTTAAATGAATGAAGACGTCAAGACTTATGTTTACTAGAAACTCCAGCATTCAAGGTGTTGGCAGCTCAAGGCAAGGTTTTAATCATGTCGTTAAAATTAGGGATGCTCATGGGGTCAGAGGAGCATTAAATTTCAGAGGGCTGTGGAGATAAACAGAGCTACAGAAATAACAAGGGACCAAGCCACTAAAGCATTTGAAAATAGGATTGAGAAATAGTCTCTGCTTAGTGTTCATTGTCAGGCAGGGCCTATACAACATATCCGTAAGTGACTTCTTGCCTCCTTCATTTCTCATCGATACTCAAACTGTTTCCACATCTTAGTTTTCTGAGCTTAGCTCACCACTCTCTATCGTACTAATACCATCATTAACCAACAAGTATCCCCCCCAGCTTTTCCTAGCTTTCTGTCCAACCCAGTGTTTTGCTCTTCTCAATAGTCATGTACATCTCTGTAATTTTTTTTTATTTTACTTGCGTTCTTAGATCTTTAGTTTTGCTTTGAATGCTAAGTGTGATCAGTTACAAATGCTTTAATTTTATCCTAAGTCAGGAAGGCTAATGGAATGCTGGTCCTTATTTCAAGGGAGCTGGAGTAGAAGAGGAGGGAAGTCTTACTCCAATTGCATTAGGTATTGGTGAGACCACATTTGGAGTACTGTGAGCAGTTGTGGTCTCCTTATTGGGGAAAGAACATTATTTCATTGGAGGCAGTTCATAGAAGATTCACTAGGATGATCCCTGTAATGAAGGGATTGTCTTATGAGCAAAGGTTAAACTGTACTCATTGGAATTTAGAAGAATGAGAAATGATCTCATTGAAACAAATAGAATTCTTAAGGGGCTTGACAGTGTCAATAACAAAGAACAAAGAACAAAGAAAATTACAGCACAGGAACAGGCCCGTCGGCCCTCCAAGCCTGCGCTGATCCAGATCCTCTACCTAAACCTGTTGCCTATTTTCCAATGATCTGTATCCCTCTGGACCCTGCCCATTCATGTATCTGTCTAGATACATCGTAAGTGACGCTATCGTGCCTGCCTCTACCACCTCTGCTGGCAACACGTTCCAGGCACCCACCACCCTCTGCGTAAAGAACTTTCCACGCATATCTCCCTTAAACTTTTCCCCTCTCACCTTGAAATCGTGACCCGTTGTAGTTGAGTCCCCCACTCTGGGAAAAAGCTTCTTGCTATCCACCCTGTCTATACCTCTCATGATTTTGTGGACTTCAGTCAGGTCCCCCCTCAACCTCCGTCTTTCTAGTGTAAATAATCCTAATCTACTCAACCTCTCTTCATAGCTAGTGCCCTCCTTACCAGGCAACATTCTTGTGAACCTACTCTGCACCCTCTCCAAAGCATCCACATCCTTTTGGTAATGTGGTGACCAGAACTGTACGTAGTATTCCAAATGTGGTTGAACCAAAGTCCTATACAACTGTAACATGACCTGCCAACTCTTGTACTCAATATCCCATCCGATGAATGAAAGCAAGCTGTATGCCTTCTTGACCACTCTGTCCACCTGCATTACCACCTTCAGGGTACAGTGGACCTGAACACCCAGATCTCTCTGTGCATCAATTTTCCCCAGGGCTTCTCCATTTACCATATAGTTCGCTCTTGAATTGGATCTTCCAAAATGCATCACCTCACATTTGCCTGGATTGAACACCATCTGCCATTTCTCCGCCCAACTCTCCAATCTATCTATATTCTGCTGCATTCTCCGACAGTCCCCTTCACTATCTGCTACTCCACCAATCTCAGTGTCGTCTGCAAACTTGCTAATCAGATCATCTATACCTTCCTCCAGATCATTTATGTATATCACAAACAACAGTGGTCCCAACACGGATCCCTGTGGAGCACCACTGGTCACAGTTCTCCATTTTGAGAAACTCCCTTCCACTACAACTCTCTGTCTCCTGTTGCCCAGCCAGTTCTCTATCCATCTCGCTAGTACACCCTGGACCCCATGCAACTTCACTTTCTCCATCAGCCTACCATGGGGAAACTTATCAAACGCCTTACTGAAGTCCATGTAAATGACATCAACAGCCCTTCCCTCATCTATCAACTTTGTCACTTCCTCAAAGAATTCTATCAAGTTGGTAAGATATGACCTTCCCTGCACAAAACCATGCTGCCTATCACTAATAAGCCCATTTTTTCCCAAATGTAAATAGAACCTATCCCTCAGTATCTTCTCCAGCAGCTTCCCCACCACTGACGTCATGCTCACCGGTCTATAATTACCTGGATTATCCTTGCTACCCTTCTTAAACAAGGGGACAACATTAGCAATTCTCCAGTCCTCCGGGACCTCACCCGTGCTCAAGGATGCTGCAAAGATACTTGTTAAGGCCCCAGCTATTTCCTCTCTCGCTTCCTTCGGTAACCTGGGATAGATCCCATCCGGACCTGGGGACTTGTCCACCCTAATGCCTTTTTGGAATACACAACACTTCCCCCCTCCTTATGCTGATTTGACCTAGAGTAATCAAACATCTATCCCTAACCTCAAATCCGTCATGTCCCTCTCCTTGGTGAATATCAACGCAAAGTACTCATTACGAATCTCACTCATTTTCTCTGACTCCTCGCATAACTTCTCTCCTTTATCCTTGAGTGGGCCAACCCTTTCTCTAGTTACCCTCTTGCTCCTTATGTATGAATAAAAGGCTTTGGGATTTTCCTTAACCCTGTTTGCTAAAGATATTTCATGACCCCTTTTAGCCCTCTTAATTCCCCGTTTCAGATTGGTCCCACTTTCCCAATATTCTTCCAAAGCTTCGTCTGTTTTCAGTCGCCTAGACCTATGTATGCTTCCTTTTTCGTCTTTGCTAGTCTCACAATTTCGCCTGTCATCCATGGTTCCCTAATCTTGCCCTTTCTATCCCTCATTTTCACAGGGACATGTCTGTCCTGCACTCTAATCAACCTCTCTTCAAAAGCCTCCCACATATCAAACGTGGATTTACCCTCAAACAGCTGCTCCCAATCCACACTCCCCAGCTCCTGCCGAATTTTGCTATAGTTGGCCTTCCCCCAATTTGGCACTCTTCCTTTAGGACCACTTTCGTCTCTGTCCATGAGTATTCTAAAACTTACGGAATTGTGATCACTATTCCCAAAGTAATCCCCCACTGAAACTTCAACCACCTGGCCAGGCATATTCCCCAACACCAGGTCCAGTATGGCCCCTTCCCGAGTTGAACTATTTACATACTGCTCTATAAAACCCTCCTGGATGCCCCTTACAAATTCTGCTCCATCTAAACCTCTAACACTAAGTGAATCCCAGTCAATGTTGGGAAAATTAAAATCTCCCATCACCACCACCCTGTTGCGCCTACATCTTTCCATAATCTGTCTACGTATTTGTACCTCTATCTCACGCTCGCTGTTGGGAGGCCTGTAGTACAGCCCCAACATTGTTACCGCACTCTTCCTATTTCTGAGCTCTGCCCATACTGCCTCACTGCTCGAGTCCTCCATAGTGACCTCCTTCAGCACAGCTGTGATATCCTCTTTGACCAGTAATGCAACTCCTCCACCCCTTTTACCTTCCTCTCTATCCCGCCTGAAACATCTATATCCAGGGATATTTAGTTGCCAATCTTGCCCTTCCCTCAACCAAGTCTCAGTAATAGCAATAACATCATACTCCCAGGTACCAATCCAAGTCCTAAATTCATCTGCCTTACCTACTACACTTCTCGCATTAAAACAAATGCACCTCAGACCACTTGTCCCTTTGCATTCATCATCTGCTCTCTGCCTACTCTTCCCCTTAGTCACACTGACTTCATTCTCTAGTTCATTACAGGCTTTAGTTACTACCTCCCTACTATCCACTAATCTCCTCATTTGGTTCCCATCCCCCTGCCACATTAGTTTAAAACATCCCCAACAGCATTAGCAAATGCACCCCCTGGGACATTGATTCCAGTCCTGCCCAGGTGTAGACCGTCCGATTTGTAATAGTCCCACCTCCCCCAGAGCTGGTCCCAATGACACAAAAATCTGAACCCCTCCCTCCTGCACCATCTCTCAGGCCACTCATTTATCCTGCCTATTCTTTCATTTCTACTCTGGCGAGCACGTGGCACTGGTAGCAATCCTGAGATTACTACCTCTGAGGTCCTACTTTTTAACTTGTCTCCTAACTCCCTAAATTCTGCTTGGAGGACCTCATCCCATTTGTTACCTGTATCATTGGTACCTATATGCACCACGACAGCTGGCTGTTCACCCTCACCCTTCAGAATGTCCTGCAGTCGATCTGAGACATCCCTGACTCGTGCACCTGGGAGGCAACCTACCATTCAGAAGTCTCGTTTTCGACCACAGAACCGCCTATCTACTCCCCTTACAATTGAATCCCCTATGACGATAGCCCGTCCACTCTTTTTCCTGTCCTTCTGTATAGCAGAGCCAGTCACAGTGCCATGAACCTGGCTATTGCTATCTTCCCCTGGTGAGCCATCTCCCCCAACAGTATTCAAAACGGTATACCTGTTTTGAAGGGAGGTGACTGCAGGGGACACCTGCACTGCCATCCTGCTTTTTCTCTGCCTTTTGGTCACCCATTCCCTTTCTCCCTCAGGAATCCTAATCTGCGGTGTGACCAATTTGCTAAATGTGCTATCCACGACTTCCTCAGCATCGTGGATGCTCCAAAGTGAGTCCATCTGCAGCTCCAGAGCCGTCATGCGGTCTAACAAGAGCTGCAGCTGGACACAATTCCTGCACGTTTAGGAGCCAGGGACATCAGCTGCGTCCCTGAGCTCCCACATTGAGCAAGAGGAGCATAACACGGTCATAATCTCAGAATATTGAAACAAGTATCAAAAACAAAGTAGATGGACTCAGATCTCGACTTACCTACCAGAGGGAACTGAGAGAATGTTGTGTGCCCCGCTTCATGGAGACTTGACTCACTCCTGCCATTTCCGAATGTGCCCTACAAGCAAGTGCCGAACAAGTGTTCTCCATACACCGCATCGACCGTGTGGCATCCTTGGGTAAGGCGAAGGGCAGTGGGGTATGCTTCCTGACAAATATCTCCTGGTGCTCAGATGTAGCGACCCTAGCAAGCCACTGGTCCCCGGACCTAGAATACCTTATAGTAAAATGCCGTCCCTACTACCTACCGTGTGAGTTCACCTCTGCCATCCTGACAACAGTCTACATACCACCCCATGCAGATGCGAAGAATGCCCTAGATGAGATTAATACTGCCACAAACACACTAGAGACAAATTTCCCAAGTCCCTATTCATTGTGGTCGGTGACTTCAACCAAGCCAACCTCAAGCAAGTGATGCCAAAATACCACCAACACATCTCCTGCCCCAGAGGACTGAACATTCTGGACCAATGCAACACAACCAAAGGACACATACTACTTGATATCCCGCCCACACTTTGGAAAATCCGATCACAGCGCTGTCCTCCTAGCTTACAATCAGGAGCTGAAATGGGAGAATCCTTTACAAAACGAAGTACAGTGCTGGTCCGAGGCAATGGAAGACCATCTCCAGGACTGCTTGGACTCGGTGGACTGGACCATGTTCAAGTGTTCAGTGGAAAACCTAGATGAATATGCCGCCACCGTCACGGACTTCATTAGCATGGTGGGCTGTGAACCAAAGAGTTATCCAAGTGTTCCCCAACCGTAAACCTTGGATGAACCAGGAAATCCACTCCCAACTGAAGACCAGACGTGCAGCATTCAAGTCAGGTGACCTGGACCAACACAGAAAAGCCAGATATGACCCCCGCAAAGCCATCAGGGAGGGCAAGAGGCAGTACCAGACCAAGTTAGAGGCCCAGACCTTCCAAATAGACTCCCGCCGCCTATGGCAAGGCCTAAATGACATTACGGGATATAAAATGAAACAGTGTAAGATAGCGGACAATGACACATCCCTCCCTAACACGCTCAATGCTTCCTACGCTCAGTTTGACACCTGTCCCGACAGCCCCAGACACACCTGTTCCCTCTGTCACTGCTCTAAAAGTCAGATCGGTCTTCCTGGGAGTCAACCCAAGGAGAGCAATGGGCCCGGACAGTGTCCCCAGCCGAGTGCTCAGATCCTGTTCAGACCAACTGGTGGAGGTATTCACTGACATCTTCAATCTCTCCCTCCTGCAAGCCACTGTCCCCACCTGTTTCAAGAAGACCATCGTCATCCCCGTATCCAAGAAAACACATGCAGTGTGCTTTAATGACAACCGCCCAATAGCTCTGGCTTCAATTATCACGAAGTTCTTCGAGAGGCTGGTCATGGCCCACAACCTGCCTCAATCCCCTATAGTTTGCCTACCGACATAACAGGTTCACAGAGGATGCCATATCATAGCCCTGCACTCATCCCTGGAACATCTGGACAACAAAGGCACCTACATCAGGCTCCTTTTCATTGACTTCAGCTCTCCCTTCAACAGCATTATCCCCTCCAGAGTGATCTCAAAACTCTGTGACCTGGTCTCGGCTCTGCCCTCTGCAACTGGATGCTCAGCTTTCTGACCCATAGGCCGCAATTAGTGAGGATAGGTAACTGCACGTCCTCCACAATAATATTTAACACCAGAGTCCCCCTAGGATGTGTCTTCAGCCCCCCACTGTACTCCCTGTACACCTATGAAAATGTTGCTAAATTCCAAACGAACGCCATCTACAAGTTCGCTGATGACACCACCACAGTGGGACAGATATCTAAGAACAACATTTCAAAATACAGAGGGGAGATAGAGGCATTGGTGATGTGTTGCAATGAAAACAATCTGACTATTAACGTTGGTAAAACTAAAGAACTGATCATCAAGTTCAAAAAGAAAGGAGAAGAACATGCCCCCATCTACATCAACAGAATTGAGGTTGAGAGGGTGAACAGCATCAAGTTCCTTGGAGTGCTAATAACCAACAACCTGTCCTGGATTTCCCATGTAAATGCAACAGTCAAGAAGGCACAACAATGCCGCTTCTTCATCAGGCAGATCAGGAAATTTGGCATGTCCATAAGGTCCTTCACCAATTTCTACAGATGCACTACTGAAAGCATACTGTCCAGGTGCACAACGGCCTGATATGGCAACTGCTCTCCCCAGGACCGTAAGAAACTACAGAAGGTGGTATGCACAGCCCAGACCATCATGGAAGCCAACCTTGGGGTTTAGGCCCGAAACGTCAAGTTTTCCTGCTCCTATGATGCTGCTTGACCTGCTGTGTTCATCCAGCCCCATGCTTGTTATCTCGGATTCTCCAGCATCTGCAGTACCTTTTATCTCTTCCATCCACGGACTCTATTTACACGGCTCGACTGCAGAAAGGTGGCCAAAATCATCAAAGACTCATCACACCCTGGTAATGACCTCCCTACAATCTCTTCCGTCAGGCAGAAGGTATAGAAGCCTGACCACACGCACATGCAGGTTCAGGTACAGCTTCTTTCCAGCAGTTATGAGACTGTTTAATGGACTCTAGCCTCAAACAATGTAACCTGCAATGTAACCTGTATGCCTCTATGTCTTTTTGATCTGTGCATCCTTTGCTTGCTGTGATCTGCCTGTACTGCTCATAAACAAAGCTTTTCACTCTATTTCAGTACACGTGACAATAAATCAATCAATCAATCGATCTTATGGAGCAGGCTCAAGAGGCCAAACAGCCAACTCCTGATCCTATGTCTTATGGTTTTATCCTTCTACTACTTTAGTTTCCTTTAATCTTATTTGTTGATTTATTCTTAGATTTTTACTGTCTCTCTCTTCCTGTCACGGTCTGTTCGTGATTTCCCAAACTAATACCTTTCCTTCTTGCCTTGTACATTTTCTTTGATTTAGCATGCCTTCCCAAAAATGATTCCTTGGCCCCACTAGTTAGTTTTAAGTTCCCTCTACTCCCCCACTTATACAGCTCATAAGAACAGCAGCCAGATGGAGTCCAGATAGGGCTTGACCCAATGGTATAGATCCCACTTTACCCAATACAGGTGTCAAAGGTCCATGAACTCGCTTCTCTAGCACCAGACTTTGAGCACAAATTCATCTCTCTCATTTGATTTGCGCTGTGCTAATTTGCACATGGCTCAGGTAACAATCCCAAGATCATGACCCTTGCGTTTCTTCTTAATTTTGTGTCTATGTCACCTATACCTACATGGAGCATGACAACTGGATCCTCCCCCTGCAAATTCCTCTTCACCACCATTCATGAATGGTTGTGACAGGAGTGAACAGTGTTAAACTGATCTGTTGATTGTGAGATACATGGCTCGGGCTGTTGTATGCATGTCATGTTATACTGTACTTGCACCAAGTTAGCACTCATATTTAGGTATGCCTAGTAAAACTGCTAACACTTCTTATTGCATTCCCATTTAGGTCTCCATTAAGTGACTCTTCAATTTAAAACTCTCAACTTTTTTTCAAATTCCACCTTGGCCCTGCACTGTTTCTATAATTCCCTCTATTTCCACAACCCTCTGAATTTTTACACTCCTCTAATTCTGTCCCCTTGAGCATTCTTGATTTTAATCACACTGTCAATAGTTACCATGTCTCATAGCTGCCAATACTCTAAAAACTCTGGAATTTCCACTAGAAAGACAACTCTCAACCTCCTCCTTGATTTAGGATGGTTCTCCCCATCCTATGATTTTGGTCACCTGTTCAATTATCACCTTCTCCAGGGCCAACATTTGTTTTCTATAATGCTCCAGCTATGTAAACTTGACATCTTATGTTACAGAGACCATAGATAAAAAAAAGTTGATCTGAAAGCAATGTAGATGTAACAAAGAAGTGTAGATCCTGGCAATCAGAAACAAAATTAGAAATTACTATAAAAACTCAGCAGATCTGGCAGCATCTCTGGAGAGAAAGGAAAGTTAACATTTCAGGACCATTGAGCCTTCTTCAAAACTCGATAAGTAATATATAGATGCTAAGAAGGTGTTTAGTGAGAATCGTCCTCCATGGGAACGAAGTTATGATCAAAATGAAAACTTACAAAGCCAACTAAACTCTGCAGGCGTTTCCTGCAGCAGGGCAGTGAGATACCGCCAGTTGCGACATTGTTCAACGGGAGTTGACAGTCAATGGGAGCGAGACTGACAGCTAAATGACTACATCTCCCAGAATGCCGCGGGGATGCATATGCGCAACAG
Source organism: Ginglymostoma cirratum (assembly GCA_024137785.1). Taxonomy (NCBI): domain Eukaryota; kingdom Metazoa; phylum Chordata; class Chondrichthyes; order Orectolobiformes; family Ginglymostomatidae; genus Ginglymostoma; species Ginglymostoma cirratum. The sequence goes on along the minus strand of JAHRHZ010000022.1, from coordinate 31,055,674 downwards.
CTGAACGTCTACCGTCATCCGACGGTTACGGCATGCCTCGCCTCTCTACCAATGGGAAAGCGCCATTGTACAAGGTCAGCGGTGACGGCAGAAAGGAGCCAATGAGAAGAGGCGATGCTGGCTCCGCTGGCGCCGTCTGTGGGAGGTTTGCGGCCATCTCGCGTTGTCAGGGTTTGAGGAGGAGAAGTGGCGGTCGTGGTGGCTGAGGTTCCTTGCGATATTTATTTAGGCAGACTTCCCCGTCTCTCGCTTCCTCCCCTTACCCCCTTCCCGCTCTCGGGCGCTGGGCCGGGCTGACATCGCGCAATGCCGGTCCGCACTGAGTCGGCCTCGCTGATCCCGCCGCCCCCCATAAACACTCAGCAGCCTGGGGTCGCCACTACGCTCCTGTACAGCGGCTCCAAGTTCAGGGGCCACCAGAAGAGTAAAGGCAACTCGTATGACGTGGAAGTTGTGCTGCAGGTAACATTCTGAATGTACATCAGTCTTTTAAACCTCTGCTCACTCCTTAGAGGGAGGATCAGTGTCACATCGAAACTCACTGTTGACATTCGGCTTACAATTTGTTTCTCTCTTGTTTCCTGTAAATACTATGAATGCCAGCACCCAGTGAATAACCTTCTTTGCATATGTCAAAAAAGAATCAGAACTAGGGAGGACAACTTCGATCATCAAACCCGTTCTCTTTCTGAGCCCGTCTGTTTGAGTTTCTACTCAAGTCATTTTATAAAGTTACCGTATTGTGCGTGTCTGTCTTCGATGTTGTTAGAAACAAAAGTGGTAAATGTTGGAGGCACTCTGATGGTGAGACAGCATTTGTAGAGCAAAAGACTGATTCATGTTTCCAGTACTAATCCTCATTTTGCCACTATAACGTAGAAGATCAGTAATTTGATTCTGTCATTTTTACATTTATTTTCTTTCTTTCTTTCTTCAGATTTATCCTGATACATGTTCTGCTTGTAGTTATTTTACTTTGTAGGTTTGTCTTCTTTGCCAGTCACTCCTCATTGGCTGTCATCAAGGTACAGTTGAAAATGTTCCATAGAATCACTACAGTGTGCAAGAAGGCCATTTAGGGCCATTGAGTCCACACCAACCTTCTCTGAAGACCATCCCATCCCCACCCTACCCTGTACCTGTAATCCTGCAACTCCCATGGCTAACCCACCTAATCTACACATCCCTGGACACTGTGGGCAATTTGGCATGGACAATCCACCTAACCTGTGCGTCTTTGGACAGTGGGAGGAAACCAGAGCACCCGAAAGAAACCCCCGCAGACACGGGGAGAATGTGCAAACTTCACGCAATCACCTGAGGTTGGACTTGAACTCGAGTCCCTGGTGCTGTGAGCCATCATGATACCCTACTCTTTGTAAACCTTTTGAATTGATTATCTGCAATGTCTATTTTGTAGCTTGCAGCTCTATGTTTGCTCCTGCTAGGAATGTAAGTAGGCCGTTCAATCTCTTGAATCTGTTTATCATTCTATCTGATAATGACTGGTCTACACCTCAGTAGTAATTACTTGCTAATGATGTGTATTATTTGGTACTTTTACCTAATAAGTATCATTTTTTGTCTTAATATTTCAATTAACCTATTCAATGTTTCAAATGAATTTATTACTTTTTCTGTGGAAAAAATCCTTCCTGATTTCACTCACTCTAATTTTAAAATTGGCCCCCTTCTTTGAACTCCAGGAGTGTTTTTCTGCCTGCACCGTACAAAATCATTTTGATTACCTTAAGTCTCCTGCAACCTACTAAGTTTGAGAGAGTACAAATCAAATTCGCACAGAGTATTCATAATTCAGCTCTTTGAGCCCAGGTATCTTTTTGTTGAGTCTGTGTTGTACTTCCTTGAACACCAATTTACCTTCCTTGTAATGTGCCTACAGTACAGAAGGAGGCACATGGCAGGTATAGACAGCTGAGATCGAGTGAATCACTCAGAATATAAGGACAGCAGGAGTATACTCAAGTGCAAAAAGGCAATACAAGACAGCTTTAGCATATAGGATTAAGGAGAACCCAGAGACATTCTACAAATGTATTAAGTGCAAAAAAGTTAATTAGGGAGAGAATAGAGCCCCTTAAAGATTAACAAGGCTATCTCTGTGTGAACCCACAGGAGACAGGTGAGATACTAGGGTATTTCTAGTCAGTATTCTCTGTGTAACAAGATACGGGAGCTAGAAAACTTGGAGAAATGAGTAGTGATATCTTGAAAAGCGCCCCCATTACAGAGGAGGTGGTTCTGGATGTCTTAAAATGCACAAAAGTGGATACATCTCCAGAACCTGATCAGGTGTATCCCCCTCTATGGGAAGTGAGGGAAGTGTTTTCTGCGACCATTGCTGAGATATTTGCATCATCGATAGCCGTGGGTGAGATGCTGGAAGACTGGAAGATGGCTAATGTGGTGCCATCATTTAAGAAAAGGATCAAGAAAAGCCAGGGAACTATAGACTGAGCCTGACGTTAGTGGTAGGTAAGTTGTTGGAGGGGATTCGGGGAGACAGGATCTGCATGTATTTGGAAATGCAAGGACTGATTAGGGATAGTCAACATGGCTTTGTGCATGGGAAATTATATCTCATTAACTTGATTGAACTTATTGAAGAAGCAACAAAGAAGATTGAAGCCAGACTGGTGGACGTTGTCTGTATGGACTTCAGTCAGGTGTTCAGCAGGGTTCTGCATGGTAGACTAGTTAGCAAGGTTAGAACACATGAACTCCAAGGAGAGCTAGCCATTTGGATACAAGATTGCCTTGAAGATAGGAGACAGAGGATGGTGGTGGAGGGTTGTTTTATCGATTGGAGGTCTGTGACCAGTGGTGTACTGCAAATATTGGTGTTGGGTTCACTGCTTTTTGTTCATTATATAAATGATTTGGATGTGAATGTGGGAGGAATGGTTGATTAGTAAGCTTGCAGGTGACACCAAAATTGGTGATGTAGTGAACAGTGAAGAAGATTATCTTAGGGTACAACGAGACCTTGATCAGATGGGCTGAGAAAGAGCAGATAGAATTTAATTCGGATAAATGTGAGGTGTTGCATTTTGATAAGGCAAATCAAGGCAGGACTCCTACACTTAGTGGTAGGGTCCTGGGGAGTGTTGACGCATAAGGAGACCTTTGGGTGCAGGTTCATAGTCCCTTGAAGGTGGAGTCACAGGTAGACAGAGTAGTGAAGGTGTTTGGTATACTTGCCTTTGTTGGTCAGTGCGTTGAGTACAGGAGTTGGAATGTCAAGTTGCGGCTGTACTTAGCTATGGTTAGACCACTTTTGGCATTCTGTGTTCAATTCTGGTCTCCCTGCTATAGGAAAGATGTTGTTAAACTTTAAAGGGTGCAGAAAAGATGTACAAAGATGTTGCCGGGGTTGGAGGGCTTGAGCGATAAGGAGACGCCAAATAAGCTGCATTCTTTGGAGTGTTGGAGGCTGAGGGGTGACCTTACAGGTTTATAAAATTATGAAGGGCATGAATAGGGTGACTAGCCCAGGCCGTTTTCCCAGGGTTGGGAAGTCCAACATGAGAGGGCTTTGGTTTAATGTGAGAGGGGAAAATTTAAAAGGGACCTAAAGGGGTAACTTTTTTTCATGCAGATGGTGGTTCGTGTATGGACTGAGCCTCCAGAGGAATTGGAGGCTGGTACAATTACAACATTTAAAAGGCATCTATACGGGTACATGAATAGGAAGTGCTTAGAGGGATATGGGCCAAATGCTGGCATATGAACATAGAACATTACAGCGCAGCACAGGCCCTTTGGCCCTCGATGTTGCGCCGACCTGTGAAACCAATCTGAAGCCCATCTAACCTACACTATTCCCTTTATCATCCATATGTTTATCCAATGACCATTTAAATGCCCTTAAAGTTGGCGAGTCTACTGCTGTTGCAGGCAAGGCATTCCACGCCTTTACTACTCTCTGAGTAAAGAACCTACCTCTGACATCTGTCCTATATCTATCACCCCTCAATTTAAAGCTATGTCCCCTTGTGCTAGCCGTCACCATCCGAGGAGAAAGGCTCTCGCTGTCCACCCTATCTAATCCTCTGATCATCTTGTATGTCTCTATTAAGTCACCTCTTAACCACCTTCTCTCTAACGAAAACAGCCTCAAGTCCCTCAGCCTTTCCTCATAAGACCTTCCCTCCATACCAGGCAACATCCTGGTAAATCTCCTCTGCACCCTTTCCAATGCTTCCACATCCTTCTTATAATGCGGTGACCAGAACTGCACGCAATACTCCAAGTGCAGCCGCACCAGAGTTTTGTACAGCTGCAACATGACCTCACTGCTCCGAAACTCAATCCCTCTATCAATAAAACCTAACACACCGTATGCCATCCTAACAACCCTATCAACCTGGGTGGCAACTTTGAGATCTGTGCACGTGGACACCAAGATCTCTCTGCTCATCCACACTACCAAGAATCTTACCATTAGCCCTGTACTCTGTATTCCTGTTACTCCTTCCAAAGTGAATCACCTCACACTGTTCTGCATTAACCTCCATTTGCCACCTCTCAGCCCAGCTCTGCAGCTTATCTATGTCCCTCTGTAACCTGCAACATCCTTCCGCACTATCCACAACTCCTCTGACTTTAGTGTCCTCTGCAAATTTACTAACCCATCCTTCTGCACCCTCATCCAGGTCCTTTATAAAAATGACAAACAGCACTGGCCCCAAAACAGATCCTTGCGGTACACCACTAGTAACTGAACATTTCCCATCAACCACCATCCTCTGTCTTCTTACAGCTACCCAATTTCTGATACAAACCGCTAAATCGCCCTCAATTCCGTGCCTCCGTATTTTCTGCAATAGCTTACCGTGGGGAACCTTATCAAACACTTTACTGAAATCCATATATACCACATCAACCGCTTTGCCCTCATCCACCAGTTTGGTCACCTTCTCAAAGAACTCAGTAAGGTTTATGAGGCACGAACTACCCTTCACAAAACCGTTTTGACTATCCCTAATTAAATTATTCCTTTCTAGATGATTATAAATCCTATCTCTTTTATAATCCTTTCCAACACTTCACCCACAACTGAAGTAAGGCTCACTGGCCTATAATTACCAGGGTTGTCTCTACTCCCCTTCTTGAACAAGGGGACAACATTTGCTATCCTCCAGTCTTCTGGAACTATACCTGTAGACAATGATGACATAAAAATCAAAGCCAAAGGCTCTGCAATCTCCTCCCTCGCTTCCCAGAGAATCCTAGGATAAATCCCATCCGGCCCAGGGGACTTATCTATTGTCACACTTTCCAGAATTGCTAACACCTCCTCGTTGTGAACCTCAATCCTGTCTAGTCTAATAGCCTGTATCTCAGCATTCTCCTCGACAACATTGTCTTTTTCATTCGTGAATACTGACGTAAAATATTCATTTAGGGCCTCTCCTATCTCTTCGGACTCCACGCACAACTTCCCACTACTGTCCTTGATTGGCCCTAATCTTACTCTAGTCATTCTTTTGTTCCTGACATACCTATAGAAAGCTTTAGGGTTTTCTTTGATCCTACCTGCCAAAGACTTCTCATGTTCCCTCCTGGCTATTCTTAGCTCTCTCTTTAGGTCCTTCCCGGCTAACTTGTAACTCTCAAGCGCCCTAACTGAGCCTTCACGCCTCATCTTTACATAAGCCTCCTTCTTCCTCTTGACAAGAGATTCAACTTCTTTAGTAAACCACGGTTCCCTTGCTCGACCACTTCCTCCCTGCCTGACAGGTACTTATCAAGGACACGCAGTAGCTGTTCCTTGAACAAGCTCCACACTTCAATTGTGCCCAGCCCTTGCAGTTTCCTTCCCCATCGTATGCATCCTAAATCTTGCCTAATCGCCTCATAATTGCCTTTCCCCCAGCTATAACTCTTGCCCTGCGATTATATACGTATCCCTTTCCATCGCTAAAGTAAACGTAACCGAATTGTGGTCACTATCACTGAAGTGCTCACCTACCTCCAATTCTAACACCTGGCCTGGTTCATTACCCAGTACCAAATCCAATGTTGCCTCGCCTCTTGTTGGCCGATCTACATTCTGTGTCAGGAAACCCTCCTGCACACATTGGACAAAAACTGACCCACCTAAAGTACTCTAACTATAGCGTTTCCAATCAATATTTGGAAAGTTAAAGTCCCCCATAAATAACTACCCTGTTACTTCCGCTCCTATCCAGAATCATCTTTGCAATCCTTTCCTCTACATCTCTGGAACTTTTTGGAGGCCTGTAGAAAACTCCCAACAGGGTGATCCCTCCTTTCCTCTTTCTAACCTCAGCCCCATACTACCTCAGTAGATGAGTCCTCATCAAACGTCCTTTCTGCCACCGTAATTCTGTCCTTGACTAACAATGCCACATCTCCCCCTTAAAATACCTGGTCAAAATGGACAAGTTAGATCGAAGGATCTGTTTCCATGCTGTACAACTGTGTGACTTTTATGACCGAGTGTTTTAGATAGTGAGCTGAGAAAGTCTGTACAAAATCCCTTCTACATTCCAGTCCGTTCAGATAAAATTTTTCAATTACCTTCTGTACCTGTTCAAGAACTTTTCATACATGGGCACATAAATTTATTTGTTCTTCCACAGACCCTAGTCTGTCACGTAGAATATATTTTGATTTTCCTTACTTGGATCCAAATCGCATTTTTCCACATTGCCATAGTTCCGTCCATGTACATGAACCTGGGGAACACCATTTATCACATTCCTGTAATAAGAGTTGATTGTCTTTATTGTCCCCTGCTCTTTATTTCTTCTCTCCCAACCCATTTCTTAAGGTTGCTTATGATTCTGAATACTTTCATTTTTGCTCAGAGTTCCTTGCACCTGACCTTGCCTGATGGCTGCAGGAAGTACATGTAGAAAACATCCAATAGCACTTCTTTATCCATTGTGCCACTGGCATCAACTTTTTTCCATTAACTTCAGTATTGCAAATAAGTTTTCTTGTGCTTCCTTTTTGTACCTCAATTTTTTTTGTAGTCTTCAAACAGCCTGCTGGATTTCCTCTTCCTTGTATTTCTGCAAGGTTGATTTTGGAATATATCAGAAATTTGAACATTAATCTTGACCAAGCATTTGTTTATCTCACTGTATCCTACTGATCCTTATTATGACTGAAGGAATATGCAGTCAATATTTCCTCTGATCTCACTGTGTCATCACTAACCTATGAGGAGTCTGCATCTTGCCCTGGCTTTCAAATATCTGCTGTAACAGTGCTCCTTTTGAAAGGTGGATATTGCAAAATCATTACATATGCCTGTCGCTTTAAAATCCTGATTGCAACTGTTACACTCCAATTGAGAAATATATAAATGAGAAACCTAAAGGCCACGCAAACAGATGTCTGTGGTGAAGAAATCTGAGTCAATAATCTGTAACAAACTTAACTGAGAAAGACTTCTATTTCCTTTTTGACAATCAGACAATTATCTGTAGCTGTATACTTCAGATTGATAGTCTCCTTTGCCAGTCTGTTGCAATACTTGAATAAAACCTTTGCTTAGTTTTGATGTTACTTGCCCATTTATTTTCATCATACTACTTGCACCATGTATTACTCTCTTTATGCTTATTAACTCTACCCATGTGCTGACCCAGTAAGTACCAGCTGAAATGGGGGTGTGGCAACTGAGTCCTGGGTTCTGTGTACAAAAATCACCTGAAGGTGGCAGGATCCTTGGAGAATGCTAAAAGTAAGTATGGGTTCCTTTGCTTTGTTTAAAAGTGAATAGCAAGGAAGTCATGCTAAACCTTTGTACGCCACTAGTTAGGACTCAGCTGAAATTTTACATTCGTTTCTACAGGCTACAGCTTGGGAAGGTTGTCATAGATTTGACATGGCACCAGAAGGGATTTACTGGCATAGTGCCAGGGCTGGGGCCTTCAGTTATATGGAGAAGGTGGTAATCTGCTGAAAATCCACACAAGTTTAGAGGGGATTTGATAGAATGATACAAAATCATGCATGGCTTTGACAGGTTAAATCGGGGAAAAATGGTTTCCACTGTCAGGAGAATAGGTAACCATTGTTGGATGTTTGATCAAAATAGCTAGTGCTGAAGAGAGCATCAAAGACATTGTCACTAAGTAAAATACCACTGATGCTGGGAAACATCAGATCAGGTAGCATCTGCGGAGAGAGGATATTGGTAGGGTCAATGTTTGAGGTCCTTGCCACTTTGTCCAAGCCCATGGAAATTATTTGGGGGCCAGTACAACAGTCCTAATGAAGAGCAAGTTTGAGACGTGAATGCATTAGCACCTAGTGAAGAAAGTGGGTCTTATGCAGCAGTATTTAGAATTATACTGAATATCACAAGGATGACTGAGCGGAGGTGGTGTTTAAGCCAGAATCCATGGTTAGTAAGGCAATGATTGAAACTTGCTGAGAAGAGGAGCTGTCATTTTAAGGAACACGGGAACAAAAATGTATTGCAAAGTGATTTGAGTAGAAGAGTAAAACACAACATGAAGATGCGCAAAATTTTGAGATGGAGAGATAAGTGATGGTGAACTACAGCAGCTCAGCTGGTCAGACAGCATCTGTTAAGAGAGCAATAGTATATTTATAGCATTGTTGGCTATGCAGTTTACCCTTAAAGTGGTTTGTCGGGCCATTTCAGAAGGCAATTGCAAGTCTGTTAGATTGCTGTATAGGCCAGACCAGGTAAGCATGTAAGGGAAATGGTATCACGACTCATTGGAGTGGCAAGCTGGAAGTCAAGTCCTGCTATTCCCAGAGAAGCAACAAAAGTTAAAGGGGGGGTCACTGGCAAGGCCAGCATTTATTGCCCATCCCTAATTGTTGGAGGACAGTTAAGAGTCAACCACATTGCCAAAGGTCTGGAATCCCATGTAGGCCAGGCCAGGCCAGGCCAGGTAAGGACAGTAGGCTTCCTTCCCTAAAGGGCATTAGTGAACCAAATGGGAATACTTTTTTTTTAAGTCGTAATTAGACTCTAGCTACAAGTAAACTGTTCTCAGCCATCAGTATTTAAGTACAAGTTAAAGCTAATCCCCTTATAAACTTCCCCTCTCTTGCAGATGAAGACAGGGAAAAATAACACATGGGGGGGAAAACTGGTAAAGCGGTTCAGTTGCCTTTATTCACAAGATCTATTAAGCTGGTTCTCGCTGATCTCAAGGTTTATTCTCAGTTTTCCTTCTCCAAGTTCTTCCCCGGTTTGCAAGAGGTGCAGTGTAGCTGGTTCACTTATAAAAGCATTATGACTTATCAATTTAAAAAGTTACAAACCCTGCAGTTGCTGAAGGAAAAATAAACTGGTTTTCTTCAGGTTTAAAGCGAGTTTTGACTGCACAAAAGAGAGAGACAGCACCAGAGATCTGGTCATTTCTTTGTATATTGTCCCCAGTCTCCAAAGTATTCAGTTACTTGCAAAAGAATCACGTGGTTGTTAGCAGGCAAAAAGCCTTTGTCATCACTAACTAGTCACTAGCCCATAGACCAGTGAACTATTTGTCGTCAACCAGAGTTCCATCTGAATAGAGCACCAGTATGTTTGCAACCTACTGTTCAATTACTGCCAATTCTAGCAATTGTTTAAAGAATGCTTGCCTCATGTGTCACTTTGCTTGCTTTTCAATTCATGCAGCAACTTCTTAAAATACTAAACTGTTCTTTCTCATTTGAGATCACAGTTTACAAAAGCACAAAAAATAAAAATATACAGTCTTTACAATTAATTTTTACCTCAACGGTCATAGTTTCACAGCAACCGTTTCTATGACTAACTTTCAGTTCCAGATTTTCTTAATTGGATTTAAATTTCACCAGTTACCATGGTTGAATTTGAACCAATATGCCCACAGTTTCAGTCTGGGCCTAGACCAGTGAATTTAACCGACATTACTATCTCCTTGACAAGGCATCAGAGGCAAGTGTTAAAACAACTCTTTCTAAAGCTCTCAAAATTCAAATCGCCTCATCAGTGAATACATAAATCTGAATAGAGCTGAGTGATTTTAGCTTTGTAGATCACATGTGGTTGGTGTAAATATCCTTGTTCATAGTTTTGACAACATTGTGTTTTGAGCTTCATCTTCTGAGGGATGTGGTATACTTGTATCTGGAATTCACCAGTAATTAAACAATTTGGGTTGTATCATGGTAGAGAGGTTCAAAGTAAAGTCTGAATAGAGCCATCAGGGAAAGATCAGGTGTTCACTTATTGTTAGACTGCATCACCACACCTGTTGACCGCCAGAAATGGAATGTTATTTGGGAAGGCTGAGTATTCTCCTGTTTCTAATCTGCTTCACTGCTTGTTTAAGGTCTTCATGAAAGCTTCTTTTCTCACAATCTATTTTATCAACAGTACTATAGTTACAGTTCCTTTCAGTTAACTCTTGTTCCTAATTATTGTACTTCTCTTCCTCCAAGCAGAGTCAGTATAGATTCTCAGTTATTGCCAATTCCCCTCTAATTCATACTCTGAAATCTTTGGAAGTTTTGATATCCCTTTGGCTTCCTTTTATCTTGCAATGTGAACATTTTAATGTCCCAATTTTATGTTTCAACTATGTTTATCGGAAGTTGCTGATTTTTGAAAGAGTATGGTCTTACTGCAACTAGCCGCACTTCTTCTTAGAAGTAACCATTCATTTAAGGTGTGACTCTAGACAATTTTGTTGATAGGCTATGAATCATGGAGGGCGTTACAAATTGTCCTGACAATATTTGATATTCATAGAATTGTTATCATGCAGACAATGCTATTTGTCCTATCCTGTCATATTTAGACACCGTCTGCAACTGATCATTTGTCACTAAAATGGAAATAAAGGATCAATTCTTTTCTCCCTTCTCTTCATTGGCCAATGTACAAAACTAATGTTCTGCCTGAACTCAACTTGGACGAATCAGCTGCAGTAATTGTCAACAATTGTGATGTAGGGAAATCCTCTTCAATTATGATGTGTTTATTTTTATCCAGTGCATTACCCACAAAAACTTTCTCTAAAAGTCAAAGCTTGGACTTCGTTGGTGTTTTGACTTGTCCTGTATCAACTATTACTTTCAAGCAACATTTAAAAAGTTGGCAATTTTTAGTGTCTCTATACTGACCTGTTGGTGAACCTGTTTGTTGCTCAATTTAAAAGGAAGCTGTATCATTTTATAAACATTTGTATACGTCACACTTCCTTTTTATTACCTTTGTATCTCTTCTGACATTTGCAGCAATTCTTATTCAACTTCCTCTTCAAGGAAATTACTTGAAACCATGAAAGTGCATTTAAAAAGAATGCTGGCTGGCTAGCACATGATAGTTAAATGCTATTTGCGGAAGATTTGCTGTAGTAGTTGCAGACCTTCTTGATTCATTTACTGCATTGTATACCTGCTTGCCAGAAGTTCTGTTGTCGTAGATTTTTTTCATAGACTATTGAAATATAATAGTTTGTAAATCCTAACCTCCAATGCTGCTGTTGTGCCCTTTCAGATCCTGAGCCCTCTTTTGGTTTTATTACACTGCCACGACCATTCAAAAGGAATGGAGAACACAAGGCTACAGTTATTTTCAAGTTCTAATTGTCCTTGAAAAATAAGCCTTTCATTCGAAGCAGTAACTTGTAGAACTTGGTGATTTAGTTGACCACTTCTAATGGCAATAGAACCAAACAAACATTGTGCATGCTGGCCAGTCCGTGTAAGAGTGCCGGCTTCCTTGTCTTATTGGATATTTGTAACAACCTGATTAGATTCTGTACCTAAAAATTTGGTATCATAAGATGCAGATAAAGGTTTGAATTTGTAATCTGTAGTGTTCTTAACTAGTTCGAACCAAATATGTTTATTGGCAAGCATCAAATTAAACTTTTATTAAAAAAGATCAAAGCCATCATTAACAAATGTGCCCCTTTCACTTCTAGTGAGATTCTAGTATGTGCTACTACACTGACAAGCATATATCAATCAATACTATGGGGCTAAAATGCTCATCTTAGAAATGCACTAGATTAAATAAATACGCAAATAAGCCTATATTTGTCAACAAGCGTACCTTACCTTGTAATTTTCCAGTTTGTGATGACTGCAAATTGCTCAGCTGAGTGACAGCTTTATAATTTTGGTTGTAGCCAACTGCTTTTCAACTTTTAACATTTTTTTACCCTTCAGATTAACAATGAAAATAACTTATTTACAGCAAGGGAAATTATTCTTGATTCAATTTGCTGTTCAGTAATATAGGATGATTTTGTTTAAAATTTGAGTTTAAGAAAAAGTAATTAAGGCAGAGATAAACATGACTTTCTGATTAAAGCAGTTTTTCTAATCATAGTGGTGGAACTGGAGTCTTATGTCCTATGCTGCAACTCATTCCATTTTATATTATTGCTCGGCTGGTGCTATATTCTGTTTCTGACCATGACATTTTGGAATGTGACTCTTGGTAACCTTCTGAAATGAAATCAAGTTACTTAATCAACAAGATGGCAAGGTGAAATGTTTGTACTACATTTACTTGAGCTGGCAAGAAATATTCAAAAATGCAGTTGGCAGCTTTGTTCAATTAAATTGTGGAAGTTGTTTGAGTATTGAAGTTTACCATAAGAGTAAAGGATGATGAGGAACCTTGAAGTGACTGCAAATGAACTGTTAAGATTTCAGTAGAAGCTAGAGACAGTGATGTATGTCATGAGCAGAATCTAGAGTAGTGGGGCTTCCGATAGGTTGCAATGCAGATCTGTCAGGTCATTGCCAAGTATGAGAAATATAATGCTAAGAAACATTAAAATTTGAGCCAGTTTGAGTTGAATACACATTACTGGACAATATCATAGTTGTTAAAATTCAGTGGTTGAGTCAGATTAGACTAATTACAAGATTAATTCTGAGACATTTAGAGCAGAACAGGAGAAGCTTCTTCACGCAGATGAGACTTTGAAATTTCCTTCCAGGGAGGCATGAAGGGGTAGAGGGACAAGAGTTCTTGACTAATATCATATATTATTTGGTTATAAGCCATACAAGCCTTTTTGTGAACTGGATTGGCCAAGTGACACTTTTTTTTAATCTTGTGACTTCTTATGTTTCTGTTGGTACAAACAAACCAAGGTCAGAAATGCGGAATTGTCCCTTAGCATAATTCAGCATCTGCAAGACAGGGGAAAAATCTGCACATCTTGACCATTTGAGGATTACTACATGTAGGGTGTTATTCTTGTCATAGTCTCTGTGCAGACTGTTCTCTAAATTACTTAGACTAATCCCTGTCTATTGCAGTCTTCCAAGCCTTGCATTTGGCTTGATTTCAAATTTATCCTATGTTACTCTCTCAAAGGCTTCAGTGGTTTCTTCAACTATTTTTCATGACAAAATGTTTCATGTTTTCAGTATTTCTGCATAAATAAATTTGCTAATTTTAATGTCTGCCTAAATAACTCTGCGTGGATCTAATTGCTTTGATAAGGGCAAACAAAGGAAATTCTGAATAACTTTTTTCGTTCTTTTCTATAGCACGTTGATATGGAAAACTCGTTTCTCTGTGGATACCTAAAGATCAAGGGGCTCACTGAGGTAGGTTGTTCAGAATACAGATTGAGCTAAATACAGTCATTTACTGAAATAGTTTTTAAAACCAGTCGGCCAAAACTGTATCAATAAGCAGTTAGCACCTTTCAGTTGAAGTTCAACATCTTTATTTCTGACTTGTATGATATGTTGTCAGCAAGAGAAGTCCTTCCAATGTGTTCTCCCCTTGCAGAATGAAATTTTCTTTTGAATTAGGTGTGTCTGAACTGGAGTGAAAACTTTCACTCTTTTTTTTTTTTCCTCCTTATGGCACCAAGTTATTGGATTACGGTAAAGTGCCAGATACTCTCAGGTTGCCATTAGCCTAGGCCGTAAATAATGGTGACATTTAATGCAAAGCATTATAACAAAATCCAATCTGCTGCTTGCCCAAAGACTGTATGCATAGTTTCCACCAGAGATTTCAACATCGTGATCAGGATTACTATTCTGATCTTTCTTTTGCTTCCTTAGCCAAGAGAGATTACAGTCATAGAGCTGTATAACAGACTGCCGGGTCCAACTTGTCCATGCCAAATACATCCCCTAAATTAATCTACTCCCGTTTGCCAGCATTTAGCCCATATCCCTCTAAACCCTTTCTATTCATAAACCCATCCAGATGGCTTTTAAATATAGCAATTGTACCAGCCTCCTCCACTTCCTCTGGCAGCTCATTCCATACATGCACCACCCTCTGCATGAAAATGTTGCCTGTTAGGTCCCTTTTAAATCTTTCCCCTGTCTCTAAACCTATGCTCTCTAGTTTTGGACTCCCCTACCTTGGGGAAAAGATCTTGGCTATTTACCCTATCCATGCTCCTCAAGCTTTTATAAACCTCTATAAGGTCACCCCTCAGCCTCTAATGCAGGAAAAATAGCCGCAGCCTATTCAGCCTCTCCCTATAGCTCAAACCCAGCAACATCCTTGTGAAACTTGAAAGGGTTCAGAAAAGATTTAGAACATCCTCCCTATGGCACGGAGACCAGAATCACTAGTGTTCCAAAAGTGGCCAAACCAATGTCCTGCACAGCTGCAACATGACCACCCAACTCCTATACTCAATGCATTGACTAATAAAGCTGCCTTCACTATCCTGTTTGCCTGCACCTCCACTTCCAAGGAACTATGAACCTGAACTCCAAGTATCTCTGTTCAGCAACACTCCCAAGGACCTTATCATCAAGTGTACAAGTCCTGCCCTGATTTGCGTTTCCAAAGTGCAGCACCTCATGTTTATCTAAATTAAACTCCATCTGCCACTCCTTGGCCTATCATCCCAGCTGAACAGAAGTTTGGTGTGTTTTGCCAAAATAACATGTATCAAGAGTCAAACCTGATCCCTCTGATGACTATGGATCAACATTAGTGGTACATAGTGGTATGTGTATCCACTGGACCTTTATGAAAACCGTGGAATAATAAAACTGGTTCAACGTTTTTGTCACGTTATAAGATTGAGGACTTGAGGAAAAAGTGTTCACTTTTTTTGTATAGGTGACACTGCTTCTGCAAATCATGGTAGTTTTAGTCTTCCGTATCTAGAAATAGGGACTTCTTATAAACCGCAAAGACTATTCAGTGTAATATCATTGACTTTTCCCAAAACCTCTCCTCTTACTCAAAATCGCCTTCCACTACTTTTACATTTTTTCCCTACAATTTACTGTGGAAGATCATAATACAACTATGATGCAGTTTTGTTTTGAACAAGAACCCATCTGATTTTTCTCTGTCCTAATTGTCTGAAAATGTATCTACCCTATTAACATAGGGAATAGGTTAGCTAAATGAGCTCTGTTAAACCCTGTCACGATTCCAGAAATTTCAGTTTTATCACCTTGAAATCTCTCTTTAGCCAAAACAAAGTTGAAGGTCTAACCTTGTGAATGTTTGGAACTTCCTTCCCCTGAGGGTTGTGAATGTTCCATTGTTGGAAAATATTTAAGTTGTGAAGCGGACTGCTTCTTGGTCTCAGAGAATCCGGGAACATGGGAAACAGGCAGAAGATCGTCGGTGAACGTATTGAATGAGAGCAGGTTCTAGAGGCCATATGATCTACTCCTCTTATTCTTGTGTTTATTATAATTAACATACAATATGACATACCAAAAATGAATCAAGAGTAGGATTAGGCCATTCAGTTCCTTGATCCTGCTCTGCCATTCAATTGCTAAACTGATTGTTAGCTCAAATCCATAATTCTGCCTTCCCTAGTAATCTTTCATCCCCTTGCTTAACCAGAATCTATCTACTCCTACATTAAAAATATTCAACGACTCTGCTTCCAGAACTTCTCCCAGAAAAATAATTGTCTAATCTCTCTATTTTAAATGGGCAACCTCTGATTTTAAACAGTGACTCTTAGATCTATCCTCTCCATTTCTATTCTGCGAAGACCCCTTAGGATTGTATTTGTTTGAATTGAGTAGCCCCTTGGGCCTCTGAACTCCAGCAGAAATGATCCTCACTTGTTCCACCTTTCCTCACAAGACAAGCACCCAAAAAACTCCTGGCTATTAGATTTGTGTTGAAGGCAATAAGAATCATAGAATCCCTACAGTGTGGAAACAGGCCCTTTGGCCCAACAAGTCCACACCAAACCTCACAGCATCCCACCCAGACCCATCCCCCTATAACCCACCTAATCTACGCCTCCCTGAACATTACAGGCAATTTAGCATGGCCAATTGACCTAACCTGCACATCTTTGGACTGTGGGAGGAAATCGGAACACCTGGACGAAACCCACGCAGACACGGGGAGAATGTGCAGACTCCACACAGACAGTCGCTGGAGGCGGGAGTCGAAGCCGGATCCCTGGCGCTGTGAGGCAGCAGTGCTAACCACTGTGCCACCATGCCGTCCCAAAGAAAAGAAGAAAATTTACATTTTACACCCTTGCTTAAATAATGTGACAGTACTTCAAGTGGAGTAGTCACATGCCATGTATGAATTAAGCATAACCTCCCCATTTCTGCATTCAATTCCCCTTAAGATAAATGAAAATATTGTACTGTTATCCAATTACTTGTACCTGCAGATTAACCTTTTGCAATTCATGCAGGAGGGCACCCAGATCCCCCCCGCAAATCAGTTCTGCAATCTCTCTTGCCATTTAGATAGGATTTTAAAAAAAACTTTCTGCCAAAATGGATAACATCACATTTGCTACATCTTTGCCCACTCACTTAATCTGTCACTATCTCTTTTTGTTACTTCCTTTTGTCCTCAAAACTCACCTTTCTCCCTATACAGGAGTTCTGCTATAACACGATAGCTGCGTTCCTGTGCAACATTGCATTATAGAAAATTGTGGTATAGAAATAATGGGGCCTGTGGGAAAAGCGAGGTTAGTGGCAGGGCACTGAAAAAATAACTCAAAATCATTCAAAAATCTCTGAAAAGCCTAATACAAAGAATACCACAGTTTGAACAAATAATTAATTCATATCTAATAATGAAATAAAAGTAAATTTAACACCTTACCTTGGAAAATGTGTCAAGATGACTTGATGGGGAGAAGCAATTGAGGTTGCTTTATTGTTAATGCAGGGGCTGAGGGTCATCAGGGTCGTCATCATCATCATCATCATCACCACCTTCAGATTCAGTTGTAGTTGCGGGGTTAGGGCAACAAATAGTTCATCCAGAAGTGGATGCCTGTGGTTCATTGTCTTCTGGATATTACTTGGGGGTTGGCTTAAAAAGGACATTCAGTTTTTGCTGCTTTACCCTTTTTCTTTCATGAAGAAGCTGTTCATAGGGTACTAATAAGATCTTATTCCGTGAACGGCTACCCTGCTGCAACTCTGCATTGTAATTGTTGTCCTGTAAGAGCTATAACTGCTTCTCAGTTTCCCTCTGGATATAAGATAAAACAGAAGTGGAAAGCTCTGGTGGTGCTGCATCCTGAACTACTACTTCATCTCTAGCTTCCATTTACCCCGTAGTGACAAGATGTTGTAGATCAGCTGTAGAGAGGTCTTGAGCAGCTCTTCAACGTCCTCACTCTCCACTTGCTTTTCAAGATCAATGCAATGTTATTTGATTCTTGGGAGCTCTTCTGATGGATCAAAGCCTCAAATCGTAAAAAATAATCTGGGAGAAGCTTCTGCCAAACTGCATGCAAGCAATCCTTCCTGACCTCACCCAGGCCTCCACGATCATGTTAATTGCATTCTGGATGATAAAGCTCTTCCCAAAATTGAAGAAAGTTGTCCTTATCCCCCTCAGTGGTTGCAATCAGCCTCTTAGATGTGCGCCTTAAATAATAAGCTTTAAAAGCTGCTATTGCACCCTGGTCCGTGGTTTAAGGAGAGAGGGTGTATTTGGGGGTAGAAATAGCACTTCAGTGTTTTCAGAAAGCTCACCAGTAGTACGAGGATGGCTTGGCACATTATCCGGGATGTGGAGAATCTTGAAATCCAAATTTTTTTTTTCCTGCAATACTTTCTAAAAGCATCTTCCAAAACATCATCAATATTTGCCACGTCACCTGACTTCTTTAGCTTGACCTAAAATAGCTGCCTAGAGTAGACTTAAGGTAACCTTACATTTAACATTGCGCGTTCTCAAGACAAAGTCTGTGAAACAATCATGTGATGTTGACACGTACTCCTTTGCGCACTGGTAGAATCACGTTACAGCCAGCCCAAGTTCATGTTTTAAAAAGAGTGTTCCCTTGTTTGTCAGTTGCATTATAGCCAATTTGTGTTGCTGGAACTCGCATTTTTGCAGAATCCCCTGTATCTGTCATCAATGAATTTAGCAACTATAATCTTCTGTCCCTTAATCTAAATGACTTGTACAAATTATCAATAATTGAGGTTCTATCACCGATCCCTGTGGCACAGCTTTTGTTGCATTTTGCCAACCTGAAAAAAACCCATTCTTACCTAGTGTTGTCCACCTGTTAACCAGCCAATCTTTTATGTACTCGCTAACCAATTTTTTTATTGTGGAAGTTAGCCATCAACATGACTAGATAATGCTTCAATTTGATTCAGTCACTAACTTGGAGAGAGGCAACCATGCATACTCAAGACTCTGAATTGGGACTTGAACCGACAACGTTTTGACTCCTGTGGTAATACATGCCAGTCAAATCAAACTACAATGAATGTAAAATTGGTTTTTTAAAAAAAAAAAGTTTTGGACTAATCTACAAGAGTAAATATCCAATCCAGTCTACCTTATGTCCATTAAGGATCATATATGCTTTAATCAAATTGCCCTTCTGTCTTCCAAATGCTGGTGGAAACTAGCCCAGACTGTTCAAACTTTCCGCACAAGACAAAATGCTCATTCCAGGTGTCAATTTTGTAAACCTTTTCTAAACAATTACAATACACTTTATATTTCTTTTCAAATAAGAGACCAGAACTACACATGCTATGCAAATTCTTGTCTCACCAATGCTGTGCATTACGGAGGCATAATATTCCTTCTTTTTCTGTTCAATTCCTCAACAAGGGATAACATTCCATTAGCCTATATCCATTTACCCTCCTGTGACCTCTTCACAGCATGTTTTTCTACCCATCTTCTGTCATCTGCAAACCTTGCCTTCACTCTCCTTAGCTAAGTCATTAATGTAAATTGTAAAATGTGGAATCCCCAGTATAGATCTCTGTGGGACTGGACTCATCTCATACTGCCAATGGGGCAAAGCCCCGTTAATTTATATACTACATTTTCTGCCTGCCTGCCAGCCAACCAATCTTCTGTATTGCCTGTAAACTGTGAACTCCTACTTTGCACAATGAACTTAAATATAGCACCTTATCACGTGCCTTCTGTCACTTCAAGGTCTTGGGCCAGGCTTCATTTTATCCACAGTCATGTTACACCTGCAAAAAAAAACTCCAGTAAGTTGCTTAAACATTTCCTTTTCACTAAACCATGCTTTCTCTTTGAGATTACTTTGAGTTTTTCTACCTGCAGCTATAACCTCCTTAATAACTTATTCTAGCACCTTCCCCATGACATGTCAAGCTAATTGCAGTTTCCTGTTTTCTTTCTACCTCCCTCCTAAATAAGAGAGCAGTGCAGAACCCCCACTTGAAAAGAATGGACGTTTACTATGATTTCCTTTTATAGACTTGTTCTTCCTTTTACTAAATATATGCATCAGTATTCAATGGCACTTTTTAAAAATTACATTTGCTGAAGTGACTGATTTGACTATTGCTGCAGTGTCTCTACTAGATTGATAATCTAATGAAGCTGAATTCTGTGCTGGAAATACTCTGATCTGAAAGTATCTGTGAAAGCAGGAACAGTTAACACTTGAAGTCAAATATAATTTCACTGAATCATGGTGGAAATATGATCATTTTTATGCTGTTAAAAGCGAGGGGGAGAAACAACAAAAAGGAAAGGATTGGAGAGGGTAGAGGATGGGAGAGTAAGTGAAAGAAACTGTCATGGAGCAAAAGAATAGTTTGGAAAAAAAAGCTCCGCAGCTACCTTGATCTACACTTCTTCACATCCTGCCCCCTGTGCAGACTGCAGTCCGTTTTCTCAGTTTTTCTATCTCAATCACTGTTTTCATGCTGCAGTCTTCCACAACAGTGCTTTCGCTGGTAATCTTTTCCTCAATGGCAATCCACCATTTCTCTAGTGTCCATCACCCGCCCCCTACCAAATAAAAGTACTATTAGTCAGGGCTGTCAACCACATCCAGCTCATTTCCTGCACCTTTGTTCTCAGCGCTTTCCCTCCTTCCCAGACCTGTGATTGGTTTAGAGCCCCCTTCTCTCCGCTTTCAACTATGCCAGCAACAACAACAAACATATTTTTGGCCACATCCAGCATGATGCCAGCACCAAACATATCTTTCTTTCCACTCCATTCTGAAGGAAACATTCCCTGCATAACACCTGGTCAATTCCTGTATCAATCCCCAAACACACTGATCCTTCCAATGACACCTTCCCATGTCATAGCAGGACATGTAACACCTATCCTTCTCACGGTCCAAGACTGCATACGCTCTCCTCAGATGAAGCAGAGCTTAGTCATAATTCTTTTAATTTAGTATACATTGCTCACAATACAATCTCCTGTTTATTGGAGGAATGAAAAGCCACACCTTTGACAGCCGACAGACTGGGATGTTGGGGGTATTCCCTACCCAAAGTCCTCAAAATACCTGGATAAAATTCAATCATGGAGCGGGCAACCAATCAGACGAAACTAAGTACAACTGTCGGAATCTGAGAAAGTCATCCTCCAATCACTGGCTGTAGAGAGTGGGAGGGAGTGTTAATATAGGACAGAAATTTCAAATGTTTTAACAAAGGAATACTCAGAAAACTGGGAACCAGGAAAACCAAGGAAACGAATTCCTTGCAAATTAATGTGGAATCTCTAGATTGAGTCTGCAGGAGTTCACAAGCTACAAAATGAGGGGTGGGCAGAAATGTTGATACTATTGCAATGAACTTTGAACAATTTAATACTGAATTTTTTTAAAAGATATGCAAGTCTAAATTCCCCTCCCCACTTAGCACAAGGCAAAAACAGTGGGTTTTGTTACTATATGACTGCATTATTTAATGAAGAAGTTAGTAAGAATAAAAAGTGAGCCTCTGAAAACCAAGAAGTGGTTGTGAGGAAACCTTGAGGACCTCTCGGCCAGGGTGAGCAGGGAAAAGTTCGACCGCTGTTCTGCTCATTTGGCAAGCTTCCAGATGCTTGGCATTTTAATTCACCGCCTTAATGTCATGCTTGTTTCGTTTCTTTTGTTTTGATTCATTCATGTGATTTGGATGTTGCTGGTCAGGCCATTACTTATTGCCTGTGAGAAGATGTTGGTGAGTTGCCTTCTTGAACCACTGAAGTCCATGTCGTTTAGGTACACCCCTAGTGCTGTTAGGTTGGGTGTCCCAGTTGGTTGCAGTGTCCACTGAAACTTAAAGGATAGCACTGCGTCTTCTGATTACACTTTTTTTCAGCTGCTTGGACTGAATTTGGATTTCAGGCACTTAAAACGGTGAACTCTGTGCTCTAGTTTGATTTATTCTTTTACTTTGTGCCAGTCATAAACTTGATTTTCATATTTCTGCTTTTGAATAGTCATTTGTTATTATGCTATTCATTCTTACTCAGGACAGATGCTTTTTTGATGCTTGTGTCTGATGTTTTGCGTTTTTTTTCAATTTTGTACAATACAGGAGTATCCAACCCTTACCACCTTCTTTGAAGGAGAAATCATCAGTAGAAAGCATCCATTTTTAACAAGAAAATGGGACGCAGATGAGGATGTGGATCGAAAACATTGGGTCTGTGAGAAAATTTTCACACTTTTTTTTTTAAAGAGATTGGCCTCATTGACTTGGTTACGCACTGACCACACTGGAATTTAATGTAATTTTATGTTGTTCAATTCAGATGCAATATTCAGTATGCATACAAAGCTTCACTTTCAATTTACGTTAAAAACACTTCACTTGATTACTCTAAATGCTGGCCTCTTGGCGTAGCTGATGCAAGTGCCTGATTAGTCACTTAACCAGTTCAAGCTAATAGCTCAAATATTACTATAACTGAAAATTGTTGGCTAGGCGTAATATCAGACAGTTGATCATCTTTTGACCCTTTGTCTCAAAGTCTTGTGCGATGGTTGTTTCTGAAGAGAGGCTGCAAACCTCTAGTTCTATGTTGTTTTTCCTTTGATATCAAAAATGTTCACGTGCCCCCTCAAATGCGATCATCTGTGGGGCTTTGTCTTTTCCTTTGAACAATTTAATGCTGTTTTCACAAGCTATCAGTTGTGTGCAAGACAGTTTAAACTGTTTAAACATCCATTGTCTTAGAACCTCTCAACTGTCTTGAACGGCTAATCTCGTTACACAGTTCTTTTGTTATGAAATGCTTGCAAGGGAGCTAGTTCAGACTTGTTTCAGTAGTTTAGGTTTCGTTTGCTTGGCCATTTTTCTTTCCAGCATACTTGAGAAACTTCTCTGACTAGCCATTTTAGATTACAGGGATAACAAGCATGGGGCTGGATGAACACAGCAGGTCAAGCAGCATCATAGGAGCAGGAAAACTTGACGTTTCGGGCCTAAACCCTTCATCAGAAACCTTTGTTCCTGCAGCCTTCGGGTGGCATCACTGTGGCATTGCAGGAGGCCCAGGATGGACATGTCATCTGAGGAATGGGAGGGGGGAGTTGAAATGGTTCACGACTGGGAGGTGCAGTTGTTTGTTGCGAACTGAGCGCAGGTGTTCTGCAAAGCGGTCCCCGAGCCTCCGCTTGGTTTCCCCGATGTAGAGGAAGCCACAACGGGTACAGCGGATGCAGTATACCACATCAGGCAGATGTTCACCTGCACATCTGCCAATGTGGTAT
>JAHRHZ010000022.1:31002810-31024080 GCA_024137785.1 Ginglymostoma cirratum | reverse complement strand
ATGCTGGAGAATCCGAGATAACAAGCATGGGGCTGGATGAACACAGCGGGTCAAGCAGCATCATAGGAGCTGATGAAGGGTTTAGGCCCGAAACGTCAAGCTTTCCTGCTCCTATGATGCTGCTTGACCTGCTGTGTTCATCCAGCCCCATGCTTGTTATCCTGGAGATGAGCTGGGCTGGTTTTGGGATGCGGTTGGGGGACCTGCTCCCATGATGCTGCTTGACCTGCTGTGTTCATCCAGCCCCATGCTTGTTATCTCGGATTCTCCAGCATCTGCAGTACCTTTTATCTCTGACCCAAAAAGATAAGACTGCTCACGACAGCTACCTGTTCTTTGGTTTCTTTGTTTTTCTTTAGGGAAATCTTTGGCCTTGGAAACAAAAACAGGAATTGCTGGGAAAACTCAGCAGGTCTGGCAGAATCTGTGGAGAGAAAGCAGAGTTAATTTTTCTGGTCCAGTGACCCTCCTTTGGAGCTCAATCATTGGCCTCTATTTGACAACTGCCTGAAGTAATAGGGCTGAATTACAGAGCTCAGTTCGCAATGGACCACAGAACCAGCCAACTTCCTATCACTTGTGGTTCTAGGCTCCTGGCCTGGAAATTCTACAGTGTAATTTGCAGTGAAGTAATTTTTATTTCCTTAACTGCTTTGAACAGCCTCCTTTTTTCTAGGAGAGACTAAACCAGCGTCTTACTGCCGTCAGTTCTTCTTCAAACTGCCTAAAAGATTTTCGGTCTCTGGGTGTTTCTTATCTAGAATCGATCCGAGATTAGTCTAAACCCAAAAGCAAGCTTTGTTTTTGTTTTCTCACTCTGGTCATAAACCAACCCCCTCATCCCGATCTCCAGTGTAAACGGACTTACGTTAACGCTCCATGAGGCCTTCAGTCAACTGCTGTGTGACACATGCTGGTTTAAAATCAAATCTCTGGAAAGATTGAGGTAGTTATTTAGTAAATCCCTCCACACAAATAGACCAACACTGATACTAAACACTTTATAATTGAAACACTTAAAAAATGACAATATAAAAATCATAGAGCTTTCATCATGGGTGGCACCCTTCTGGTCTTGTAGGCAGAACTGGGCATTTAGAAGAATTTAGTGGAATTTAGAAGAATGAGGCGGGGGTATCTGATAGAAGCATACTTCTTGATGAGATTGGACAGGCTAGATGCAGGAAGACTGTTCCTAATGTTGGGGAAGCCCAAAACTAGGGGACACGTTCTAAGAATAAAGGGTAAGCCATTCAGGACTGAGATGAGGAAGAATTTCTTTAGAGATGTGAACCTGTGGAATTGTCTTCCACAAAGCTGTTGGGGTCAGTTCATTAGCTATATTGAAGAGGGAGCTGGACATAACCTCTTGATCCTTTTTAGCTGCAACAGCTATGGACAGAAAGCAGGAGTAGGATACTGAAATTGCATGATCAGCCATGACCGCATTGAATGGTGGAGCAGGCTCAAAGTGCTGCGTGGCCTACTGCTGCACCTGTTTTCTGTTTCTATGATTTGTTATTCTCTCATCCTGAAGATTCTCGGTTTTTGTTGTTCTTCAGCCTGAACATCTCTTTATCACTAAACTTTTTTTTGGTATATACCTTGATCGCTGTTATTGACAGTATTTTGTAGTTAGATTACAGATTTTGGGGATATGGTTTTCAACTCTACTATGTAAGAATGGCTCCTCCCAGCCTTTCACCCAATGCTACAATGTCTCTTAATGATGTTATCCTTTGGATGTCATATTGCAAATTACCTCGGCATCATAATTGATTATAATCAAGTAAAAATAATGATGCCGAGGTAATTTGATTGACATCCCAGCCACCATCTTCAACATTTGCTCCTTTCACCACCAACACAGTAGCAGAAGTATGTGCCATCTACAAGATGCACTGCAGTGATACACCAAGGCTCATCGAGCAGTACCTTCTAAGCCCGTCACCTCTACCAGCTGGAAGGATAAGGACAAGATGCTTGGGAACACCACCATCTTGAGGTTGAAATATATTACTGGTTCTTTACTATTACATGGTCAAAATCCTGGAACTCCCTTCCGCACAGGCACTGCAGCAGTTTAAGAAGGAAGCTCATCTCTATATTGTCAGGGGCAATGTGACACCCACATCCCATGAACGTGGTTTTTAAAAAAAAAATTAACTGTCAGCCTTGGAGAAAATTTAAACATTGTTTTGAAATACAACCAAAGAAAATGGAATGTTTAAGGAATCAGTGAAAGTAAAAGACCTTTATACGTATATGACGTTCTGCAGATATGAAAATTTGTTTTAAAATGTATTGTTGGAAGGTCTTTAGCACTTCTGGAGTATCAAAGCTTAGGTTTTGTAAGTTTTCGAACTAGATCCCAGAGAATTTTGAAGGCAACAAACTGACTTTCTAGTCAGAACTTTGGATCTGTTGACTTGGTTGTGTGTTATTTTGTTTTCTACAGTTTTATTTATGTCAGGGCAGCAGTTTCTCCAGGGTGTGTTGGCAAAGGCATATTTATAAGTTGGTGTCATGGCTGAAGGAGAAAAGAAATAATATTTTAAAAATCTGGAAATAAATAACCTTTTTTACATCCACAGCACATCTCAAAGCTTTACATAACCAATTGATACCTTTTTATATATTGTCACCTTTATTTAGTAGTAACTATTTTCTGCATAGACAGGACCAACAACAATATAGTGATGCTGAAAATGTTTCATTTTATTTACTCGTGGGATTTCGATATCGCTGGCTGATCCAGCAGTTATTGCCCACCTCTTGTTCTTTGGAAAAAGTGGTGAGCAGCTGCCTTGAACCACTGCACTCTATTTGGTGCAGATAGACCCACAATGCCATTAGGGAGAGAGTTCCATGATTTTGATCCAGTGACAGTGAAGGAAGGGTAATATATTTCCAAGTCAGAACGGTCAGTGTCTTGGAGAGGAACTTGCAGGTGGTGGTGGTCTCATGTATCTGTTGCCCTTGTCCTTCAAAATGATTGGTTGTGGGTTTGGAAGGTGCTGTCTTGGAGAGGAGCCTTTGTGAATTTCTACAGTGTTGTAAATGGTGACCACTACTGCCACCGAGGGTCAGTGATGGGATATAGAAAGTGGACTCAAATTGAAAATAGGAAACTGCAGGCCAGTAATTCTGACATCTGTCATTGTGTTTCTGTGAGAACCATTTATCAAGGAACTAATAACAATCTGGTTAGAAAATCATTGTATGATCAAAGTCTGTATGTTTTATGAAAGGAACAAGTTTGAGTTTTTTAAGAATATAACTACTTGGGGAGATCTTGAGGAGCCAGTAGATTATACCTGGATTTCCAAAATGTATTCCATAAGGTGCTACTGAAGGGTTAATAGAAATGATAAGGGCTCATCTTTAGAGTAAACTAAAGAGTAGGCATACATTTTCAAGTTGGCAGGCTATGATTAGCTGAGTGCTGCAAGGATCAGTACTGGAGCCCACCTATTTACTTTGTATTTGTATGTGGAAATCATTAATGGAGATTGTAACGTATCTAATTTTGCTGATGACACAAAGCTAAGAGGAAATGCAAGTTATCAAGGGGGCATAGATGCTCCAACGGTGAAGTAAGTGGGCAACAAGATGGCAGGTGGAGCGGGGAAGTGTGAATGTATTCACTTTTTGATTATAAAAATGGAATAGAGAAAAATTTTTTTTCAAACATGAGGTATCAGAAAGACTTAGATGCAAAGATTCACTAGATTGTCCTTGTGCTGGAAGGACTACCCAGTCATGACAGACTGAGTAAATTTGGTCTGTGTTCTCAGGTGGTAGATGAGGAAAACACAGGATCAATCATTTTAGAATTGAGATGGTGAGAAATTTCTTCTCCGAAAGATTTGTGTATCTTTGAAATTCGCTGTCCCAAAAAGTGGTTGATGTCCCGTTACTATATTTTTAAGCTGAGTTATAATACAGGTGTATGGTGTCTTAGGAAATCCAGCGATGGGAAGAATGTGGGAAAATGGTATTGAAGCTCATCTTAGCTACAATCAGATGAATTGGTGGATCAGACTCAATGGCTATATGGTCTACTCCTCATATCACTTGCATCCTTGTGGAAAAATCAGCTCTGTGGAAAATGCAAAGAGGCTACAAAAGCGCTTGGATAATTTGAATTAACTGGAATGACTGTAGTAGGAGGATTATAGTATGAAGAAATGTGGAATTCACTAATTTGCAAGGTGAAATGGAAAAGCAGAATTTTTATGAATGATACGAGACTAGGAAATTTGTCTTAGGATGTGAATGTCCTTGTACATGAATCACGAAGTTAACATGCAGCTACAGCATGAGGTAGGAAAGCAACTGGTGTGTTTGCCTTTCATGCAAAGAAATTGAAGTGTAAAAGTAAAGCAGTCCTTGTATGATTGTATGGGCCTTCATTGGTCCACATCTAAATATATTTTGAAGCTTTAACTCCCTTTATCCCAAGAATGGGTACACTAGCCTTAGGATCTGTAATAATGTTTCATAAGATGAATTCCTGAAATTGGGACTTTGTCGTATGAGGAAAGTTTGGATAAGATTGAGTGGAATGAGAGGCCACCTCTTTTGAAATCTGGAAAAATGAGGCTTAACTGTGTAGTTGCTGAAACCATGTTTCTCCCAGCTGGAGATTCTGGAACAAGAAGTCTTGGAATATGGGATCAAACACTTACGAATTAAATGAGAAATGACTTCAGTGTTCTCGACCTTGGAACTTTGTGCTTCAGAGAGTTGTAGGTACTCAGTCCTTCTGTATTCAAGTCTGAAACGCACTCATTTTAAAATTTTTAAGAGAATTGAGGCGTACTGAATAGGATAATGTGGTCATTGTAACTGAGGTAGAAAATCGGCCATGATCTTCATAAATTGTGGAGCAGATTTTGAAGGATTAACTGGCTTAACTTTGCTGTTTTTGTTATAAATGACAAGGACATGATGACTTTGAGAGTATTTATTTTAAAGCACAGCAAGTTGGTCATGAAAGAAGTAACATTTTAACAAGTAATCAAATTTTGTCAGTACATCCAACATTTAGTGTCAGCCACTGTGCTAATTTACTTTCAGGGTGTGATACTGTATTATGATGAGACCAAATAAATTATCAATAATTTACATCCATTCTAATTTCCTGTGAAACTCCATTTCCATTTGTCCCACAATTAATATTGGTTTTGTGGGGAGGGGTAAAAGGAGGGAAGTGGAAAGAAAGCAAGGAACAAGCTGGCATCCAGAGGCAAGGCACTTCTCCATTAGCGGGGAGGGAGAGTCATCCAGAATCACTCTTTTTTGAGCACTTTTATCCCATGATTACCACGTGTGCACTGAGAAATAAAGGAATACTGGTGCAAAGGAACCGTGGTTTTCTTTTTTTTTCATCACAACATAAACAGACTAAATTTTCTACAAAAACTGCCTCAAATTGCAAAGGATTTCCAGGATGTTGAACTCATTAATGTTTTGACTTCATCCTTCTGCAACTGCTCCGTAAAAGTCCTCCAACTCAAATAAATTTCAACACCTCTTTTTAGTCCCGTCTACAACCGCTCCACGACGTGGATGCCATGCCTGCCTCTACCTGCCGATGCACAGCAGCTTCCCTCCATGATTGCGACCCCGAAACACAGGACCTCAAAGTATCCTTCGTGCACAAAGGCTGCCAGCACAGTAAGTGTATAAATTAAAAGTCTGTACTTATTGCCTTATTAAACACAAGTCATGCAGACAGAGAGGAGTCTGGGCGAGTGTCTTTTATTCATTTGCCTAATTTGTCCAAAACAGTTGTAAAAATATGTCACAGGACAATGGACATGTGAATCAGGCTGTCAGAGCAAGCAATGAACCAGGATAAGTTAACTTTTTAAACATAGATCAACACATGAGGAAAGGATTCTGGTTATAGATTGTAACAAGACTCCTTTGGTTTTAGGAGCAGAAGAAAGAATCTCGCATCCCTTTCAAAATAGGTGATTAACAGAAGATAGCTTTTTCAATTTACACTCAAGATGTGGGTGTCACTGTCTGGAATAACATTTATTGCCCATCCCTATGTGCCATTGAAGGTGGGAGTGAGCTGCCACATTGAACTGCTGCAGTCCGTGGTGGGTAGGCACACCCACAGTGCTGTTGGAAATTCCAGGATATTAGGAGCTGGTCCATGACACAATGAGCTTAATAAACTGAATGACCCATGTGCTTGGCCCAGATTTTATTCTTGTTTATCACACTCTTGTTGACTCTTTGGACCTCATTCATTTAAGATATCTTTCCCTGCACAGCTGCTGAGGGTAATGCTGGCTGGGTGGGCTCGTCTAATGCTTAAAGCTGTTGCCATGATTTATCCAGTTCACACAGTTTCCACATTAATTCGGAAATGACTTATTTTGCAATATAGATGACTCTTGCCCAAAATTCAGTTCGTCACTAACTACTACAATCATTGATCTCATAAAATAATTGAGTAGAATAATTAAGTGAATTCACTGTTTATTACAAATCTATCAATATATCTTTTTAGTAAAATTATTCACAAATTGTACTATTTACTCCCTTTAAACTTCCATTTTTTTTTAGTAAAATGTCTGGTTGTGCAATTATTTTATAGATGAGTACCAGACCTATAAATTCAAGACTAGTTTTGTCGTTGAAAAGTACTAATGTCCAGAAATCTCAACACCTATTGACATTAGTTATGCTCGAAGGAAAAAGAGGCCTGAAATCCTAGATATGCCTAATTTCTATAACTATATGATAATTTGATGTGTTTTTGGGGAAAAAAAATCCAATAAAAGTAATATAACTAACATAGAAAAGTGGATCTTTAATGCAAAAATAGTTTTTCATTATCCAGTTTAAATCATTTGAGTTAAGAGGAGCAGACTGTAGAGAAAAGTGTCAAGTAGAATCAGACCTGAGCTGAAACATGAAACAAATTAGTTGAAAGCATGGTCAAAAAACTCGGTTTGCACTAAGTTTTGAAGATAACATGTCACAAGGTAACAAGTTTGAGGAGGCGAGTTGTCGGATGAAAATGGGGCTGCTCTAGCAACATTACAGCATTGGGAGTTCAGAGAGTGGCGACATAATATAAATCAAATTATTTTTAAAATCCGCAATAAAAACAGAATGCTGATAACAAATAGGTATAACAGCAATTGAAAAGCATGAAATAAAGTTGCATTTGTATAATTCAGGGTGTCCCAGAGTGCCTCAGAGCTAGACAAGTATTTGAAATATAATTTTGAAATGTGTATATTTTGAAAATATATTTTCAAATATAATTTCTGTTGTAATGTAGGAAAACCTACAGGTATACAGCAAGGTCCCCAAAGCAGGAAAGAGATTTGATTATGTTGATGGGATAATTGTCAGCTAGCCATGTCTCAACTTTTGGAGCATTCCTTCAGTACAGAAGTAACAACAGCTTAAATGCTTAGGTATTTTGGCTTTGGAGTCGAGCAAAGAACATTTTAACGAGGCAGGAAAGAATGTTATGACTTGAGCCCAGGGTGATGCCTAATATGTTCATCTTTCACAAAAGATCCACACGTGAAATGTTAGTCTAAGCCTGAAAAACTGAGACTGCGTTTAAAAAGTATTCCATTGGTTATAAAGTGGTGTGTGATTATCCTGAGGATGTCTGGAGGTGCTATAACTATTGTACAAATATTTATGTTGATTGTTCCTCCTTTTTTATTATCAATTTTGTATATCCAGAGCATTTTGTTTTCCCTTTTCACTCCAATTTTGTAAATGATAGTCAATATTTACAATTTTTCAGTGACATCTGGGGGAGATACTTTAAGCAAAAAGTATCTCTCTCTAATTCTAACTTTAAAATGCTATAATTTAGATGGGAATTAAATTCTCAAGCAAAGTGGCTTAATATGAAATAACACTGCTACGATTCCAATTTTTTGGGTAGGTTTCTTTCCCTGTTATGTAGAATGTAACTTGTAGAATGTTTTTTGCAGCCATAAGCAACCATTTTGTCCTCCAATACTTATACATAGCTAAACTGTTTATGATCTTCTGTGAATTCCTGATTTCTCTTTTTTGGCAATGTAGTTTCTCACAAGGAAAATTCACTATAATGCTTCCCCACAATTAAAACATGTTGATTTTGTATACAGGTTCTATGTGCAAGTTGCTTTCCCTCACAACATACCTATGTAAGAAGCATATTGCTTTTCAGAATATTTTAATTACACTAATCTATGCAAGTGTCTCCTCATTTGTTTGGCACTAAATGTACAAAGTGTGCATTGCCTCCTTTACAGACATGAGCCTTTATTGGCCAGTGCAATTGACTTTGATTCATTCATTCCTGATATCTATACAATATTTGAGAAACTCAACGGGTATGATGCATTTGCAAATAAATAACGTCTAGTTTATAATGTGTTTTGTCATATTATTCTGTAAATTGATTCAATTGTACCAAGTTTCTTTTTCTTTCTCCGCCAACAGGAACAGTTTCTAGTCCCTGATCACACAATCAAAGACATCAGCGGTGCTTCCTTCGCAGGCTTCTATTATATTTGCTTCCAAAAATCCACAGCTTCGATAGAAGGCTATTATTACCACAGGAGTTCAGAATGGTGAGAGGAACTAGTAAACATTTCAATTTGAATGGCACTTTGACCCAGGATTATGAAAATCATCAATACATTACAATTGGTTATTCTGATGCATCCCATTGTGTGTGAGAATGTTAGGAAGGAGGAGGCCATTAGCCAGTTGAGTCTGAGATGACAAGGTGTAGAGCTGGATGAACACAGCAGGCCAAGCAGCATCAGAGGAGCAGGAAGGCTGACTTTTCGGGCCTAGACCCTTCAGAAATATCTCATGCCAGTTGAATCTGTTGCACCGTTGAATTTTATGTGGTGGATCGGTATCTCACATTGTAATTTTGCCACTTTTTTCCCCTCTATTTCCTCTGCCCTTACCTGACGAAAGTCCATGATTTCCGTTTAGGGAATTCCAAATCACCTCCAGACTCTACCATTTTTAGGAAGCAAACACTAGAGGAAATAATTTCTTTGCATCTGCTGTCAAAGCCCTTTCTAATTTTATTAAAATTAGATTACAGTTGGATCACCTTCACAAGAACAGCAGTCAACATATCAATAACCTTTCTTGATCCTTTCCATTTTTATCTGCTGACCAAAATTGATTTGGTCTTAAGCAGCACTTATCACCATTCAAGGAAATACTTCCTTTAGTCCTGGATCCAAAATGGATGACATCGTTCTTTCCCACGTTTAACTCCATCTACTATAGAATGGTACATTACAGAAGGTGGTCAATCGGCTCATTTTGTTTGTGCCAGCAATTTGGAAAAACTATCCGATTTCTTCCACCCAGCTTACGCTTTTCATCTTTCTGTATTTTCTTGTCACTTCCAGCTCCCAATCTATTAAATTTGGAGTAATTTGTGAACTCTGTATTCAAAGAATCATCCTTCACTATTTTCCACCACCTCCAGCAAGATGCCACCACCAACGCATCATCTCTTCCCCTCACTGTCAGCATTGTGTGGGGAACGTTCCCTCCTCTATCACTCTCAGCACTTCACACTCCTGTGACACCTTCTTATGCAATCAAGGAAGATGTAACACTTGTCCATTCAGCACATCACTGTCCAACGTCCAACGTCGAAACATGCCTTTTAGGTGAATCAGCATTTCACTTGTGCTTTCTTCAATCTCGTCTACTGCATTTGCTGCTCACAATGTGGTCTCCTTTACGTTGTCCAGACCAAACGCAGACTACGTGACTGCTTTACAGAACACCTCTGGTCTGTCTGGAGGAATGACCCTGACCACCTAATTGCTTACTATGTCAATAAACCACTTTGATCTCGTGCCAAAATTTCAGCCATAGGTCTGTTGTGAAGTTCCAACAAAGCATAATGCAAGCTTGAGAAACAATCTCGTTTTCCATTTAGGCATTTTACAGCCTCAAAATTTCAACATTGATTTCAGTCACTTCAGAAATAACTGCATTATGTCTGCTTTCCATTTTTCTTAACCATTTCCGTGCCCTCCACAGTCTTGTTTGTGCCTTGTTTACTCTGCACTTAATAGGACCAATTCTTCCCCTTCCACACCTTAATTTACATCCAATTACATTTTTTCTCCACTAATGACAACAGAAGCCATGCCAAAACAAAGGTATTTGTCAAAAGTATGTGAAAAATTGTTTTCCGTTCGGAAGAAGGGACATACTGGACTCAACGTTAATCCTGTTTCTCCAATGTGCTGCTAAACATGTTGAGTTTCTCAAGCATTTTCTGTTTGTTTCAGATTTCTAGCCTCCACAGTATTGTACATTTGTTCCCAAAATTACACAATTTGATACATTGCTGCAATCAGAGAACAACACCTACATCCTAATCAGTTGCCAAGCCATGTATATTGCCTTCAGGTGCCAGCATCATGGATATCTCTTCAATTGGCAAGCCTTGATTTCCTAAGTGGCCCAGGATATACATCATCCTGACCTGGCAATTTATCTACTTTTAGAAATTCTAAAACCTTTAAATGCTGCTTCTTTCTTATTTTTATTTTCTTCAATATTTCACACTCAACTAAAACACCTGCATCTTCTTTGAGGAGGTGTAAATTATGAATTAAGAAACATGACTTTCTTGCACCTCCATAAACTGCTTCTGTATGTAGACTTGAGAGAGTTCCTCTCTCCTTAGTTATTCTCTTGCTTTTTATATGCTTAAAAAATTTTGGTTTTCTTTAATCTCCTTTTCTAGTATTTTTCATGCCCTCCCTTTGCTTTCCAAAGTTCCTTTTCAGTTTTCCTCCTGTACTTTCTATATTCCAAATTTCCAAAGTCTTAAGCTCTCAACATCAAGCATAGGCTTCCCCAGTGCTTTGACATCATAGGGGCTGTTGACTTCAGAGTAAATTTTTTTTCTTTGTGGGAACACATTTCCTTTGAATCCTCCCACATCTGCTCATTGAATTCCCTCACTACAGACACTGATTTAACTTCAAGTACCTGTTTCCAGTCTACTTTTGCAAAATCACACTTCAGTTTAGTAAAATGTGCTTTCCCCTATTTATTCCTGGTCTGTCTTTGTCTTTTAAACATACCAACAGCTAAATCTATTTTGATCACTGCTAACAAAATGCTGTGCCAACAATACCCCTTCCATCTGCTACTCAGCTTTTTACTTTAAGTCTAAGTAAAGAACTGGTTGACTGGACTGCAATTACTTGTTCTCTTTGTCCCTTTTTAAACAAGTTGGCACTCTTCCAGTATTATCTTCCAATCCTGTCTGGCCAAAGGTATAATGATTACAGCCCAGTCAACCTAACCTTGGTAGTGGGGAAAATAAAATGTTCTGAAGGGTACTGTTGATCATTTGGAAAAGAACTAATTAATCAAAGCAGTCACTGTTAATTTCTTAATGGAAGTTTATGTCTGACTCACTTGATTTGAATTCTAAAGAGGCAATGAGAATAATAAACGTGCATGACACACTTGTTGTGATCTACATAATCCCACTTGACAGACTCATCACAAACAAAAGTCAAAAGCGTTCAAGGAAGTGTGACAGGATCCAACTTGGAAGCAAAGGATAGTGGTTGGTGGATGTATTTCATCTGGAAGGCTGTTTCTAGTGGGTATCCTCAGAGTTCGGTTTTGTGTACCTTGATTTTTTCATCCAAAAGACAGAAGTTATGATCTGAAATTGTTGAACTCGGTCTTTCATCTAGAAGGCTGCAAATTGCTTAGTTGAAAGATGTGGTGCTGTTCTTCAAGCTTGAGTTCACCTTCGCTGGAATTGTTGAGGAGACAAAAGTGGAAAAGCCAGGAGTGAAATTGTGAAAGCAAAGAATTAAAATGACAGGAGACCAGAAACTCTAGGAGTCACACTTGCAGACTGAACAGAGTCCACTAAGCAACTTATTTCATTCCAGTGATGCTGCCAAACTTGCTGAGTTGTCCAACATTTTCTGTTTATATTTCGGATTTCCAGCATCTGCAGTGCTTTAAAGTTTGTTAGATACAACATACTTTTTACAGATCTGTGTTGATTCTCTGATCAACTTGTACGTGTCCACATGCTCATTCACTTGTTCAGAACTGGTTCTGGCAGATTCTCCATAAATGAAGTTAGTCCTACAGGCCTATAATTTCCTACTTCATCCCTTACTGCTTCTTATTGAAGTGACTTTAATCTTCTTGCAAACAAAACGAATTATGATCTATCAGAGCTGGATTTGACAGTACTCCAGAATACAGTGCAGTTGTACCATGTAGTCTTAAAAAATAAATCCCTGCATATTAGTGCATTATTTTATATATTGTTGCTATATTTAGAATACTACATTCTCTAACTTACTAGGAGAATACTAGAGATTATAGAAGTAAAGTATTAAATCTAAGACACATTACTAATTGAAACACTTGACTAGAAGTACTGAAAAATTTGGGACACTGACTTTAAAATTGGGTTTATGAACAAAAGTTACATTGTTCAAGAGTTCAGGTCTTCCTTACCTGTTCCATCTGAAGGCTGAGATTTGAATGGGTATTGATTATCTCCGGGACCTTGCTTAATTTTAGGTACTGAGACTGTACAATTAAACTACCCAACCATGGATGTGGGACCCTAGTGATGAGCTTAATGTTCTCTTAACCCAATTACAGTGTTTCAAGTCACAGAATAGTAAGCTCTTAGTCATGCCACCAAGTATTGGTTTGTTTATTTAATTATACAAGTATAGGTTTGAATCTTGAAGTCTTAAGTATTTTGTTCTGTCCAACAGGTACCAGTCTTTAAACCTGACACATGTCCCTGAACACAGCACTCCCATCTATGAGTTTCGGTGACATTCGTCAATACAACCCTCCTCAGACAGTTGGGGAGAAGGGGAGTAAGCAGATGGTGAAACTGTTTAGGGGAAAGAAAGTAAGAGAAACAAAATGTTCTATAACAATGAGAACAACTACTGTTTTCTCTGCTGCTGACAGACTGACCACAACACAATGAGGAGCTCGAGCATCAATATTCTAATCCAAGTGCATGACTGTTGGAGCTTGTTTTCACCAAGGAAAAAAAGAACTCATTTTAATCTCATTTTTAATGCTAACTTAAACTGCACTTACTGATTTTTAATTTTGGTGTCTGGATTTAAGTTCTTTTTGTTGTTCTAACTTTGTTGTACAAGAACTAATGTGCCAATAGCATAAGAGCTGTGTGCTATTGTTTTTTTTGTTTTGTTTTCCCCTTTTTGCTATTGCTATTTTTATACATTGCTAATCAAGCTTGGATTCTTTAGATGGTCTTTTTAATCTACTCTACTGGTGCTGTTGCACATGTTCTGTGCCAGGTTTTTATGGGAGAACAGAAGTGGCCTTATCCTAACAGCAGCAGATGTTTTAGATACCACAAAACAGTATTGGAGGAGAGAAGAAGTTAAATACTCTAAACAAATAACTGAATTCTGTAAGACTCAAGTTGTATAGGGAATTTCTGAAGTGATATATATTGGATACCTGGCAATGTGTTAGTTAGGCCTGTGACCTAATTGAGAAATTGAGGTTTAAACCAAATCCTTTGAAAGCAGTTGCCAGGCTGCAAGTTCGTAATTTCCTGCTTATGCGTATTACATGCGGAGTTTGAGTTGTACTTTTTGGTGCGTGTGGCAGGAGAGGGTATTCCATTGTTGGTGCTAACCCAACTTTTCACAGAAGGATACTGTGTGCCTTTCTTGATGTAATTCCATCAGATTTACAGAAATATTCAACTTAACCTTACAATAGTGGGAAATTCCATGCACAGTATATTTCTCATTTTGAGGTTGAAGCCCATCTCGCCCTGTCCCAGGAAAGCCTTTGTGCAGAGCATGTGCAAAGCATTGGGTTTTCGGGTTAAGTATGGACAAAAGATGAACATAAAGAAATTCATGTTAGATCTAGCTATGGGTCTGACTATCCAGTTGATGGTGGATGTTGCACTTAAATATTGGGTGGGGGAGAGGAAGAGAGGTTTCCAAATTGGACAACCGATTTAATATAATTTTAAAAATATAGATGTTTAAATTAAATTGGTGCAAAAACAATTTTTCTTCTACTTATGACTAGATATGCAGGATGTTAAAATGCGTACAGAGCAAAAATGAAAATTTCCTGTACTAACCATTACGCTTACTGAAATTCTAGTTATAGCACTGTTAAGTATTCAGATTAAATCTAACATTGAATAAAATAAGAAAGCTTGCAATATTATAACTAGGATTTCAATAAAAGTGAAATTATCATGCAACTTCACAACATTTCAACATCCAAGGGAGGGGTTACTGCTTCCTCTTCATATAAAATCGAAGAAAAATTATTTTCCAAGCATTGTAAGCCAATGATGTACAAAGGAATTAATACCACCACTTGTACAAACTTATTGCACCGGCTTTTTTGTCCATGTGACTTCTATAAAGATAGCTAAATCTTGATAAATGCTTTACTGATTTGCCAAGAAGGATGCTATACCTGAATCAGGATGTATGTCTACTTTAGTGTGTGTGCCTGTACGGCTCTGGGTGTGGGCTGTGTGTGTGTGTGTGTGTGTGTGTGTGTCCTGAATGAATTGAGAGTGAATGGAATGGAATTTCACCCTTGGATCAAGATTTTGCATTGATTAGGTTTGCATTCTTTTAATTGAAATCTCTCCTTTTTAAAACAAAAAAATCTGAACAGACTCTAATATTGGAACCTACGTGTAAAAGTGAGGGCAGTATTTTGTTTTATCCTATTGCAACCTTTTTTGGAAAATAGGAATTTCTAATTTCACAGGTCAAGAATTCCTTTTCCTCTGACTTGTACATTTTTTGGAATTCCACTAAGTAAGCTGAAAGTCCTTTTTTTTTAATTTAAAACATGAAGAGTTGTGTAAGTGGGAGGCAGGATGGATGACTAGGGTGAAACAGCTGAGTTTGACCTAAAGACACTTGGAAGAGAGCAACGAACTAGTTTTGAAAATGAATTGATTTTATTGTATAAATCAAAGCATGGAAATGAATGTTGTATTACATTGCATTGTTCATGAGACATCAGGAGCTTTAAGTTTCAGGTCTGTGGTGAAATAAGTGAGGGTACCACAACAATAAAGTTCCTTGTGAAAGACTTTGTGGAGTTTGAATTCTTTTCCTCTCTTGTAAATGGAATTGAACATTACTTTAATGCATTCCAGGGAATGAAATTGGAATATTTATAATATTAGCACATTAACTTGAGCAAAATCTAAACCAATCAGATTTTATTCATGATACTATTAACTGTTTCCTATCC
Organism: Ginglymostoma cirratum; assembly: GCA_024137785.1. Taxonomy (NCBI): domain Eukaryota; kingdom Metazoa; phylum Chordata; class Chondrichthyes; order Orectolobiformes; family Ginglymostomatidae; genus Ginglymostoma; species Ginglymostoma cirratum. Next base: position 31,008,753 of record JAHRHZ010000022.1, on the reverse strand, counting down.
AGCAGGACAATTTTACAGAAATATTGCGATTATAAAAGTAGTATGAAGTGTTCATAGTTTGTCATTGAAAAGCAGCTGTTTGGTCTGAAACCACCAATTTTATTTTTGTAAAGCACACTACTAATTTGGCTAAAGTTCAAACACTAATGTTTTATTTATTCATGAGATATGAGCGTTGCTGGCTAGGCTAGCATTTATCGCCTAGAGGGCAGTTAAGAACTCACGACATTGCCATGGGTCTGGAGTCCCATTTAGGCCAGATCAGGTAATGTTGGCAGTTTCCTTCTCGAAAGGACATGAGTGAACCAGATAGGTTTTTCTGACAATGGATTCATTGTCATCATTAGACTCTTAATTCCGAATGTTTACTGAATTCAAATTTCACCATCCATTGTGGCAAGATTCAAACTCTGGTCCCCAGCATATTAACCAAATCCCTGGATTAACAGTCCAGTGACAATGGGCAGCGCAGTGGCTCAGTGGTTAGCACTGCTGCCTCACAGCACTAGGGACCTGGGTTTGATTCCAGCCTTGGGCATCTGTCTGTGTGGAGTTTGCACATTCTCCCCGTGTCTGCGTGGGTTTCTTCCCACAGTCCAAAGATGTGCAGGTTAGGTGGATTGGCTATGCTAAATTGCCTATGGCGTTCAGGGAGGTGTGGGTCTGGGTGGGATGCTCTGAGGTTCGGTGTGGACTTGTTGGGCCAAAGGGCCTGTTTCCACACTGTAGGGATTCTAATAAAATCCTTCTCTAACAATACTATGAGGTCATGCACTCTCTTCGCTTGAGGAGTAAAGTTTGTTTGATTGGGATATATCACCTTTCAGTACAAGGTGAAGTCACCATAGTCCCAGAGGATCATTCTGCTGTTCTGTAATGAGAAAGATGGCACATGGTGGTTTAACTTTAGGGTAACCACACTTATGGCATGGAGAGAGGCAGAGGAGGAGTGATCATGCTAACCTCAAATGGTGTGGGAATTGAATTCATGTTATTGGCATCACTATGTTGAAAACCAGCCAACTCTAACTGACCCCCTCGCATATAGTGGTGGGGCAATGAGTCCTTGTGGTGCAGTTGCAGTGTATCTATCTACTTTTGGCCAAGAGACTTGGATTCAAATCCCACCTGCACCAGAGATATGTCACAACATCTGTGAATAGACTGATTGCTTGGAAAATATCTACAGTGGTGGGAGAGGTCCTCCTAGTAATTGGTCCTAGGTCTTCATAATGCACAAACAATAAGCAATCACTCTGAGTAAACAGCATCATTGGCAAAATAACTTTGCTATCGTTAAGTGTGAAATTATCATTTTTGGTAAGTAAGGGCATTTTGCTTGAATAATAAATTTAAACAACAGAGGAATCTGGAGGTTCAGGTACACAATTCATAAAGAAGTACTGGGGCTTAATTAGACCAGGAGCTAATTTCTAGAATTGAAAAGCAGATTGTATGCACTTAATGTTAGTTGGATGCTACTTCAAAAATAACAAAAGTTCTGGTCTCCATGGGATAAAACTACCCATTGGAAAGGAGGCAAAAAACATTGTTTTGTTGAAATGGTCTAAACGGAAGAATGTTTGGTAACCTTGTTAGTAATTTGAAGCACATAATTACTTGTGAACGAACATATCAAATCTCGAACACAGCAAGCCAGGCAGTATCTGGAGGAAAGGAGAAGTAAACGTTTTGGGTATTACCCTTCTTCAGGACTGGATGTAGGGGTAGGGGAAGCTGTAGATAAAGAGGGAGGGGAGGGGAGGAAGCAGCGAATACAACCATTCTGCAGTTTCCCCCGCCCCATATCCAGTTCTTAAGAAGGGTAACACCCAAAACGTTGATTTCTCCTTTCCTCCAGATACTGCCGGGCTTGCTGTGTTCTTCCAGTCTCCCGTTTGTCTACCTTGGATTCCAGCATCTACAGTGTTTTTTTTGTCTCATATCAAATTTTGAAACTTATTTTTCCTATTCGAACGAAACCAACATCATCTAAACGTTTCGAATGAAAACTGGTCTTCATAAGACGATAAGAAAGTCCAGTTCTTAAATTCCTTGAATACGGACTCAATTGAGCAGAAAGTAAACCAACAACGAGCAAAAGTTTCTGAAGGCTCCCGGACCCGAAACGTCGACTTTCCGGCTCCTCTGATGCTGCCTGGCCTGCTGTGTTCCTCCAGCTCCACACCTTGTTATCTCAGGCTCCAGAATCGGCATTTCTTGCTATCTCTGAGTGAGGAAAAGTTCGCTTTTTCTTTCGTTAGGGATTTGACAACAAAGTTTCAGGATCATCGTTGGAAAGTGGGAAAGGCGAAGACTAAAAGATTACCAATGACAGTACGTCGCGGGATGTTTTAAAAATGAGAGACAAAAAAAATCTATCCCATTTCAGAGCGATCTGGAAAGAGAATTTAAATATCTGAACGACCAGGCAGCTGCCCGACGGCCGGGGACGAAGCTGCCGGATGCATCAACGTCAGCTTCCGGTTCCTGGGTTGTCCACGCGGGAAGTTTCCAGAATCTCGTAGAATATTCGCCGAATTTCCCGAAGAGAGAGAGGAAAAAATTCAAACAAGAGCCCGCAGGCATGGGGATTTTAGAGAAAATCTCGGAAATCGAAAAAGAGATTTCGCGGACCCAGAAAAACAAAGGTAGGGGCCCGGAATAAAAAAAATACATTATTCCCCCCCGCCCCAACACACTCCCTCCCTCAATACTGTGTGTACCCTCTGATCTGTTCGTCCCAAACTACACGGTCAGTACTCCTGACCCAGCCCCAATACGGTGTGTTGTTTTGGCACGCTGATACCGTCCCTGCCTCTGGACCAACAGGCCCGAGTTCAAGTCTCCCCCTGCTCCAAATACCCGGACACCGAACCCTCCCCCAAACTGTTCTAACATACCACATGCATACAACTCCTGCATCCAAGCCCCACCTCACACCCAGATGCCTGGACATCGTGTATCTTCTACGCCCTGATCAACTCCCACCTCCGACTTGTGTACAGCTCAGCCCCCTGTGGATATTTTTAAACATCCTCGAAGCAGGTGGAGCTTGAACCTAGCCCTTCTCAGCTCACAGGAAGGGACGCCAACAGCAGCCCCCTGTACACTGCATGTATGTTATCCACCTTCTGTACACCCCTGCACCCTTAGACCCCAGTGTACAACTCCTGTATCCTAGATAACAAGCATGGGGCTGGATGAACACAGCAGGCCAAGCAGCATCATAGGAGCAGGAAAACTCGACGTTTCGGGCCTAAACTCCTGTATCCTGTACACTTCGCAGCTGACCTTGTACTCACTATCTTCTCCTATACCCACAACTTCGTAATTGTGTAAAATACACCAATACTCCCAGGTGACAAGGTGGTGTATGGTCCACCAGAAGTACAAGTAATGTTGTTTAACTCAGATAATCCTTATCACATTTGTTTTATTTAGCGCCTAAAACAAGGGACGTGCTTGAAGTGTGGATAGGAGAAGCTACTAAACATTCCTAACTACATTAAATTCAGAAAGGATCCAAAAGGAAATAAAACAAATGAGGGGAAAAACAGGATTGGAGGTCAAGGATAAAAATACAGTACTGCCAAGAGTGATATACTTGAGGGTTCAGAGATTGAATATACATCGGTAGAGTTTAGGAGCATGGCTGGATGTTTCATTCAAAAGGAGATGAGGGTGTTGAAGTCTGTTAGCAAATTTCAGAGAATTTTAAATACAATAGAGTAGTATTAGTAGAAAATCTAAGTTACCTTATTTAGGCCGATGACAGTAGTTACGGCCTAATCGGGTGAAGAATTCAACATGTGCCCAAAGGAGAATTATATGATCAATTTATTTTGAGCAGAACAAAAAGGGAAGAGATGCTGAATATGGTTCTGGGAAATAAAGTAGGCCAATGGGAGAACAATTGGACAGCGATGATTAGAATGAAATTTATATTTAAAGTATGTATGTAAAGGGATAAAAGAAAAGTCAAAGGTGAAAATATCCAACTAGTAAAACACTAATTTCATTATTTTGAGAAAGGACCTAACATAAGTAAACTGGAATCAAAGATTGGTAGGGACAGCATTAATACAACAATAGCAGAGCTTCAATGTGGAGACACTTTAGATGTATGCCACGCAAAAGCTTGTATGGGGCAGGCATCCAAAACTAGAGATCCATGACCGACAAAGGAATTGGAGACTAAAACAAAATATAAAAAAGTTTATAGCAAATGTTAGGTACAGAGTACTGTCAACACTCAGGCAATATAAAGAGTGCAGGGAAGGTTGTAGACGCAATTAGTATGAGAAGAGGTTAGCAGATAATGTAAAAGAGAATTGACAAAGACAATATTTTGTGGCTGTTATCTAATTACCCATGGGAAGATGGTGCTAAGCTACTGTCTGAAACTGCTTCAGGCAGTTCTCTGCACCTGAGTAGCTTGCTCAACTATTTTGAAGGGCAGTAAAGACTCACCCGCATTGCTGTAGATCCGGAGTCTGTAAGCAATACTGGGTAGTCACTATGGTTACCATTGCTGATATGTTCAAGCTTTTGGTTTCTACAACTTTTTTTATTCGTTTAAATCAACTTAAATTCTCCAGTGGCTGTGGTGGGATTACTTCAAGCCTTTGGATCACTATTTCAGAAACAGAATGCTCATGTACCTGTGAGTAATGCCAGAAGATTGGCAGATTGGAAATATTGCACAACCGTTTGAAAAAGTGCAGAGGGATTAACCTGTAAATAAAGACACATTACTCTTGTACCATTGATAGGAAAAGTATAAGAAATCATCATCAAGCATAAACACAACATTCAAAAGGAATAATCAAGCATAACAGGCTGACTTACTTCTTTAGTGGCATTAGATGAATTCGTCAAAATCAAGTGATATCTAACCTGATTGCGTACCTGATGAAGTAACCGAGTTGTTGATGGAAATCTAGGAAATGTGTGCGCATGGACTTTCAAACAGCACTTGTTAATATACTCGTAGGAGATGAAAGCATGCGGTATTAAAGGAATGTTAGAATCTTAAGTCAGCAATTAGCTAAGAAATAGCAGTGCAAGTATGTTAGATTGTTCTGTTGGATGATATTGGAGCCAATCACTATTCATATGGGCAGGGTTAAGCATTACAAACATACTCATCCAAACTCAACCCATGACTGTTTTTTAACTGTTTATGTTTTAATGTTTTTGAATAGCCATTACATCAAGTTAACTAAAAGACCAAATGACATTTTTCCCCTTTTTAAGGAACTCTTTTTAATTTTATTTAATGTGCAGTACATTGGATGTACCATGTGGATTATCTAATACGTTGTGTACATGGTTATTTGCAGTATCCAATAGATGCTGCACATGATATAGATAATTTGCATAATATGTTGGACATATTATGTAAACTATATATTACTACTTTCCTTATACTAGACACAATGTCGACATAAGGATATATTTATGCTATGTCTATTTATATTGCGCCTTGGATTTGATGGTTTAATCCGAGTTTCTTCATTTTAGAATGAGTTTGATTTGGACTTTGCCTTTTGAGCATTAGAATGATAGTGAAGAAGGGTGTTTGCAAGTTTCTCACTGATCGTGGATCCATTTGAAGGAAAGAACCAATAATCTTTTCTATTGTCAACTTAGTTTTTTAATTCCAGTAGTGGTATCAGTCTGCTAAACCAGTCGCGAACCATTTCAACTCCCCCTCCCATTCCTCAGATGACATGTCCATCCTTGGCCTCCTGCAATGCCACAGTGATGCCACCCGAAGGCTGCAGGAACAGCAAATCATATTCAGCCTGGGAACCCTGCAGCCCAATGGCATCAATGTGGATTTCACAAGCTTCAAAATCTCCCCTCCCCCAACCGCATCCCAAAACCAGCCCAGCTCATCTCCACCTCCCTAACCTGTTTTTCCTCTCACCTCAAGCC
>JAHRHZ010000022.1:30973969-30995314 GCA_024137785.1 Ginglymostoma cirratum | reverse complement strand
AAAAAAGTTTAGTTTTCTGCTGTTTCACTCAACTCTGGCATTTTAAAAGGTCAAATTATCTGACCAATGTTTTCCAGACATTCAGGGAAACAAATAGGGCAGAGAGAGAAAAACTATTTCTGATTTTGGAGATCCTTAAGAGAAGGAGGCACAGTCTTAAAAGTTAGAGCCAGAACTTTTTAAGGAGTGAAAATAAGAAACTCTTCATGTACAAAGTTGTAGGCAATTGGAACTCTTTCACGAGTGTTGATTGATACACAATCAGTTGATTTTAAATCTTAGGATAACGTATAAAAACATAAATCTAAGATATTACAGAATATGGGGCATGTGCAAGTATTATATCTTGTTTGGCCATACAACATGGTCTTGTTAAATTGGCTCAATGGGATAATTTACTTGCTCATGCTTTTGTGCTCATAACATGGTGACAGCATGGGCTTCTGTCCTTTCCCCATTGTGCCAATTTGAATCTTTACACAATATAAGCAGATTAGAGAATTTAAGAAAATGTTCTTACTGTTTTGGTTGAGTTCAATCAAGAAGGGGGATTTATGGTCATCTGTACTGTCGAGTTTCATTACTCTATATCACATAAAATAAGGCGAAGGTTTACAGTTAATTTCTTGATTTCATCCATATTGAAAGAAAGGTGGAAGTTAGGAGCTTTATCAGTGGGAGAGGAGATTGGAAAGAGAGAACCCAAACTGGTGATGTACATCTGCACAAGCAGATGACGAACACAGTGGCAAGACCTCCTGTCGTAGTTAGCTTCTAGTTGTGAATCAAAAAAATTTCCATACATTAAATAGGACATTAAACTTTGAGCCAGAAAAAATAACTCTAAAACAATTCTGAGCAGGTTTTTAATTGTTGAAAAAATGAGATAACTTAATTATTTTGTTTTATAATGCAGCATAAAGGAGCTAACATTCAGCTTTTGGATCTGCCGGGTATCATTGAAGGAGCAGCACAAGGTCTGTATATATCTTTGTTGAGTTGGAATTACTTGGATTGGTTTAGGTGTAGGGATGTCCCTGGGGTGGGAAAAATGTGCTCAGAGTCCTAGACTCAGTTTTTCCCTTCGTCTTTCTTTGGTTTGAAGGAGAAGGTGTAGGAATGATGGAACGCTGAGTCCTTTTGCACATGAACGGTATGGCTTTTGTAGCAATTTAATTAAATGAGGTATCCATGGAAATGTCTGGTCAAACTTTCTTGTCTTCATCTCTGGAAATATTGATAATGTGGGTGCGTGAGGCTGTACATTTCATAACTAAGAACCATGATTCTACTTTTTAAAAGTACTTTGTTTTCTATAACTCCCTTTGGGGTCTTTTATAAATACTTCTTGACAAACTTACAGTACAGCAACTCTTCCAAATTTCAGGAAATACAACAATGATTAAGTTGTTTTTGAAATCTGATTTGGAATGGTCGATTGATAAAATATTATTTCATAATTCCTTGCAGGTAAGGGTCGTGGTCGACAGGTGATTGCAGTTGCTCGAACAGCAGACGTTGTAATAATGATGCTGGATGCAACAAAGGGTGATGTGCAGAGGTGTGTAACCAGAAATGTACATGTGTGTATATATACAGGCAACAAATATGTCAGCAAACGTTGTTTTGAGAAGAAGACAAATAACCTGGAAATATAGCATATTGATAGAACGTGAAAAGTGAAACCATAGATTAAAGGTTCAGATATGGAGTGCAGTTGAAGGATCTCTGACTGCTGTTCTGATTTGATTTTTAAATAATTCAACACAATTAGAAATTCAACTTTGTGAACAATTATCTGTATGACATCAAATGATTCCTTTGCTCAGTACCTAATTTTCTTTATCTTAAATTATATCAGCTATATGATTACACTTTTTGAACAACATGCTGTAGTCGATTAAAAATATATATTTTTACAGTCTGTTTGGACATTTTATGACACACTTCTCTGGTAAATGGGACTTGACTATGGATCTTTTGGCCCAGAGGTAGTGGTACTACCACAAGACTCCTTTATACTATACAGTAGTAATATTTTATTGTGAAGTTACTCCAACGCAATTGCTAATACCAGCTTGGTAATTTAGCAAAGGTTTGAGCTCATGCTGATCCATAGTTGATTAAAATGAATCAGCGGGCTCTTGTGTTAATGTCCCTGCCTCTGAGCCAGCATAACTGGGTTCAAATCCCACCTCCTTCAGAAGTCATAGAGTCATGTGTGTCACAATATGTGTGAACAGATTGTTTAAAGATATTTGAAAGGAATCAGCAGTTGGAAGCTGTTCCCCTCTCATCTACCTGCAGTGCAACAGTGACTACATTTCAAAAATAATTTAGGGCACTCTCAAGTTTTAGACAGCACCATAAACGAGCATTTCTTCCTCAGCTGGTAAAAAAGGAGGGATCTTGTGTTTACTACTATGTTAGTTGTTCAGAATTCGATTGGTTGATTTCTGATGCATGAGTTATACTTCCTTTAAACGGTTTCAATAGATTAATGAATAAACTGAAACTGGACTTTCTTTCATTCATCTAGAAATTTACTGGAAAAGGAGTTGGAGTCTGTAGGAATCCGATTAAACAAGCCTAAACCCAATATTTACTTCAAGGTGAGGGCTGGAGTTTTTTTTTTTCTGCAGTTGAACGACAGTTTGTGAATTCAGACTACTCAGCTTGACTGTTTAGCCTGGAGGACTTTCCTTTCCATACTCCACATCTGGTTTTCTTGTTTTGCTGTCAGCACAGCTGACCGATGCTCTGCTCTTAACAGTATCTGCTAATTACACCTACTTTGGACCTGTCTTTTGATAACTGTTACCACTCCCTTTGCCTTTTTTCTGTGATGCCTATAATATCTAATCTCACTCACCCTTTAACTTTAGCCTAACCTTCTTTTCTGTTTCAAATGCCGTTCCACACCTTTTTCTGTAATATTAAGCACATCATTTTCCATCTTTCCCTCTCTCCCTTCAGTTCCAATGAAGGGTCTTAATAGACTTGAAATTTTAATTCTGTTTCTCTCTTCACAGCTTCGGCAGACCTGCTAAGTTTCTCCAGCGTGATGCTTTTATTTTAAGTTTTTGCCTTCTGCAGAATTTTGATTTTGTTTTAAAGTTGAATTCACTGCCAACTTTTATTTAAGGAGCTTTGAATAATTTCTGCTCTTCTCTCAGATGGGATTTCTATTTGTCCGTTTCATCTTGTTTAATCTTATTGCTTTCCATTTCCCTTATGGTATTTGATGAAGTGATATTGAAAACTCACTTTCACAGAGGAAGGAGATACTGCTGTGACTGTCTCCAGCTCTGACTTGCCCCGTATTCCATCTGAAGTTGTTCTGAATCTATCCAGGATTGCAGGGAGCTTCAAGACATTCAGTGTCCCCTAAACTATTGCTCTTGCCGCAGCCTGAGATCCATGTTCAGTGCCATAAGCTGCCACATACATGTACTTGACCTCTCTCACCAACAGAACAAAATCACCCTGACTCAAAATTGTCCTGGTCACCAGTTCCATTTCTTTATTCGTCTCATTTGATTCTTCAACAAGAAAATGTTTTTTCCTTTCTTTCAGGTGTTCAGGCACACGTTTCTCTGACACCATCCCTTCCTCTAATTCCACCTGTCCCTTCTCTCTCCATTGAACAATCTGAGCCCAGAAAAGGACTCAGCTTTATCCCCTTGCACTCCCACCTCAATGAATTTCAGTCACAATACAATTTCGAACTCTTATTTTGTCATCTTTGTTTCCATGCCCATCTCTTTTGGGTTGGGAGTCCTGTCCCCACTTCACAGACCCTTTCACCAGTCTCCAATATACTCCTTTCACCTTTTCATTCCAGAAAAGTTGGCTAACAGCGGTTGCCTCAGTTTCTCTGTTCTCACTCTCACCTGTGCTTCTCTGAACTTGTGCACTTTGTTCTGTCAGGTCTAATCCTGACTTTAGTTATCACATCTAACCGTAAAGGTAGCACCGCTATCCTTGCATTAACTTCTAACTTATAAAAGTCTGAGCGCCAACTCTCGCACTCTTCTTCCTGTTTCCCCAGGATCAGAACTCCACCATTGAACATAAAGCCCTCATCACCTCCGGAGATTTTCCCTCCATAAATTCACATCAGTATAATTCCCCAACCTCATGCTGCACATCTTCTTCCCAAAATCTGTTAATATAACATCCAGCTTTTCAGTTTGCACCTACTATGCTGAGTTGTTTTTCCAAATTTGACTCAATTTTTTTTTCGTCTCCCCTTATCCAGGCTTTCTCCACACACATTCAGAGCTGTCAGAAGAGTCATATGGGTCTCAAACCATTAACTATGTTTTTGTCTCCACAGATGCTATCAGACTTGATGAGTTTCTCCAGTATTTTATATTCACTTCAGATTTCCAGCATCTGCTGTATTTTGCCTTTATATGAGGGGCCCTTTGCTTTGGGATCCAATAGGCTCGGGAGAATGGTGAATGGGGACTTTCTGAGCTTGTTCTGTAATTGAATAATTTCTCCTTAAACTTGACTCATTTCTTTGAAATGAAAGGTGTGACCATGGTACTAGTTATTTACACCTTTTTTTTTGTTGGCTATGTGTAACATACCTTATTTCAGTCCTGCTTGAGCCCCTTCCCAACTGTTTTGCCAGTACATCAATGCCTTTATTGATACCACTTCTTTTCTTCCCCTGGAACCGGAAAAGAAAATCCATTTTGCTTTCAATTTCTACCCTTTTCTGTCCTCACCTGGTCATCTCTGAGTCTTCTTAACTTCTTTGTCTCAATTTCTGGAAATAGGCCATCTGCTGATATTCATTACAAACCCACTAACTCTCACAGCTACCTCAAATGCACTTCCTCACACATTACTCGCTGTAAGGATTCCATTTCATTTTCTGAGTGTCTCCATTTTTATTACATCTGTTCTGACTATGCTACATTCCACAACAGTGCTTCAAACTTGCCATTTTTTGTTGTCTCTCTCTCCTTCTCCTACCACCACGCACCCACCCTCCACCCCCAACCATCGCCAAAGAGAAAAGCTGCAGAGGGAAGAGTTCTGCACTATGTCTAACCTATTACTTACTTCAGTGCTCACTTCTGCCACTCCATCGAGTACGATGTTTGGGCACCCCTTATTCTTACTTTCCATTTCACCAGCTTCCACATTCATAGGATAATCTTCTGCCATATCTTTCACCTCCAGCACGATGCCACCTCTAAACACCTCTTCCCTTGTCCTTCTTTGTCAGCATTCCAAAGGGACTGTTTTATTTATTACACCCTGGTCCAATCCTCTATCATTCTCAACACCGTGGCACCTTACCATGCAATTGCAGACAGGGTATTACTTCCCGTTTTACCTCCTCACCTGTTCAAGATCCCAAACATTCCTTCCAGGTGAAACAGCAAGTTAATTTTACTTTATTCCACTGGCTTTCTGTGTTTGCTGCTCACGCTGTGGTCTCCTCTATGTTGGGAAGACAAAATGCAGACTGGGTGATGACTTTGTAGAACCCCTTTTGCTCAAGCTGTAAGCATGACGCAAACATCTGGTTGCTTGCCGTTTTAATGTACCAACTTGCTGTCATGCTCACCTTTCTGTCCTTCATTCACAGTGCTTCACTGAAGCCTAATGTCATCTGGAGGAATGTACCTCATTTCTGTTTCAGCACTTAAAAGCCTTCTGGACTCAACATTGTGTTAAACAACATAAGGACATGAGCCTTTTCCCCTGTTTTGTCCCACATACTTCCAACTTGCTTTTTTTTTAAACTTTGGTTTTGCTTTCAGCAGACCTGACTTATATTCTGCTTTTAATGTTCACACAAACACCTACTCTGGACCTAGTTCTCTACAGCCATTACTAGCTCATTACACTTCACTTATGTAAGCATTAATGAGACCAACTCTGTGATATTATGTGCAGTTATGATCCTGTGACAGAAGGAAGGATGTAAATGCTTTGGAGACAGTTCAGAGAGAGTTTACTAGATTAATAAACTAGAATGAATGGGTTGTTTTATGAGTATAGGTTAGTTGGGTGAGGCCTTTTTCCACTGGAGTTGAGAGTTGACATGAAGTGCAAAAGATCCCAAATGGCCTTGACAAGAATGACATGGAAAGGATGTTTACTTATGGTGGAACTAGGGTGTACTAATTTAAAATTAGGAGTTAGAGTTTTAGGACATAAATTAGTAGAGTTTTTTTGTTAAGAGGGTTCTGCAACTTTGAAGCTGCCAGTCTTGGAAAGCAGTGAATGCAGGGTCATTGAATATTTTTAAGAAAGAGATTGACAGACTCTTACAGGCAGGGCTATCAAGAGTTGATTGGTATGTGGAATTTGAAACACGGACAGATCAGCTGTGATCTTATTTAATGGCAGAGCAGGCTCAAGGGTCCAAAAGTCTTCTGTTCCTATTTCATATGTTTGTAGTACTACCTCTCTCTTTTGTTCTACAACATTTATGATCTCTAATCTCACTCACCCTCAAACCTTTCCATGACCTTCCCTTCTGTTTCTCTTGCTCCTCCCCAGCCTTTCCTACATTATAAAACCTAGCACATTTCCATGTCTCCCTTCAGTTCTGATGAAGAATCATATATTAGCCTCAAAACATCATTTCGGTTTCTCACTCCTCAAATGCTGCCGGTTCCTGTGAATTTCTCCAGCATTTTTGCTCTTTTACTAATTCCCAGCATCTGCAGTATTTTACTATTGTAATCAGTCTGAATGTTTAATTTTAAATCCTGTACATGATTCCTATCCTTTGCTTGTTTTGTTTTCAGGGTTGCTAATGTTGTTCTCATTTGTGGGTAAAAACTAGGTTATTTCTCTGGACAGTCTGTTTTTTTTTGTGAAGTGTTTTTGGTTGATCTACTGTGCTAAATGTGCAGTTTCAATACGTTCTTTTTTGCATCTAAAACTGAAGAATGGGAATTTTCGTAGCTAGCGTATCATGTCGCTCATAAATATCTTTTAAAAGTTACAGGTAAAGTGCTAGAATGACAGGTGTACAAGAGGTTGAGATTAAGGGATCTATAGGCCTGATCTGGCGATGAGAGTACCTTTGGGGGAAAGAGGTTAAGCTTCAGCAGATTCCCTTCTGCATATCTGGTTGAAATTGGAACTGATCCATAATGTAAAATTCAAGTACAGGCTGCATGACCCACAATTATCCTTTATGTTTTATAGAATAACACATACTGTGCATTGTGTTTGGTTCGTGTATTCACTGAAATCCTCATCCTCACTAAGTTGGTATTACTGCTGACAAAGAAGAACTTATCCCAACATTAAAGAATTTCCATTGACAAAATATAGTCAGTGCATACAAGTATAATGAGGATTAAATGGAAACTAGACTATGTAACCAAGTGGTTGAGAAGCTTGATATTAGCTGTGTGTTCTGGACAATGTTTTGAATTTATAGAGTGTCTTTGTTTGTGGCTGTTTACATCATTGAAAAAGGACCAAAGCTATCTTACCTTCCACCGCAAAAACCTTATCCATGCTGTTGTCAATTCTGGACGTGATTTCTCCAACAACCTTCCCTTTCACCCTCAAGTGCCGAAGCTTCACTGCTGACTTCATGTCCATTTCGCATTGGTTTCTTGTTCCCAATGCATTGAATTTAAAATACCGCATTTCCTCACTCAACTTTCTCTCATCTTTTATTACTTTCCATGCCATCTGCATTCTGACTTAGCTTTATGTGTGTGCTACCCTTTCTCCCATCTAATCCTGGTGGTAAAGGTTTTAGCTATTTCATGCCAACTGTCTGAAACACTAACTCAAAACCAGTCTGCCTCTCAATTCCTTTCTGTGTTCCAAAAATAAAATCAAACACTTTGGGCACCTCTCCTGATATTCCCCCAAGATTTGACAGCACTGTTTCAAGTATGGACTTTGTCCCTTCATTTCAAGAAGCACCAATCTAAGTGTGGGACAGTACTCATATAAGTGGATCAATGATCATCACCGTTATTATGCCATTCTGCATTTGGTTACAGGAATTGTGATTCACTGTCTCTGTTGTAGGGATTCCAGTGTTTTGAAGCTGAAGGTTGGACACTTGTGTTACCCCTCAAATATACACAGGTCAGACTTCCCCATAAGCACAAAAGTAATTAGTCCATATGTACACAATTCAAGTCTTTTCCCACTCATCCCCATTCCACTGGCTTTTTTTTTCCTCATCAGTCCTCCTTTCCTGAAATGTTATATTGTGAAGCTTCAGCATGAAGATTAGTCATCAGAACTGCTTCCTGATTAGTCTGTAGCCACTAATGAGGGATCAATCTTGTTGCATTGTCCAGGCTCAGGAGGTTCAGAAATCCATCTAACCCAGCTGCAATTTCCTACTAGTATACAAAACCAGTATCAACTCTGATCAGTTCCATTTGGAGAAAATAGCAACTTGCTGTCTGGAGTAACAATGATGTTGTTTTTGTTGGGGGCATTCGTTCTAACAATTTGCATTCTTAACCTTGACTAAAATATGTAATTCATTGTAATTTTTTCAATTGTTTTGTATTTTCAGATCATGTTTGTAAACTTTTATATTTGACTTTATTTCTTTTCAGCCAAAAAAAGGCGGTGGGATCTCTTTCAACTCAACAGTTACATTGACACAATGTTCTGAAAAATTAGTACAACTCATCTTGCATGAATACAGTATCCTTTGGCCTACAGAGAGAAATGCAGAAATCTGGTGTTTCATAGGAAAGATTTTCCTTGAAGATTCACATCTGTGATTGTGAAGCAATGCCTTCTTGTTTAAGCAGCCATATCGTACTGACCATTTAATGTAAAAGAAAGTAGCAAAGCACTTAACAGATCCAAAGGAAAACAATGGGTGCCAAATCAAAAGAAGAAAATATTACCGGTGTGGCATGAAGTTTATTCAAAGAACTGTGTTTTCAGGGGGAATCTTAAAGAGGTGGAGGCGTTTTTTGAGGGTGAGATTTCAATGAGTTGGAGGCACAACTGGAAGTATTGAATACCATAAGAAGGGGATGCTCGAGATGGAAGGTAGGGACAGATGTGTTTGTAGTGTTGACATAGAGGTGTGTGTGGTAGGTCCTGGAACAGGTTTAAAACTTTACATTTTCTGCCAGTGTTGCTGCCATGTTCTTGTTTGGAAAGACTTGTATTTATATAGTGACACTTTATCCAGACTTTCCAAAGCCTCCTACAGCCAATAAAGTATTCTGTAAGGTATTGTCTTTTAAGTAGAAAATATGGCCATCAATTTGCACACAGCAAGATCCTGAGGGCTATGTTGAACTAATTGAATAGATGATCTGTTGGTGGAAAGATAAATATTAGTTCGTGGATACTGAAGGACTGCTCAGCTCTGCTTTAAACGGTGCTTTTGGATTCTCTACATCCACTTGAGAGAGTATATGGGATCTCTGCTTAATATTTCATCCAAACCACTCTGTCTGTCAATTTTAGAATTCCCTCAGTGCCACACTAGCATGCTAGCAGCGACTATGCTTAAAATACTGGAGTAGGACTTGAAGCCAGAATCTTTAGACTTAGCATCATCGCTTGTACTAGTCAAGTATTTTCACGAAAATTAGTTACTGGGAATAAAGATTCTTCTATTCGATCAGCCTAGCATTCAAACATTCTATGTACCTCTTTACACTCCTTGAAAATGAAGAACAAATTAATTTGATAGTCCAATGATTGATTCACTAGTTTGTAATTTTATTCATCAAAGTTTGAATCGTTCAGTCTGAAGAAAGAATAAATTCTTTTTCACTATAAGAGAATTTAATTTTGGTGGAGTGGAAAACTTGTGTTTTTAGGTATCCATTATCAAGCACTTTATATGCCTGGCAAAGCACAGTCAGATTTAACATAGAGCTCCCTTCCTCAGAGACCAGCACCATAATGCTCACCAGTTGTAAATTGCTTTTTAATTTTTTGTTCAGACCTCCCTTTGACTTCTGAGTTAAAATGCTAATTCTAGTCCAATTTCTGCTTGAAAACAAAATACCTGGTAAAACAGCCATAGTTTTTTTCATAATTTTAGTTCATATTGAGTTGTAAGTTTAGCAAACATCAAAGTACTGACCGATATTTCCAATTCCTGACAGAATGAAGTGTTATATGTACTGTAAGACTTAGACAACATTTGTGTTTGGGTTGATCAGTGACCAAGTAACATTCATATCACAGAATTCCCTCCCCAAAGACATTGTGGGTCTGCAGCGGTTCAAGAAGGCAGCTCACCACGATTTTCTGAAGGGCCTATGGGGATGAGCAATAAATGCTGGCCAAGCTAGCAATGTCAGTGTCCCATAGGTGAATAATTACCATTTCCAGTAAGTGAGAGTCTAACCACCTCTCCATCACATTCCCCACCATCAGCATCCTGCAGGATTATTATTGACCAGAAGCTTAATTGAGTCAGCCATATAAACTCTGTGGCTGCAAGAGCAAGTCAGAGGCTGGGTATTCTGCAGTGAGTGACACTGCTGACTTCTCAGACCTTTCTCACCACACTTCACTTGCCTCAGTGAGTCCAGCTCCAACAGCTTTCCACTCAACACCATCTAGCACCTTGAACCCCACGTCACTCAATCCACCATCTTAAACATTGGGTCCATTTACTGTGCCTGCAGTATGTACCATTTGCAAGATGTTCAGTGGCGACTTGCCAAGGCTTCTTCAAGAACACCACCCTATCCTGCAACCTGTACCACCTGAAGAACATGAGCAGCAGAAGTATTGCAGTACCACACCTACAAATTGCATCCGTCTTGGACTTGGAAATATATCCCTGTTCCTTCGTTATTGGTCAGTTAAAATCCAAATGGCACCAGGATCACGGGAGAGGGGTGGTGGCACGGTGTCTTAGTGGTTAGCGATTCCACCCTCTGCTGACATCACTGTGGGGTTTGCATGTTATCCCTGTGTCTGCATGGGTTTCTGCTGGTGCTCTGGTTTCCCACCGCAGTTCAAAGATGTGCAGTTTAGTGGATTGGACATACTGAGTTAGCCATAGTGTTCAGGGATGTGTAGGTTGGATGTGTTAGCCATGGTAAATGCAGGGTTACAGGGATAGGATAGGAGGATGGGTCTGGGTGGGAATGCTGTTCAGAGGGTCACTGTGGACTTGTTGGGCCAAATGGCTTGTTTCACACTGTAGGGATTCTGTGGAAACTTCAGCAGTTCCACTGCAACAATTCATCAAGACTCCTTCGACAGCATCTTCCAAACGTGGTCCCTACAATCTAGACGGGCAAGTAAACTGCAAGCTCCCACCAAGCTACACACCATCCTGATTTGGAACTATTAGGCCATTGCTTCATTACAGCAGGGTTGAAATCCTGAAACACTCTTCCTAACAGCATTATTAGTGTATCTGCCCCCATGGACTTACAGTTCATGAAAGCAGAAAGTCACCTTCTGAAGGGAATCTAGGGACTTATAAATGCTGATGTGGTCAGTGACATCTACATCATATGTAAGCCAAAAAAAGATGCATGGTGCTTTAAATGGTAATTTAGCACTATGTCCTTGGGCATTTTTGTATGGGAAATTAAGGTTAGCCTTGTAAATGATGCTAAGAATCTATGATCTCAGAAACGTTTTGTAGTAAATTCTCATGTATGACAGTTACTTTGCCTTCATCCTTAGTTTAGATAACCTTCCCAATTGTGGATGTTAGAAATTTTATTTTAGAAGTTACATTTGAACTGTATGTTCCTCCCTAAATACGTTAGTGGTTTGTGAAATGGCTTTCATACAGAATCTGCTTTAGTAACTCCGTTGACCCACTGGGTGCTTCATAACATTTTCCTACTACATATAGTCAGTGCATTCACGTTACTTGTCTCATACCTGTTGCCTAATGTCTGAATTAGGTCTTGTTTGCGTCGGATTAACAAGATGTCACATGTACAGAGTGCTGAGTGGCAGAATGAAAGTCCAAGAGACAGGAAATCTAACAGTTCTTTAACAACCAAGTCAGAAAAGATGTCTGGAGAACCTAACAAGTAGTTGTGTTGAGTTCTTAAAGCCTATTTCACCATTCAGTGCAAGTATAGTTGCTCATCTGCTTCAGTTGTGCCATCCCATGCTTTTTAATTTTCTTAGTATCTAAAAATGTCTCAAGCCTTGTCTTCACTATATTTGACACCTGATCCCCTGCAGCCTGAATTAAAGAAAATTTGAAAGATCTACTGCCATGTGAATTTCTATGATTTCTTATCTCTGCCTAAATAACTGTACTTCCAGCAACTTCTTTATGAGATCCCTCAAAAAATGTATATACTTCA
Organism: Ginglymostoma cirratum; assembly: GCA_024137785.1. Classification (NCBI taxonomy): domain Eukaryota; kingdom Metazoa; phylum Chordata; class Chondrichthyes; order Orectolobiformes; family Ginglymostomatidae; genus Ginglymostoma; species Ginglymostoma cirratum. The sequence goes on along the minus strand of JAHRHZ010000022.1, from coordinate 30,983,024 downwards.
ATGATATCACCTCATTCTTCTAAATTATTGGTCTAGTCTACTTAATCCCGCTTCAGGGGACAAACCTTTCACCCTGAATCAGTCTAGTGAATCTTTGGGGCAGTTCCCCCCCAAGGCTAATATGTCTTCCCTTTTTAAAACCAAAATTTTATGTAGTATTACCTAGCTGTGGTCTCACCAACGCCGTATACAACAAATTAAGATTACTTCACTTTTTACTCTCCTAGTTCCCTTATGCTCCCTTTCTAGTAAAGGCTAAATTGTACCATTTGCTTTACTAATTGCTTGCTGCGTCTGCATGTTAAGCTTCTATGATTAATGTACAAAGACTTCCAGGTCCATGCACCAAACTTTTCTAGCGTCTTAATATTTCAAAAAAAAGTTCTGTTTTTCCTTCCAAAGTTGGTAACTTCATGCTCCCCGACATGATATTTCTTCTGACGTGTTTCTGCCTAGTTATATAATCTATTAATGTAACTTTGCAGCCTGTTTCCTTTCTTAATGACATATTTTTCTATCTAAGTTTCTACTGCAGCAAACTTGGATACATTGGTAATTGATATAGGTAATACAGAGCTCAGTCCCAAACCCTCATCCTTGCAGTACCACTCCCTCCGCCCAACTTGTCGCCACCTGGTGACCTAAAATACTTATTCTTGTTCTGTTTTCTTTCCATTCACCAATTCTCAATCCCTGCTAATATGCACACCTAATCCAATGAGTTTTTTTTTGTAATGGCATCTAATTGAATGATATTTGAAAATCCAAATACATTTAAATTCTGTGTCTTTACCTCCTTATTTACTGAGCTAATTTCAGTCTGTAGGCATTAGACCTCCGGGCAGATTAGCTTCCTGTTTCCAGGCTCGCCAGAAGATTGCCTCATGGTGACCAGAATAGACAATTTTTATGTATTTAAAAAGAATCATTTTTAAACTACTGCTTATCCTGTTTTCCAGCAGTAAATGGCTAAGCAGCAATCAAATATTGTTTTAATTGTAGCATTAATTAGAAAAATTAAGCTTTCTTTTATCCTTAATATTTCCAATCTAGAAATCTTTAATGCTGAAGTTCTCTTCAGGGAAGATGCATCTCCTGACCAATTTATAGATGTGGTAGTTGGAAACCGTGTCCACATGCCTTGTCTTTATGTAAGTTAGACTCAAAGAATCTTTAGGTGTCCAAATTTTGACCGTGTTTAAGCAATTTATTTTTGACATTTTAGCAACTGATACGTACTTTAAAAAAAAGTGAAAACAAAGATTCTTTTTAAGAATGTAAGTTCTCCAGTATCTCTACAAAAGATTAATTTTACTGTAAAGAGATAGAGAGCAGAGGCCGAATATTTTCCTGTACAAATAACGGGGCCAAGCCTTTCACATTGCAGTTGCAGGACCTTGGGCCATTATAGGACATCTCCCCTGAAGCAATTATAAACAAATAAATAACATAGGGAAAGCAAAATACGCAGACCACCATGTCTCAGGAGATGTCTAGATTAAGTATCCCAATGCATTTTAAAAACTGCTTTGGAGTATGTATTCATGAAGAAATGGTATAAACTGCTCAATTTGTTTAAATATAGAATCTATGCTACTCTTTGAATTTTTTACATTAAGGTTCTTTGTAACTGAGGTGCTTTAAAATTGATCAAAAACAATATTTTAAAAAGTAAAATGCGTTTGTGAATGATGAGCCAATTGAGAAGCATCAGATTATGAGCACATATTTGCAAAAAATCAATAATGGTAAACTTCATACTGTACATTAAAGGTGTACCACAACATTTTCATAATGTGTTGCTGTTCTGCTGAGTTTTATTGTTCTGTTGAATTTGAGCAGTATATGTTCTGCTATGTTCATTGTGACAACCTTAATATGACCTCAAACTCCTGCTCACTATCTAGGATTTCTGATAAAAGATTTATATCTATAAATATTGGGTGAAGACAAGATTGAGCTCCACTGTGATGATATCTATCTTGCCATCATACTGACAGAATGAGGTCTAGGGAGTTTTTTGTATTTGGGGATCTGTGTGCCAACAGTTGTTTATTAGAGGCAGCAAGGAACAGCAAAATTACTCTGGGAAAATGAGAGTATTATGTTAATGAGAGAAGATTTTGTTAAGATGCTTTGTTTATCCAAGTCTACTTAGTAATCAAAATAGTGTTTACGCAGATTTTATTGAAATTTTATGAATGCTTATTCCCAATCAGTCTGAGTTAATGGAATCTTTGTGCAGTTACTGAGTTGATAACTTGCTGTACTGAATAAATGCAATTTCTGTGCAGTTCACAAAATGCCAGCTAAAGAAACACAAACTTCAAGCCTATATGTAACAAGTGCTGTGATTTACTGTGAATGCTTAATGTTCTTTATAGTTTTCAATGTTTTGTTTTCTTTGCCAATTGAGAAGGTTTATAATAAAATTGACCAGATCTCCTTGGAGGAGGTGGACCGTTTGGCCAGGCAGTCGCACAGTGTAGTGATTAGGTAAGCTTTTTAAACAAATTTACATCTGCCATTGCTCAGTTCAAATGAATACACTGTGCTATGCAGAAATTAAAGTCTTCTGTTTACAAGGTTGCTGAATGACTGCAAACATTATGGGTAGGACTCACTGGACTGCTGTAAGAAATCGTGAAACGCTGCTTTACCCTGCACAGAAATCCCTAACTTTACTTCTATGGTTCCTGGTCACCTATTGATGTCTTAATTAGCTGGTGATTGTTTTGTTGGGCTTAGATACTGATGTCAGCAGCTGTTTGATTTTGGAGGATCATCAGAGACATCTCCAATCCTGTCCTCGTTTAAGGTATTCATTGATGTGCATTCAATGGTAACAGTTACCAGCAGAAAATCTTGATATTTAACTTGCTTTAAAAGAAAACAAAAAATGGAAATTAGAATACTGGGAACATTGTAATCTCCCATTGGAATCCTGAGAGTGGGATGGAGTATTCAAATGGCAAATGACTGGAAGCTCAGCATAACAAGTGGAAGCAGAATAGGAATGTTCACTGTTCAGTAAAGTGAGCACGTAATCGCTTCTATCTGACAAACAAGAAACTGCATTGTAGGCAAGGACATTATGTCAGACGAAGTACAACTTGTCATGTTACACCTGGAAGAATTAGTTCAGGCCCTAGAAAGAGGTGGAAGGGAGGTGATGCATCTTTCCTATGTTTCATAGCAAGTGCTGATGGATGGTAAGCGGTATTAGGACTGCTGGACGTATGAGTCAGAGCCACGCAGAGAATGATCCTTTCAGAATGCAAGGAGAGGATACATATGTTTTGTGGTAGGTTTGTGATATAGAAGTGACAGATGAAGATCAATTGAGTTGTTAGCCATTGAATGTTGATACTATTTTTAAAATTATTTTATAATAGTTGACATTTAAAAACAGGGGGCCAACAACTAATCCTAGGTTCCTTTCTGTCTTCCCCAGCTAATTCAGTTGCATTGATTTGTACACAGTGAAGGGATTTGGGGGTCCAGTTACAGAAATTGCTAAATGCTTGTGAACAGGAAGAAGATTAAAATGGATAATGGAATACTGGCTTTAATAACATGGGGACTGTGATGCAAAAGAATAATGATCGTGCTACAGATGTACAGATCACACTGCAATGCTCCAGAACTCCGGAGAATGGAAGAGGAACACTTGCACGAAGTATTTACTGTCATTGGACCCAAGAAGTTTTGTCCACTGATGCTTACAATACAATTGACAATTAAAGGACGCAATACAACAAAAGACACTAGTAGCTGTACCCTACATCAAAAATATATCGGAAATGAAAGCCAGACTCCTTAGTCTGCGTAGGATCATGATTGCACACAAACCTACATCAACACTGCGTCAAATGCTATCAAAGACTCAAGACCCCATACCAACAGTGAACAGGACTAACGTGATCTACAGAATCTCATGCAGCAATAGCAATAGACATTACCTCGGATAAACAGGTAGGAAACTGACGGCCAGGATACACGAATGCCAGCTGGCAGTAAAAAGACACAACCGATATTCATTTACCTGGATACACACCGATAATGAAGGCCATCATTTCGACTGGGACACGTGAGCAAGAGACGTGCAAGGGAATTTCTGGAAGCCTCGTTCTCAACATGAGACTCCATTAACAAATACAGAAATAGGACCCATATGCAGACCACTGCTGAAAAACAGAACCGGAAGTGACAAGACCCACCACACCAGAGGATCATATAAATTCGGAACAGAGCAGAATGTCAACGCTTCGATTCGAGGTCGTACTGATGATGTTGCCTCGAATGGTAACGAAATGTCTGCACACCGCGGAACAACTGGCTGAGCGAGCAAACGAACAACCGCATCCACAACCCAAGCTACAAATTTTCACTAAGACCTTAATAAAGATGTACAGACCTTTAGTTCAGTGCTATCTGGAATATTGCATTCAGTTTTGGTTACTGCATTTCAGCAAAGATGGTTTGGCTGTGGAGGGGCCACTGTGCTGATTTGTCAGAATGATATTAGTGCTCAAAGGCTAATGCTTGAAAACAGGTTACATTGGCATGGCTTGTATTTCTTTGAATATAAAAGCTTAAGGGGTGTATTGATTGAGGCTTTCAAGATAATTAAAATGATTAATGGGATGAAAAATGAGAACCTATTTTTTCTGGTGGAGATTAGAACAAGAGGCATAATTTTAAAATTAAAGCTAATCTGTTAATGGGTAATGTCAGAAAGTACTTACTCCATTCAAAGAGTAGTGGAAATCTGGAGACCTCTCCCAAAAATAGTTGTCAAGGCTAAGGTCAGTTGAATACTTTAAACTCAGGCTTACAGATTCTATTAAGCAATATTATTAAGGGCTAGGGAAATAAAGTAGATGAATCAAGATACAGATGTAGATCAGCTCTGATCTGATTGAGCAGTTTTGAGGCTGTAAATGGCCTCTTCATGGACCAGTGTTCAATACTTTTGGCTGTTATGAAATACTTATAATATGGAATTTCACATTTCTACATATGTGGCTTCCCAAAGATATAACACGTAAAATGTCTTTTACTGGATTCTCTTGTTCCAAGACTTGCAGTTCTGGATGTTGCTAAGAGGTTTTGCATGTAGTTCCTTTCAGTGTCTCGGTCAGTTTGAAGATGAGAAATGAAAAGTTCACACGGTGGTCCAAATGAAAGTTTTTCTCCTTTACAATTCATGAGCTTGCCAGGATGTTTATTGTTTATTTCTAATGCACCCGTCTCTCTCTAGCTGTGAAATGAAGCTGAATTTGGATTGTCTGCTTGATACGCTGTGGGACTACCTTGCACTAATCTGCATCTACACAAAAAAGAGAGGAGGTAAGCGAAGATTTGACACTGAGTTACTTGTGTTGTAAAATTGTGTGCACGTTTCAAACATATTGTGAAATTTTGTTTTGAACAGAAAGACCAGATTTTTCAGGCGCTATAATTATGAGAAGATCAGCTTCGGTTGAACATGTGGTAAGATGAAGCATCTTTCTGGTAAATCTTCTCTTTGATTCAGGTTATAGCAATCTTCTGTCATTCTACTTAAAGTCAACTAACTCAGTATAAATCACAAATTGAGTTTGTGACCGTTGTGGTCAGTGAATGAGCCTGTCATTGTCTTTACCCACTTGGCACCTTGTCTTTATAACCACTTTTTCTCAATCTGTCCTGCCGTCTTCAACAATTTGTGCATATGTTGCCCAAGATATTCTGTTTTATTTTGTCTCTCCTTGCTTTCCCTATCAAAATGTATCACTTTACACTTTTCTGAATTCAATTTCATCTGCACGTCTCCACCCATTCCACCTATCTGTCTCTCTGCCTTCCTGAAGTCTATCTTTGTCCTCATCATAGTTTGGAATATTTCCAAATTTTGTCATCTAGAAGTTTTGAAATTATGTGCTGCACTCCCAAGCCAAGGTCAGATGATTGTGTAAAAAGGAAAGATCTATAGTAAACTCGATTACCTTAGAATTATAAGTTAGTGTTCATCCCAGATCACAGCTTTTGGGATAAAGCAGTGAAGCGATTACGTGAAGAGAAGCAAATGTATGACAGCTTGAGGAACAGAGCCTAAATGTTGAAGTAACAAATGACTTAACTATAGCTCGCTATTCGATACAGGGACTCTGATGTGAGTATTATACAGATGTGTTTTGGGTATTGTATAAGCTGCTTTGTTTCTTTACAGTTTATAAAGGAAGGTTGTGGGATTAATGGTATTATACTTTTACTGTTTAACAATCTTTGAATATGTACTATAAGTAGATAAAATGAAATAATCCAAACTGTCTTCATTTTGTTTGTTAATAAATTTCCATTTTATTGTTAAAGCAAAATCTGCAGCATTCATGCTTATGTTTCAGCATTTTGTTAAAATCAAAAGAAATAAAAATATGATTTATCAGGCCAGGTTTGTCTGGAATTTGATTTATCCAGTAATGACATTAGCTGGGATCATAACAATGTAAATTTATCCAGTACGAAAAACGCCTATTCAGCCCCATCTTCTCATCACAGATGGAAGCAAAGTACTGGATTGTTACATTAGCTCTACTGTCTTCATGCATGATTGGCCCATCCTCTTCTTAGTACCACTTTACTATTTCTATGCCTAGTGAAGGCTTTTAGATTTCCTTTTAGGTTAAATGGCAGTCCCTGCTTCTTCTTTTTCTTTTTTCACTTCGCTTATGAACTTTCTCGTGGTTAACACAAATTATCAATTTGACATTTTTCACATGCTTTCTTTTTCTCCTTCATCTTCTTCCCTGTTTTGTCATCCAGACATCTCTGCGTTTGTTGTGCTATTCGTCCTCCTCGTGGTCATGTTCCTCGACTGCACCAAAATTTCTTTACTTGAAAGGCAATCCATTATTCTGTTAGTTTTGGCTGCCAATCTACTGATTCCAATTTTCCTAGATTCCAGATCTGCTCCCACCCATCTGAAATTCTGTCTCCTCCAATGAAGTATTGTTTCTCCAGATTGGTCCATTTTCTGCAATTAACCTAAAACTTAGGGAAAGTGATCATTACATCCTAAGTGTTGCTCTACTGACAGTTGATCCACTTGCAGTCGTAGAATCATAGAAATATACAGCACAGAAACAGACCCTTCAGTTCAACTCATCCATGCCGACCAGATATCCAAAAAAGTCTAGTCCCATTTGCCAGCATTTGGCCTGTATCCCTCTAAATCCTTCCTATTCATATATCCGTCCAGATGCCTTTTAAATGTTGTAATTGTACCATCCTCCACCACTTTCTCTGGCAGCACTTTCCATACACACAGCACCCTCTGTGTGAAAAGGTTGTCCCTTAGGGCCCTTTTAAATCTTTGCCCTCTCAACGTAAACTTATGTTGTCTAGTTTTGGACTCCCCCCACCCCAGGGAAAACACCATGCCTAATTACCCTTTCCATGCCTCTCATGATTTAATAAACCTCTACAAGGTCACCCCTCAGCCTCCAACGCGCCAGAGAAAACACAGAGGATTGCTTTTCGGACTGGAGGTCTGTAACCAGCGGTATGCCACTTAACCCACTTTATTCCTTGTATCTCAATCCAGAAATACTTATGTAATCATTGGATCGCGAAAATACTGATTAAAAAATTATTCTTGAACACACTCCAGTGAACTCTCTGTCCTTTCTTCCCTTTTCATTATTAGTGTCTCAGTCTGTATTAGGATAATTAAAGCCCCTTGTTATCACCAATTTATAGTTTGCACACCTGTGTATATCAGTAATGGTTACATTTGGAAGCATTCTTGCCTCTGCTTCATCAGGTTCCAAATTCAAGTCCCATTCCATGATTTGAATACAGATATCAAAATTGACTCCTCTATTCCAATACTGAGAACAAACTGCACTATTAGAGGTGCCATCTTTTCAGTGAGACTTTAAACCAAAGTCCACATGTCCTCAAATGGATGTAAAAGATTCCATGGCATTATTAAAGAGTAGTGGAGAAATCTCTAATGTCTTGGCGAACGTTTGTCTCCCAATGAATATTACAAAAATACAAATTTATGTTGTCATTGTCACATTGCAGTTTTTAAAAGATTGCTATCTGCAAATTGCCTCCGTATTTCCTACATCACTTCAAACATTTTTCATTGGTTGTAAAGAGCTTTAAGGTATCCATTGGATACAAAGACTTATATGAATGCAAGTCTTGGTTTCTCTGTAACTTCCTGCAAATATGTACCATCGTATCTTTCCCATTAATTGGGGGTCTATCAGTTTAGTTAGTGCTTTGAAGTCTAATGCATGCCTGAAAACTACTAACTACCTGTATCATTTGTTCTTTTCTTCCTTCAATCTCTGTGTAATATTCCACCTCCTTGTGCGATGAACGCAAAACACCATATCAGTCTCGTGGTTGGAACTGCAAATTATGCCACCATTGTTTCTGACTGTAGTACACTGCGTTTTGTCCTTTGTTTTGCATCCTTTATCACTGCCACAACATTTATAACCTCCAAGAATTGCTGTTATAATCTTCCTTTCAGCTTTTGAAAATCATGTAGCTTTGGCCAGCTCAACAAAGTTGGAAATTTTCTGTGATAACAAGGTGTGGGGCTGGATGAACACAGGCCAATCAGCATCATAGGAGCAGGAAAGCTTGACGTTTTGGGCCTAGACCCTTCATCAGAAATGGGGGAGGGGAAGAGGGTTCTGAAATAAATAGGGAGAGAGGGGGAGGCGGATAGAAGATGGATAGAGGAGAGGATAGGTGGAGAGGAGGCAGACAAGTTGAAGAGGCGGGGATGGAGCCAGTAAAGGTGAGTGTAGGTGGGGGGGTAGGGAGGAGATAGGTCAGTCCAGGGAGGACAGACAGGTCAAGGGGGCGGGATGAGGTTAGTAGCTAGGAGAATACACCTCCTCCCACCCACCTTCCTGCAAAAATGCCATCCCCTATTCCCAATTCCTTCGCCTCCGCCACATCTGCTCCCAGGATGAGACATTGCACTCCTGTACATCTCAGATGTCCTCATTCTTCAAGGACCGCAACTTCCCCCCCCCCACAGTGG
>JAHRHZ010000022.1:30939028-30963969 GCA_024137785.1 Ginglymostoma cirratum | reverse complement strand
CTACTAACCTCATCCCGCCCCCTTGACCTGTCCGTCCTCCCTGGACTGACCTATCTCCTCCCTACCCCCCTACCTACACTCACCTTTACTGGCTCCATCCCCGCCTCTTCGACTTGTCTGCCTCCTCTCCACCTATCCTCTCCTCTATCCATCCTCTATCCGCCTCCCCCTCTCTCCCTATTTATTTCAGAACCCTCTTCCCCTCCCCCATTTCTGATGAAGGGATTAGGCCCGAAACGTCAAGTTTTCCTGCTCCTATGATGCTGCTTGACCTGCTGTGTTCATCCAGCCCCATGCTTGTTATCTCGGATTCTCCAGCATCTGCAGTACCTTTTATCTCTTTTACGATACATGTCAGATTGCTTCATAGTCATTGAAATCTTTTAGATGTTTAGTCACTGCTGTAGTTCAGGAAAATGTGCACATTTAAATTTTATTTGTGCACATCAACAGAACAAATGAGCAGGTAATCTATATTTTCAATATTGTTTGGTTGAGCTATGAATGCAGCTCGCTAGGTAACTGAAAATGTCGCCATCCCTCAGTCTTTCTCCTCTTATCCAAATTTAATTGTTTTGTTTATGGTTTTGTTTAGACTAGGCTTTGGTCCAAAGGTAGATTAGTGGACAGTTTATTCTATTAACCACAAGCATGAAATTGAAATTGACCATCATTCATCGTTCATTGCAAAATATATTATTGAAATGCACACTAGTCTGTTTAACACTTAGCTTTGGAAATTGGAAACTGGGTTCAACTCTGTAAATCTTCAGATATGGGATGCATATGACATGTACCCTAGAGATTGGAAGAAGTCAGAAAAAGGAGACAGTTTGATTATAATTCTTCAAGGTATCTTAAGCTGCAAATTAGTACAACAGTTGGGGTACAATGAATAAATATGGTAATTGTATACCTATTTAGCTGAATGTTAGTTGTGCCCACATGCTTAGAATCCAGAAGTGGAATTTAAAAAAGAGAAACATGGAAATGTCTGAGACAGTTGAAGATGACGAAAATTGATTTTTTTTTTATATTGAAGGCATATCAAGCTTAAGAAAGATCATCAGTTTATATATGTATTTATCTTGCATAATCGCGTCATCTGTATTCATTTTATGTGTGGATGCTCATGGTGTATTTTCTCCAGTTAAATATTGGGATGACTGAAACAATCTTTTTTGGCCCTTCTACAACTCAATTTTGCCACCAGTCCCACTCATTTCTGGCAACTATTTCAGTTTGAAAAGGTATGGTAAGTTGTGCACCCTGTTTTGATCTGAAGCTGTTCTTTCAATGCCATATCTCCTGCATTACATTGATCAACTGCTTCCTCCTCTGTAAAATTGCCCACCTCCCCTGTACCTCACCCTATTTTCTACTAAGTTCCCATTCTTGCTTTTGTCAACTCCATCTTTGTTTATTCCAGTATGCCTTGTTGGCCTTGCATTTTCCAATTCACATCATCTGAAACTCTGCCATCTGTAGTGAGAGGAGGAGCTGAGAAATAGTGCTGAGAAAATTGTTGGGATTGTAGGCCAATAAATCCCCAAGGCCTGATAATCCAGAGTATTTAAGGAAATAGCTCTAGAAATAGTTAATGAATTGGTGGTCATCTTCGAGGATTCTGTAGACCCTGGAATAGACCCTGCAGATTGGAGAGTGGCTAATGTCACTCCAATATTCAAAAAGGCAGGTAAAGAGAAAAGAGGGAATTATAGACCAGTGACCCTAACATCTGTAGTGGGGAATATTCTCAAATCTGTTGTCAAGGTTTTTATGGCAGAGCATTTAGAAAGCAGTGGCTGGATCAGACAGAGTAACCGTGGATTTATGAAGGGGAAATCATGTTTGACAAATCTGTTGGAATGCTTTGAAGATGTAACTAGTAGAGTTGACCAGGGTTTGGGGGTGGGGGGGCACGGTGGCTAGTTGATGTACTATATTTGGACTTTCAGAAAGTGTTTAACAAAGTCCCACATAAGAGATCAATGTGCAAGATTAAAGTGCTTGGGATTGGGGGAAGTGTATTGGGATGGATAGGAAACTGGTTGGCAGAGAGGAAGCAGTAGGAATTAATGGGTCCTTTTCAAATTGACAGCCAGTGGGGTGCCACAGGGATCAGTGCTGGGACCCCAGCTATTCACAATATATATTAACGATTCAGACGAGGGAATAAAATGTAACATTTCCAAGTTTGCAGATGATGTGAAGTTGGGTGGAAGGATGAGCTGTGATGAGGATGCAGAGATCCTTCAGCATGATCTCAACAGGTTGGGTGCATGGGCAAATCAACGGCAGATACAGTATAATTTGGATAAATGTAAGGTGATTCACTTCAGAAGCAAAAACAAGAAGGCAGATTACTACCTGAGTGACTGTAAATTAGGAGGAGGCATGTGCAGTGAGACTTGGGCGTCCTTGTGCACCAGTCGCTGAAGGTAAGTATGCAGGTGCAGCAGGCAGTAAAGAAGGCAAACGGTATGTTGGCTTTTATTGCGAGAGGTTTTGAGTACAGGAGCAGGGATGTTTTGTTGCATTTGTTACAGGGTCTTGGTGAGACCGCACTTTGAATATGGTGTGCAATTTTGATCTCCTTTTTCGAGGAAGGATGCTCTTGTTCATGAGGGAGTGCAGCGAAAGTTTTCCAGGCTGATTCCGGTGATGGTGGGTCTGACATGTGAGGAAGGATTGACTAGATTGGGATTATTTTCACTAGAGTTCAGATGAATGACAGCGGAATTTCAAAGAGACTTATAAAATTCTAACAGGACTGGACAGGGTAGATGCAGGGAGGAAGTTCCCGATGGTGGATGTGTACAGAACCAGGGGTCACAGTATGAGGATTCAGGGTAGACGATTTAGGACGGAGACGAGACATTTCTTCATCTAAAGAGTGATGAGCCTGTGGAATTCATTACCACAGGAAGTAGTTGATGCCAAAACATTGAATGTATTCAAGAGGTGACTAGATATAGTCTAGGGGCGAATGGGATCAAAGGTTATGGGGAGAAAGCAGGATTAGGTTATTGAGTTGGACGATCAGCCATGATCGTGAAGAATGGAGGAGCAGACTCGAAGGGCCAAATGGTGGCCTTGTGCTCCTATCTTCTGTTTCTATGTACTCAACCTGCTCACACTTTCCTGGCTTCCATTTACTCTATCTCTCAATGGTTCCTAGGATTTAATCATTACAATGAAAACTTTTCATAATGTTGCTTAACTGTATATTGTCATGTAGCTTTCCAACCACCATCCTCCCTCTCTCTCTCTCTCTCTCTCTCTCGCACTCACTCTCTCTCACACAAGCACACATATAAAGTACAAAAAAATGCTTTAAAAATGTACATGAACAGAAACCCTTTATGGTTCACTGACATACCATTATCAGCGGTTTGTCTCTCCACAGATATTGCCACATTTGCTGAATATTTCCAGCATTTCTTGTTTTTATTTCTCAATTTTCAGGATCTATGGTATTTTGCTCATGTCAAATATATAATTCCCTGAACTTGAGTGCAAATGAAAACAATAAAAAAGAGGCCATCAGCATTTTGGGTTTTAACAACAAATACAGTATGAAAGCAAAAAGACGATATATTTGCAAAAAGCAGCAGTCAAACCTTTGTCATTGTATGTACAAAACTGCACATAAAAACTAAGTACATTAAATCCATAGAAAACATACTCTGGAGTCAGCAAGGTGATATCCGAGATGAGGAGATGTAGTGAACAGAAGGAACTCCAGACACTGAAACTATTTCCACAGGAGCACAGAAATATTAGAAAACGTAAAACCTTTTACGTTATAAAAGATTCTGTTGGTTTGGTTTATATTTGCTGTTGTTGGGTGTAAGTGATAGGGGACTCCTCAATTTAAAAATAGTGTGATTTAATGAGAAATTTCCTTGTACAAAATGAAGCATGAATTGTTTTGGGGCAATATTGTAACTTTTAAGAAAACAGGCAACTATCTAAAGAGGAAAGAGACAGCTTTGAGAAGAGAGTGGCCCAAAATCTGATACGGAAATTGTTTATCTTGTTGGGAAAGCATGGAAACTGGCTGCAGAGGGTGTCAAATCAAAAGAAAGTGAGACTTCTAAATATGTGCAGATGTGATTTTGATGGCTTTTGATCTCCAGCTTTAAAGAATTATTTGCACTAAAAAAGCTTGCGATACACAAGTTTTATTTTTAATTCAATGAGATTTGTGTTATAATTAGTTTCAAAATATAAGATGTTGTAATATGTGTCCATTGCAAAAAAAACTCTCACAAAGCAAGACTATTTCTTAAGTAATGAGTGAATTGAGAATCAAACCTGCAGTTATTCTGCAAAGTGTTATTCATTAAGCTACTTCTAAGAAATAGACTCAACAATCTTGCTTAGATGCAGTAGTATTCTCAAATTAATTTAATAGCTTACCCAATGGTTTACCAGATGGTGGTGCCATCCAAAACTATGAAGATGACCTATGAAATTCCTAAAATGAATTAGCTTTGTTGTCACGTGTAATCAAATGAGTACAGTGAAAAGTTTATGTTGCCACTTACAGCGTCAGCTTAGATACAGAGTACCTCGGTACAATCCTTAGTTATAGAATAGAGAAATTAAGAGAAAAAGAAGTTACATTACAGCTATACACAGTATAACCATAGGTCAGACAAACAAGAAGCAAGTTAAAAAGATAAACATCACAGCCTCTCTCCAAGGCCTGTCTGCAGGGGGCCTCCACATGCTCTGACTGCGGGCTGCTACCATGCTCCATGCTGGGCTGCTAGTGGCTGGCATTCTGGCACTGGTGACCCCATGCCAGCCTCTAGCATCCCCCCCTTCGAGCCACTGATTGCCCACCCTGCTTTGGAGGCCAGGTGTTCGAGACCAAGAGAGAGGGAGAAAAAGAACAAGAACAGGCAGAGTGGAGGAGCTGGAGTCCTATTCTGTCTCCATCTTATTGGAAATCAAAAACGCATGACACCTAGGAATCTGGAAGACCCAAGGCAGTATAAGTTGACATTATTACTGCTACATCTTCAAAGCTGTGGTGCAGTTTTGTAAAATGTGCCAGATTGTGGGAAAACCACAACCTGTTATCAAACTGTGCTTCTAATTCGCATGCTAATTTTTGGGGAATCATATGGTAGGCTATATGGAACCTTTAAAGTTGACAGACAAAGTAGTTGGGGAGAAACTTTTCACCTGTGATAGGATAGGGAGCAAGAGGTAAGTAATTTGGAAAAGAAGCAAAGCATTATGAGATAAAGCATTTCATGCCATTGTTAGGGTCATGCGATGGTTAGAGTTTGGAATACACAGTGTGGCAGAGGCAGGCTCCATCCAGACCTTCAAAAGGGACTTAGGCTGTTATATGAAATGAAACAATGTGCAGTGTTATGGCGAAAGATAGGAGAATAGCATTAAGTGAAATGCTGATCTGGAGAAGCAAACAAAGTGCTTGAGAAACCAGGTCTGGCAGTATCTGTGGACAGAGAAACAGAGTTAATGTTTCAAGTGCCGTGTGACCTTTCTTTAGAACCCAGTACTAGATGCGAAACATTAACTCTGTTTTTCCCTCCATTCATGTATCCAGACCTGCTGAATTTCTCCAGCATTTTCTGTGTTTGTTTCAGGTTTCCAGCATCTGCAGTATTTTTCTTTCATGTGAGTGCTCGTTTGGAGAGCTGGTGCAGACTTAATAGACTGAATGAGTCTATTGCAATGTAAATATTCTGTGATACAGCCAGCTAACAGGGAAAGAGGAATGGAGTTTGGGTCTTTCTCAGCTGATTACACCAAATCAAGACAGGTTTTCAAGTCATAGCTGTTCAGCTACGAAGAGGTCTTTGGTGCAGTGTGGTAACCCTGCTGTTGGAAAGGCCAGGCTGTTCAATGCATGGTGGAAGGCGGGCATTATTGGGAAAAGAAAATGCTGAATCATGGGAAGGGTGTTTTCACATTGCTGAGTGAGTGCATGAAGAGAGGGAAGAGGCACTGTCTGAATGACTGGCAGGGAGTTGCGGAGAGGAACATGTATATGTCTTTGTGTGTAGTGGAGATACAGCAAGCAGTGTGAGGTGCTTCACTGAGTAAAACTCACCTATGAGTATATTAAATAATACTTTTACAAAGTATTTTGAAAACAGATTTTCACATTTAAATGTGAAAATTGTGCATTGCTATTATATTTTGATCTATCATACATGATCTCTACTACTTTTTATATTGCTTTTTTAGTTTTCCTGGCAACTGGGTTCACATTAATTTGCAAGAGACTTAGCAAATGTGGATGTCAATAGCATGTCATTCGTTAGTTGCCCATAAAATAATTTCAAGTGCTGCCATCATCCCTTTCTTTGCTTCACATATACTTAATGCAGGAAGGCCATATTCTATCGTTAACATTGACATCATCAAGTGGGTGAGTCATCTTGGTCTCCTCCAAAAGTCTCCAGCACCACAGATACCAGTTTTTAACCACTTTTAATTCCACATGATATTACAAAGGAATTGGAGGTACTGAATACTACAAAGCTCATTACCCTGACAAAATTCTGGCAATAGTACTGAAGACTTGTGCTCCAGAACTAGCTGCACCCCAAGCGAAGCTGTTCCAGTACAGCTGCAACACTGGTATCTGCCTGACAATGTGAAAAATTGCTTATGTATGTCTTGTACACAAAAACCAGATAAATCCACCCTGTCCAGTTACTGCCCAATTGGTCTCCTCTCAGTCATCAGTAAAATAATGTTAGGTGTCATCAACAAGCTTGGTACCAAGCACCTGCTTCATAATAACCTGCTCAGTGACTCCCAGTTTGGGTTCTGCCAGTCAGCTCCTGACCTCATTATAGCCTTGGTTCAAACATGGTTAAAGCTGAATTCCAGAGGTGAGATGAGGGTGGCTGCCCTTGACATCAAGGCCACAGTTGACTGGGTATGTCTTCAAGGAGCCCTAGCAAAACCTGTATCAATGGGAATCAAGGGAAAAACTCACTGCTAATTGGAGTCATACCTGGCATAAAGGAGGATATTTGAGGTTTTTGAAGGTCTGTTATCTCAGCTCAAGGACATCGCTGCAGGCGTTCCTCAGGGTCATGTCCTAGGCCCAATCATCTTCAGCTGCTTCATCCACGACCTGCCCTCCATCATAAGGTCAGAAGTGGGGATTTTCATCAACGTTCAGCACCATTCGCAACTCCTCAGATACTGAAGCAGTCCACGTTCAAATGCAACAAAATGTCATCAATATCTCGGCTTCAGCTGACAAGTGGCAAGTAACATTTGTGCCACGTAAATGCGAGACAATGGCTATCTCCAATAGGAGACAGTCGAACCACTGCCCCTTGAAATCTAATAGTGTCACCATTACTGAATCCTCCACTGTCAACATCCTGAGGGTTACCATTGACCAGAAATTCAACTATATAAAAAAGACTACAAGAGCATATCTAAGAGGCAGGGAATACTGTGTGAGTAGCTCACTTCCTGATGCCCCAAACCTGTCCACCTACCTACAAGGTTTAAGTGAGTGTGATGGAATTTTCCCCACTTGCCTGGATGAGTGCAGTTTCACCAACATTCATGAAGCTTGACATCATCCAGGACAAAGCAGGCTGCTTGAGTGGCACCACATTCCACAACCTGAACCACTGACGCTCATAAGCAGCAATGTGCACCATCTAGAAGATGCACTGCAAAAATTCATAAGGATCCTTAGACATCATTTTCCAAATCATGATCACTACCATCTAGAAGAGCCAGGACAGCAGATACATGGAAAAACCACACCCGCAAGTTCCCTGCCAAGCTTTGGAAATACTTCACTGTTGTTTCACTGTCGCTGGGTCAAAATCCTGGAATTCCCTCCCTAAGGGCATTTGGGTCTACCTCCGGCACATAGACTGCAGTGGTTCAAGAAGGCAGCTTGCCACCATCCTCTGAAGGGCAATTAGGGACGGGCAATAAACACAACAGCCAGCGTTGCCCACATCCTATGATTGAATAAAAAGAAATTCTAGAAAGATACCATCACTGGCTCAAGAGCCCATCACACATGATCACAGTTTCAGAATAGGAGATAAACCATTTAGTATGTTGATAAAGATAACTTGTCCTCTCAAAGGTTTTGTGATTGTTGGAATTCTCTATCTTTAGAAAGCTTTGGATTCTCAGTTATTCAGTATATTCAGAAAGAATAGATTTTTCTGTGTTAAGGGGAATTCAGGTATGGTGATAGTAGAGGAAGGTAGAGTCAAGTTAGATGGACAACCATGATTTTATGATGCAGCAAGTCCAAAGGACTGAATTGCCTACTCCTGGTTCTATTCTTTGTGAAATGAATCAATGTAGTAGGAACTTAACCCAGAACTTACGTAAGTTTCTGTATTACCTCATGTGTTACCTTAAACTACCTGGCTGTCATAAAACTGGAAGCTGGTGTGTGAGCCTTGGAACAGGATCTGATACTTTTTGACTTAATGTGGTGCCAGGACTTCAATGTGAAAGCACTGACACATTGCTAGATAGGCTTTCATTTTATTCCTTGGCTTCTAATATTTCAAACGGATATCATTGCATTGTTTAGGTATATTTAATATTCTCTTTTCGTCATGTGTTATTTGCCTACACAAACACCCTGATCTATCTCTGTTTTGTGGTGATCATAAAGCAACTACAGT
This sequence comes from Ginglymostoma cirratum, assembly GCA_024137785.1. NCBI lineage: Eukaryota > Metazoa > Chordata > Chondrichthyes > Orectolobiformes > Ginglymostomatidae > Ginglymostoma > Ginglymostoma cirratum. The sequence continues at coordinate 30,955,291 of JAHRHZ010000022.1, read as the reverse complement.
ATCTCCCGATAAAGGTAGGGCATGAAATGTTTCTCTTAAAACATTAAAATATCTGTTTTATTGCTTTTTTTTGCAGGACAATAACATAGTTAAATAATCTCTATTTTTTTTCTGTCCTGAAGCGGTTGTCACTTTCTGGGGTACTGTTCCACAGCTGCTGACACCTGTTGGGATGCGGTTCCCAACCAAGGTGCTGGTATTTCTGGGGGTACACTTCCATTCGTTGTCAGACTCTTGGTACTTTAGATAGTGGACACATTTGAATGGTCATCAACCTCTGAGAGCCCTTTCAGTTGATCCTGATTGTATTTTTTATTGTTTTAATATACACTTTCAATTAGGGTTGCTGCATAGTAATCAGGAATGGGAACTGCTGCTTTTATTTCCCATGACAGCTCAGCTGCTAATTCAGCTGAAATCCACTAATTAAGAAATGACTGTTATTTTATAAAATTTCAGACTCTAACTAAATAAATAGAAAGCGTAGGCATAAAACTCTCCTGGCAAGAGTCTTGAGTCTTTCAAAATTTTCAGGAATGTTGTCTGATTGAACAACGTTACTCTGCTTGTTGATTCTAATCCTCAGAGAAGCAGAATACAAACAAACACAATCAGCAAGAAATGTTTTATTTATTGAAATGAAAGGAACTGTGTAATCTGCATTTCAAAGTCTATTTAATATTATTGGTACCACATATTCCCACATTTTTTTGTTGATATTGAGGATTATTTAAGCATATAATCAAATATCAGTTAACATTATCAAATTGAGACAGTATTGAATAGTTACTACATATTTAATGTTATCGGATTTTTGTTTTATAGTACTGCAGTAATTAATTAACTGAGAATAGCCATTGAATTCAAGTTGGTTGTTTAAGAATAGCCAGTGAGTTCAGAGAAATAGATTGAGATGAGTTTTTTGAGTTTTAGTCACTGATTAGGTTGTATGTATGTGATTATAGTGAGGAATGGATTTGATTAGCTTGGTGATGTAATCAATTTTTGGATTAACAGTAGGATTTTCATTTGCAGTGTTTGACATGATGTAAATGAAACATATTTGCTCAATTTGTAAAGAACAATTGCTGAAGTTTTCAGAAACTATAGATGTAAATTATTATTCAGTGAACATGGAAGGAACTTGAAGAAAGACAAGCATTCAATTCTTTCTTAAGGATCACGAACTTCCAATAATTCAATTATTTCTGTCCTTCTATTCCTCCTTGTTCATGTTTATTGTACAATTGAGAATCTTCACGAGTTCGCTGCTCCCGGTAACATTAACACTCGCAGTCAAGAAACATGAAACAGTGAGTTAACAATAACTTTCCGTACAGAGGGCTAGCTAACCTCCACTGAAAATGACACTGGGCCGGGCACCTGAAATCAAGAAAAGAAAATTACACGGATTAAGGATACCACTTATAATTAAATCTATTCCTTGAAGTTTCATCATATGATTTGCCCCACTCCCCAGTTGTTAGTCAACTCAGATATCCATCCTGTGATGTACTACAATGAATTGAAAAACAAAATGCCAAGTAGATGATGTTTGAGCATCATCCAAACAGCCTTTTTTTGTATCTATTTTCAATACACTTATACATGGTAAAGAGCATGAAAAAGAATACTGCTAATATCCCTATGATTTTTCTCCAGTGTACACAGCATTGTCCTGGAGACTGATCTTCACCTGCCGGAGCTCCAGGCCAGCCTCCTGCCTTTTTCCTCATTTGTTCCTGTCCTTCCTTAACTGAGATGAGAACCCCTTTTTACTTTCCCAGAAACTACTCTACTGGGTATGGTCATGAACAAATTATTCCAGAAGCCATGTTTCACTGTGATAAGTTGTGAAATTAATTGAATAAATTTGGTATATAGTGGCTGACATCAGTTCCTTTTGCACTTGGAATACAATGTTGGCAATCAGGCTGTTTACAGCACGTTTCCTGTACAGCACAAGGCTGTTGTTGAAATTTATTTGGCTGATTTGCCGCTAATGTTGCTCCAGGATCCCCATTAATGGCCTACCTGCTTTGCCATTGAATAGCTCCAGGATCTGCACTGAATTCTCTCAAGGTCATTAGTTCAACATTACATGAGTATTGAAGCTAAAACAGAAATTGCTGGAAAAGCTCAGCAAGTCTGGCAGCTTCTATGGAGAAAAAACATTTCTCTCCACAGATGCTGCCAGACCTGCTGAGCTTTTCCAGTGATTTCTGTTTTTGTTTCCAGCATCCACAGTCCTGTTGGTTTTCGTGAGTATTGAAGATGCCCAGGATTATGAATTTGTCATTTTTGGGTACCTAAGAAATAACATGATCTCAGTCTTTATAGGATTGGTTGATGGAGAGATCACATTTCACATCAAATGTTTTTAACTTAGTGCCTGGCTGACTGTTTTGCATCTGTTCAGTTCTCTGACAATCAAAGCTATTTGCATTCAGATCTATCATGGAAATAACTGTCCATGAATGTTCGAACAGTAAATGTAGCAATATTGGAAGGGAAAGATTTGCATTTTAATTTTGGATGTTTTTGACAACAAAAGTGGGCTGCCTTCCAAAATACTGATCAGGCTGTAGAGCAGCAGGCAATTTTTAGGGTGTGCCATGCAGATACATAGTGCTGTCCTAAAAAAGGGCTACTGAGTCATCCTTCAGATCCCAGTATCCACTTGCAATTATTGTGGATTAACTCATTTTCCTGAACCACCAGTTCACAGCTGTTCATCTATAGAATCCAGTGAAACCTTAGCTCCTGTTTCATCGCTTGCCAATCACTACATGGATGATGATCTTGAACATGATGAGAAGAGGAAATATAAAATTAGATTGTTTTTAAAGTGAGGGGAATTTGTTGTGTTTGCCTCCGATTCTGCCTCACACATTTGATTCCAGTGGCAAGACGAGGTTGAGACCAGAAATGTGGAAGACCAGCATCGACTGTGATAAGGCAATATCAGAAAGGATGACTCTGGCTGCCAGTATTCTCGCTGACTTCTCGCTGATCAGTGGGATGGTTGATTAATATAGAAACCATTACACTGAAGAGGAAAATGCTCCTCAGCAGTGTGACCCAACTGCTATGGTCAGTAGGCAAGCTGTTGTCTGTTCACTCCCTTGTTAACCATTAAAATTGTAGTTTGTACTTAGAGGACATGAGGCAGCAGCTAGACTTTCATTCTTGCTGCAGGCTCCAATTAAGACAATATTTTCTTCTCATATGACTATAATGTTTCTGTGGCAAGAATTCAGCTGTCTAGAAGATCATGAAATTCCAAATTATTTGAGGTTGTATCGAATAAAATATTGGATCAATGAAGTTATGATTTCTTAAAGACCTATCAATTAAATTCTCATCTGCAATCTGGTATTCTATTTATTTCAAGAATAAAGCATAACTAGATCATACGACCTCAAAAGAATTCATAGCTTCATTCTGTTTGCATTGCACAGTCCCACCAGTTATATTGACACATTGCTGTTACCTCGATTCTCCCACCGTATGTGGGTGAATGGAAAACACACCAAAGGTTGCAAAGATATCTTTATCAAATGGAACCAGCAGCACAGCTCTACTGAGTGCATGACAAAGCCACTCTTCTCTGCACATGGTGGAAACATTGCCTGTGGAGGTTAAAAATCTGAACTGATGCTGAAGTCTCCACTGTCCAACAACCTCTCTTACTTGTCAGCTGCAACATCTAAGTGAAACCAATACTTAGAATCTTAACACTAACCTAATTATGCTCCAATTTAGTGCAACAAAAAACTGATTGAAGTCCCCTTTAGAGATGACTTTGTCTGAAATCATCAGAGCTTCATAAATCAGTAGGTTACATTGCTGTGTTCGATATACATAAGAGCAGCAGGCAAAATTTCCCCAAAGTGGCCAAATCTCCCAGAAAAACTAAATCGTGGGAATAGCCAATCAAAAAAAAAGTCTCCTTCCTATGTAGAACTGAGAAATTTTGAAAAGAGCTGTTCCATAATTACAGGCTGCTTGCCCCCCACCTTTGTTGTTGATCTGTTTGTTAGTGAGCCTATCAGCAGCAAGTGTCAGAGGGAAACAGCAAGAAAGTGAATAATGGCCCAGTGGAGCACATCTATAGGGTGAGGCCAGCAGTGGGGGAATAGTCAGTTTGCTGGCTGAGGTGGGAGTCTGCTGGTTGAGGCAATAAGTGAGTGGCCAGAAAGGAGCTAAAGGGGAATGGGGACAAAATAAGTGGCTTCAAAAGACAGGGATGGGCTGAGGACCAAATATCTGCAAAGGGAGTGATGTATACAAGGAAGTGGCTGCAAAAGTAGAGAGGGAGGAAAGCTGCCAGGATAAACCCGTCAGCAAAGGAATACCTAGCTAACTGGGAGTCAGGAAAACCTGAAGTCACGGGCGGTGAATTCCTTGAAAATTATTCTTTTTTATGAAGTGTATTTCAGTTGTTGAAAAGAAGCATACGTTGCTAACGCATGGCTGTTGTCTGGTGACAATTTCAAGATTGTGTGGCCCAGAAAATTTAAGCTGTTGTGTCTTGACGTTTAATGGCAGGTTGATAATTATTGAGGATATCAATGAATCATTCTGCCCTGTGCGTCTAGATATGCTATACGTCAACACAAACGCAGAAGGTAATGTTACTACCTGACTGCACCTCATTCTAATGAAGTAATTAGGGAGAATGAAAAGGTAACCCCTGAAAATCAAAACGTAGCCCTCAAGAACTCTCAAACAGAGACCTCGGTCAGGGGACAAAAGAAACATTTTGACTGCTGGTACGCAGAAGAAATGAACCACCCAAAATAGCTGGGAAAATTACTTTGTTATAAGCGGACCCTTAGCAATTCAGTACTGCAATAATGGAAATAGTCCGTGCCATTTGCACGAAGAGGTTTATGAGGTGATTAAAGTTTTCACTTGTAATGTTATATGTTAATGTTTTATAACTGTTTACCTGTAGTTATTACCTGTTGTAATAAATAGTAATTATTGTTAAGTACAAAATCCTGGTCCATGTTTTCTGTCACACTGGGCCTGAAAATTGGGTAAATTGGAGAATCTTTGTGTGCCAATTTAAAATCTTCAACTTCTGTGATGGCAGTAGTAACAGTGAGACTTGGTCTCTAGCACTATCACAGCGAGTTGTGACACCAATCACAAGCGTATGAATTAGAAAACACACTCAATCTAAATTTACCTGAAACATAACATAGTGATAAAACATTTGTAAGATTATCAGGTTACAAACAAGAGTATTGGTGTTAAAATATAACTTCACTTAAAGAAAGTAATATCCGACCTTTTATTTAAGAACACGACTTTATTAGATACTCTTTGGAGAATGGTAAAGTGGGAAAACTTGCAAGTAGGTCACTGTATCGAGAAGATGACAAGGTGGAGGGATGCTGGGAGTTTGTCAAATTATAAACCATTTAGTCAGAATGGACAAGACTTTGAAGGTTGTTCATCTGTCTATGTGTTAGAAGTTTGGGGCCATTTAACAGCATGAAAAGAGAGATTGTTTGAAAGAGTTTAGCGTCATAAAAACCAGCTCAAGAAAGTTAGAGATTGAAGGTGTTTGGGGTCAGCTGCCGCCTCTGCTGTTCCTTGTCAATGTGACAACTGTGTTTGGAACAGAAATTGAGGTGCAACATCACAGGAACATCGTAAATAAATTGGCTGGAACCAGTTATTGCTCTACTGTCAGGAAACACACTATCGTGGCATGTCTCCTACTGGAACCAAAGACTCATTGGGAAAGAATAATTTAAGCTGTAGTTTTTAAAGTCGCATAGAGAATGTAAAAATTTATAGGCCCAGGGGAGGGAACTTATTTGTGAGCAAGGCAAAGGAATTTTTGCTTTCTTCTAATATCCAGTTTATAGTAAAGAGTACTGAGTGAGATTAAATTAAATTAAAGTCAGTCAAAGTAAGGTTGAGGAGTGGCAGAGAATGCCACAACTGTGGCATAAGGGGAGTTGTGGACCCTCCATGTGACTTGGATGAACTACGTTCAGGACGTGTCGCCAGCTAGACAATCTAGAGCTCCACGTTTTGGAAGTTGAATGGGACTGGAATCACTTTGACGCATCTGCAAGGCAGAGAACAGTGTGGGAAGTACGTTCAGAGAGATTGTCAGCCGTAAGTTAGGGGTAAGCAGGCAGATAGGGGGAATAGATGACCACCTGACAGTCATAGAGAAACAAGCAGGTAGGGCAGGAGTCTCCAGAGGACTCGCTCCCAATCTGGTTTTCCATTCTTGATACTGTGCAGAGTTCCTCAGAGCATTGCAGCAAGAGTCAAGCCTGTAGAACCATAGATAGTTCAGCTGTTCAACTTCCTGACCTTAGAGCTCAATCAGTAAGAATAGACAACAACACCTCCTCCACAATAATCCTCAACACCAGTGCCCCATAAGGCTGCGTACTCAGCCCCCTACAATACCCTTTGTACACATGATTGTCTGGCCAAATTCTGCCCCCAACTCCATTTACAAGTTTGCTGATGTTTGATGATTGTTGGTCAGATCTCAAATGACAAGACAGAATACAGGAAAGAGATTGAGTGCTTAGCAGCCTTGTGTAAAGACAACAATCTCAGCAAAACGAAGGAGCTGTTCGTTGACTTCAGGAAGCAGAGTGGAGGGCATGTCCCTGTCTGCATCAATGGTGCTGAGGTGGAGACGGTTGAAAACATCAGGTTCCTGGGAGTGATTCTCACCAACAATGTGTCATGTTCCACCGATGTCGATGCGACGGTCAAAAAAGCACAACAATGTCTCTACATCCTCAACAGCCTCAGGAAATTTGGCATGACCACAAAGATTCTAACCAATTTTGTAGATGCACCTTAGAAAGCATCCTATCTGGATGCATCATAGCGCGGTGTGTCAACTGCTGTCCCCAGCACCGCAAGAAACTACGGAGAGTTGTGAATACAGCCCAGTCCATCATGCGAACCAGTCTTCCATCCGTTGACTCCAGCTATACTTCCCAACACTCGGGAATGCCAACAGAATTGAAGACCTCTCCCACCCTGGTAATACTCTCTTCCACCCTCTTCCGTCAGACAGTAGATATAAAAATTTGAATACTTGTACAATCAGCTTCAAGAATTGCCACCCAGGTTGATAGGGTTGTTAAGAAGGCGTACGGTGTGTTAGGTTTTATTGGTAGAAGGATTGAGTTTCGGAGCCTTGAGGTCATGTTGCAGCTGTACAAAACTCTGGTGCGGCCGCACTTGGAGTATTGCGTGCAGTTCTGGTCACCGCATTATAAGAAGGATGTGGAAGCATTGGAAAGGGTGCAGAGGAGATTTACCAGGATATTGCCTGGTATGGAGGGAAGGTCTTATGAGGAAAGGCTAAGGGACTTGAGGCTGTTTTCGTTAGAGAGAAGAAGGTTAAGAGGTGACTTAATAGAGACATACAAGATGATCAGAGGATTAGATAGGGTGGACAGTGAGAGCCTTTTTCCTCAGATGGTGACGGCTAGCACGAGGGGACATAGCTTTAAATTGAGGGGTGATAGATATAGGACAGACGTCAGAGGTAGATTCTTTACTCAGAGAATAGTCAGGGCATGGAATGCCTAGCCTGCAGCAGTTGTAGACTCGCCAACTTTAAGGGCATTTAAATGGTTGTTGGATAAACATATGGATGATAATGGAATAGTGTAAGTTAGATGGGCTTCAGATTGGTTTCACAGGTCGGCGCAACATCGAGGGCCGAAGGGCCTGTACTGCGCTGTAATGTTCTATGCTCTATGTTCTAATAGCTTCTTCCCTACTGTTATCAGACTTTTGAACGGACGTCTCAAATGTTAATGTTGATCTATCTCTCTGTGGCTGTGACACTGTATTCTACACTCTGTTCTGCTATCCTGATGCACTTTGTTTGGTACAATCTGCCTGTAGAGCACACAAAATAACACTTTTCACTCTATCCCAGTACATGTGACAACAATAAATCAAACTCAAACTATATAGAGGGGAAGGAAGAAGAGTGTAAGGGAAGTACTGGTAGTGGATTCTTTAGTTAGGGGAACAGATAGGCATTTCTGTGGCCATCAGCATGATTCCAGGATGATACGCCACATCCCTGTTGCTGGGATCAAGAATATCAGAGAGTGGCTGCAGGATATTCTTGTAGAGGATGAGGAATAGTCAGAGGATTTTACAATGTGTCTTTTTCTGATCTTTGAAACTGCATTCCTTGGGTACAGGAAACAACAAGCATATAATTACTGTATGGTTGGCATTAGCATTTGTGTCCTGGTCACTCAAGGCTGTGAAAGTATATTTCTGAGGTGTACACTGATTTTAAATTGCTAGTTATATTTATATTTAAGACAAAACATCAAAATATATTTTGTATTTTGTTTTTATTTTGAGCTCCTATTGACTGTTTGCTCTATCCACAGGACTAGAATCAGTGAACCCTGAGGAGTTTGTGTGACCTTTTCCAGATGGTGGCACATAGCAAACCAGTGAAGGAACAGGACAATGCTGGGGTAAGTCACTAGTCAATTTCTAAGCAAAGACTAGTGTCATGGGTAAAATAGCCTTGTTGAGACTTCCTTGCTGTGCTCCTGCTCAGCTGCCAAAACTTTGGTGGAAACTTATTCACCTGTACGTTTGGAGTTTCTGCCAATCAGTCTTCAAAGTTATGGTGCTTGACTGGATCAGGACCTGAGGAAATTTCGGATACTGTACTGCTTGAATTCTCCTATTCCCCTATGAGTAAATAATTTGCATGGTGCAGTACTGGGCCCAACACACCAGAAATATCCTGGGTGTAATTCCTGTTCTGTGTTGCATTCACAGTTCTCATTACAATTGGTCTGACTGTTACTTGCTTCGGGAAACTTTAAAAGGACAGCTGCTTTCCCTGCTTGAACATATATGTGTATGGATGGGTGTCTTTCAAAGAGCTGATGTGGCCTGAATGGCCTCCATCTGCAATGTATGATTAATGATTCTATTCGAGCAGCCCTGGATTTGAGCCAGCAAAATAACCAACCTCAGAAGAAATGAGTGAGGATGTGGAAATTACAACATATTGCAATTCCAGACAAATCAAGCTACCCACAGGAGCAACCCTCACTACTCTTGACTCTATAAATTAGAAGCTGAAGCAACCAGATTATCAAAAATTAAGAATAACACTATAAGAGTAGGTTTACGTATTACATTGAATTTCCAAATACCCTCAACAACCTGGCCTCTTTAATTAAAACTAAGTTGTTCAGTAAATAAATTATTTCTCTGGAAAATAAATGCATTCAAAAGCTTGAACAGCATTAAGGTGAGTTTTGTGATGAGCTTTTCCTAATTTGTTGCTAGTGACAATCTGCTCACTGCACCTTGCAAGTGCCAGAAATACTTATAACAAAGGTTTGCTGTTTTCTAAAGAACAAAACAGCATTGTGAAGATACAGGGAGAAATATGTTCAATAAGTGGTGGAAATCCAAAGGCCACTGTGAAGTTGTAGAGCTGTTGAATGGAATGCTAATGTGCTCACTTCATGACAGCAGGAGATTAGATGTTCTCCCTTTCCATTCAGGAGTGAAAATGAGAATAATGGAAGTCATCAAATATGCATTTGCAGCCAGTAGGCTGTCACAATAGTGATCAAATATGGTTTGCGTAGCAATGCGTACAAGTATTCAGATGATCCCTCGTTTCTTCACTGAATGAAAATGAATCTTTGGAAATGTAAACAATTTTCCTATTAAGCTACTGCAAGAACAGAAAACAGCACAAGGCAGGATGTTGAAGCCCTCAATGAGTGACAGGGGATAACGAGGTAGGAAGTTCAGCAACGCAACTATTGTATGACTCACTGCCATATTGTAGGCATCTGATGCTTCTTCAACAAGGCACAGTGCATATAAGCAGTCAGACTAGAACCTGTTGTGCTTTGCCTTGAATTTTATTCATGAAGGGAGCAATGTATTGAAGTAATTTTGAGGTTAACATGTATGTGAGCATGTGTATTTGACCATAATACACTGAAATGGGATAGCTAGTGAAAGTTTAAGTCATGTAAAAAAAACATGTTCTTTATGGTAGATGTTAAAGAAGGCTTGTTGTATATGGGTTTGTACTCATCCTTTAAGGAATCCTTTAAACAGCTTTGGTAACTAAATCAACCTGAGATGAATTACTGTTAATTAAAGGTGCATTGCCTTCATTAAAAAGAATCAACTTTTTTACTTTGACAAGGACATAAACCATCTCAACGTTTCACACCATTTGTACATAGCAACACAAATAATGAATGCTCTTTATATTGAATTAAACAGAGATGCTTCATTAGAGCTGTACGTTGTTTCTAATGGCTGTCCCCAGAGACCATGTTGCTCCTTGTGTTAGGAGGCAGGTCTAGTTCCTGGTGTAAATGTTACACTGTAACTGTATGGGACAGGCTTGGACGACCAACTGATCTTTCTCCTCGCCATTGTTTATACATGTTCATACAACTCAAATATGGAAACAAGCCAGCCAGCCAAAGTTATTTGTATTAGTGTTTATCTTTCATGTGAGCAGAAGCAATACAAGTTATATGTAGCTGCTCCATTCTATGTGTTTTTACTCTCTTTTCTTTCAGCTCCAATCTAGAGATATTTAGGTTCACAATATATTCTTCCAGACAAAATGTTTCTCTGTTCTGTGAAAATCTGAGGTTTTTTTCATAAAGGCCAGAAAGTAATTTTGAACATTGAGTTCAAATCACATTTTCAAGAAATCATGTGATTCCAGCTAAAAGGTTAGCAAGTTACCTGACGAGGTAGTTGCTAGGGTGATGAAACACATTTGAGGTTTATGAGTACCAGAGAGAGGAAGAGAGGGCCAGATGCAGGTTCACACAAAGGGAAGAGGTCCATTTCAGCAGGGATGCTGTCAGCAATAGTCTCCATGCAGTCAGACCAAGGTAGAAGTCCCTGAATTATTTCAAGTCATGACAAGAAAGCCCCAAAAGCCAAAGATTTTGAAATTTCGACAGGAAGACATCTTATAAGATTGTTAAAGACATGAATTTAGGAAGCCCATGTTCTGGAGTAAAAGTGAGCTGTGTTGGCAGCTTGTTTTGAAGATTTTGGGGAAAGATAGCAACTGAAGAAAATAGCTTTGAGTGTATGAGCAGAAATTGTGTCAAAAGGGAACTGCTTACATCAATTCCAGCTGAACATAATTTAGCAGGGAGATAAGGGTAAGTCTTCACTGAGATTTGATTGTCTGTGAGATTATTGCTGGGCTGGAAAGAATGAATCATTCTTTCTGGTGTTTGTAATGAGATCTTTCAATTTTTTTTCATTTCTAGTGTAAAATAGTTCCGGTTTTTCTTTTGTGTAATAAGCCTTTATGTCCTTTTGTTAAAAGTATTTTGATACCTCATTGCTGTGTTCATTGGCTGACCTTCATAGTAAAAAGAAACAAGCTCCAAAACCTTATTTTTTAAAAATTTATTCATGGGATGTGGGCTTCTCTGGCTGAGCCAGATTTTAATATCCATTGGTAGTTACCCTTGGCAAGGTGGTGGTGAACTGCATTCTTAAATCACTGCAATCCATTTGGTGTAGGCAGACTCACAATGCCGTTAAAGAGGGAATTCCAAGATTTTTATCCAGTGACCCTAATAGAACAGTGATACATTTCCTAGTCAGGATGGTGAGTGATTTGGCTTCAAACCTATAGGTGGTGATGTTCTCATGTATCTGCTGCCCTTATCTGTCCTGATGGTAGTTGTCAAGGGTTTATAAAATGATGTTAAGGAGTCTTGATGAATTTCTGCAGTCCATCTTGTAAACAGGATCCACTTCTGCAACTAAGCATCACAAGTAGATGTGGATATGGATATGTGCCAATCAAGCGGGATGGTGACAAAGTTCTTTAATGTTGTTGGAGCTGCACTCACCCAGGCAAGTGGGGAATATTTCATCACACTGATTACTTGTGCTCAGTACATTGTGGACAGGCTGTTGAGAATTAAGAGGCAAGTTATTTGTTGTTACTCTGACTTTCTCTTATAACTATAGTATTTATATGGCTAGTTCATTTCAATTTCTGGTCAATGGTAACCCTCAGGATGTTCATAGTGGGGGGATTCAGTGATAGTAACGCAATGGAATGTCAAGAAGCAATGGTTAAGTTGTCTCTTGTTGGAAATAGTCATTGCTTGACATTTGTGTGGTGTGAATGTTATTTGCCAGCTGTCAGCTCAAGCCTGGATATAGTCCAGGTCTTGTTGCATTTAGGCATGAAAACTTTAGTATCTAGAATTCCAGAATTCTAGAATTCACACTCTGAGTCTGAAGATCGATCAAGTTGAATTCCACTCTGTGTGGCTCTGACTTGTTCTGTATTACGGTAAATAGGGATCATAACACTAGCCTTACTTATTTATCTGGTCTCCCCTTAAATTGATATTTCAAAGAATACATTCCAAGCCTCGCAGTCCTTTCTAAAATCTTTGTACCGTATCTATTTATTGTAGAATCAGCCCTGATCCCCTGTCTAGTGCACTAACAAATGTAGCCTGGAGCCCTAAACGGGACACAGTCTAAACAATGGCCATATTGAAGTTTTATACAGATTAAGTACTCTATCTTCACTTCTATATTCTGTATGTTGTGCAATTAAACCCGGAATTTCATTGGCTTTATAAGGGACTTATTTACCTCAAAGGCTGCTTTTAAGAACGTATAATCCCCACATTCTGCTGTTCTTCCCACATCATCCAACTTTATCACATTCAAAATATTGGCCTTTGTGTAACAATCAAATGTACCAGCTCATACACACTGGCACTAAATTCTATCTGGCACTTTTTGCCTATTCAGCCATCTGAACAATATCTCTCTGCAGCTCCCTTTGGTTCGTAAACTGATTTACAATTCCTATAGATATTAAGAACCTAAAAATAGAAGCAAGAGTAGATAATAGTTGAGCCTGCTCTTCCATTAGACACAAATATGACTAATCTTCTGCCTGATCTCCACTTTCCCACCCACCCTCCATAATCCCTTGATACACATTGACAACCATTAATAAAACCAAAAGAAGTATGGCTTATAAATAATTGAATAACAAGTAGTTTGGGAATAGGATAGATTAATTACGGGATGAATATGAAGCAGATTAGGATGGGTTTAGAGTGCGAGTGCATGAGCACAGTGTCCTAAATTAGCTATTTGCAATTGGATCATGAACAAGATGCAGAGTTTTGGGTTGGCAAGCAATAACTAATGGAATGCCACAGAGATAATTGCTGCAGCCTCACCTATTTACAATCTATACCAATGAGATGGATGAAGGGACTAAATATATTATAGCCTCATGAGTCAATGGCACCAAAGTAGGTAGCTAAGTCTAGAGAAGCTGTAAAAGGATATAGATAATTTAAGTGTGTGCAAAAATTTGTAATATAGCATGTAGTATTTATAATATGAGAAAACGTGAACCTGCCCACTTTGGGAGGAAGAACATAAAAACTGTATATCATTTAAATGCAGATAGATCTCAGAAGTCAGCAGTACAGAGGGATTAGGATGCCCTGGAACAAGAATGAGAAAAAGTTAGCAAGCAGGTACAACAAAGTCATGGAAGACAAATGCAGTATTAGCGTTTATTGTGAAGGGATTGGGATATAAAAGGAGGGACATTTTACTGAAGTTGTACAGCGTTTTTGTGAGACCATAGCAGGTGTATTGTGCACAATTATGGTCTACTTGAAAAAAATATATAAGTGTATCAGAAGCTGTTCAGAGAAGATTCATTTGACTAATTCCTGGGATGCAAACTTTATCTTAGGAAGAAAGGTGTAACATGTTGGGCTTTTATCCACTAGAGCTTTTCTTTTATTTTTTTCACAGGATGTGGGCATAATTTCTCTCCCATCTCTAATTTTTCTTGAGAAGATGACTACGAGCTGCTTTCTTGAACAACATAGTCCTTGGGAAGTGGACACACAGTGTTATCAGGGAGGGAGTTCCAGGATTGTGATCCAGTGCCAATGAAGGAATGGCAAAATAGTTCCAAATAGTGGTTTTGAAGGGAATTTGCAGATGGTGATGTTCCTATGCCTTTATCCTTTTGGGTGTTTTGAGGTTGTAGGTTTTGAAGTTACTGTTAAAGGACCCTTGGTGAGTTACTGCTCTGTATCTTGTAGATGGTACACTACTACTATGTATCAGTGTTGCATAGAGTAAATATTTAAAGTGATGGATGGTTGCTAGTCATTCGGGCCACTTTGTCCTAGATTGTGGCAAACTTTTTGAGTGTTGTTGTGGCCACACTTATATAGGCAAGTGGGAAGAATTCCATCATATTCATGACACAAAACAGGTGGTGGACAGGCTTCAGGAAATCAGGAAATTAGTTCTTTTTTGGATTTCCAGCCCAGATGTTCTGGATGCTGTGTTTGTACAATGAGCCCAGTCCAGTTTCTGGTGTATGTAAATCCACAGGATGTTGAGACTGGGGGTGCTCAGGGATGGTAATGCCATTGAATATCAAGGACTATGGTAAGACCTGTCTTGTTTGAGATGGTCATTGCCTGGCACTTTTATGCTGTGAAGTTACTTGCCACTTATCAGCCCAATCTGGATATTAACACATTCTCACATTTTGATCACTTAATCAGAACTGTCAACATCTTTTCTTCCTCAGCACTCTATACCCCACCACTCCCACACACCCACCCCCTCTCCCTAACTATAGCATAAATGCTGCCCCCACCACATTTCACTTCAGCTCTGATGAAGGTCATCCAACAGTAACTTGCTGTTTCTCCATGGATGCTGTCTGACCTGCTGTGGTCTCAGCATGAGTTGTTTTCAGTACAGACTCCAGCCACTGCAGAAATTTGCTCCTACACTGGATATTAAGCAGGTTTTGCTGTACGTGCAAATGGACTGCTTCTGAATCTGAGGAGTTGTGTATAGTGCTGAACATTATGAAATCTTCTGATTTTTGATGTGATGATGGAGGAAAGGTCATTGATGAAGTGGCTGAAGATGGTTCGAGCCAGGACACTACTCTGAGGAATTCATGCATCTTTGTCCCGGACATGAGATGATTGACCTGCAACAACCACAACCATCTACTTTTGCGCTAGGTATGATTCCAACCAGTGCAGAGTTGACCCTGATTTCCATTGACTCCAGTTTTTGCAAGGACTCCTCAATGTCAAACTCTGTCAAATAGCCACAATGTGGAGAGGCCAGTGTTGAACTGGGATGGACAAGGTCAGAAATCGCACAACCCAGGTTATAGTTCACCTGGTTTATTTGAAAACTCAAGCTTTCGGAGCCTCAGTCCTTCTTCAGGTGTTAGTGAGAGAGGTAGTGTCAGACACAGAATTTATAAGTAAAAGATCAAAGGTTCATGAGGATGTACTAAACAAACCTAAGATGCTGATAAATCTTTAATCAGTTAAAAGGTTTTAATTGTTTAATATGTATATGTAAATACCTGAGTTCCTTTCAAGTCACGGTCCTGACGGAACGAAAGGTTTTATTTGTGTAAAGAAGAGATGACATTTGAGGTCATACAATGTATGCTAGGTGTGAACGAATCTGTTTGTGTTTTAGTTTGTAAAGTAAATTTATAAAGTAAAGTAAATTAAAGTAAAATAAATTTATTTCTAAAGTAGGTATTTATAAAACACCATATTGATTGACTGTCTATAAATTGTGTACTTTTTGAACAAAATAAAATGTATCTCCAAATTCATCCAATAGATTTATGTGTGTGTGTGTGTGTGTGTATGCATGCATGTGTGAGAGTGTATAGGGTGGTGGGGTCACATGTGGTGCGACATGAACCCCAGGTCACGGTTGAGGCCATCCTCATGGGTACCGAACTTGGGCTATTAGCCTCTGCTTGGCGACTCTGCATTGTTGTGTATCCCAAAGTCCACTTTGGAGGATGCTTCCTCAAAGATCCGAGGCTCAATGTCCTTGACCGCTGAAGCGTTCTCCTACTAGGTTCACACACACTAGATCCCCCCCCCGCCCTTCACTCACACACACACACACACACACACACACACACACACGTGAATCTATAGGGTGAATTTGTATTTGGAGATACATTTTATTTTGTTCAAAAAGCACACAATTTATAGACAGTCAATATAGTTCTATAAATAACAAGCATGGGGCTGGATGAACACAGCAGGTCAAGCAGCATCATAGGAGCAGGAAAACTTGACGTTTCGGGCCTAAACCCTTCATCAGAAAATCTGATTTTCTGATGAA
>JAHRHZ010000022.1:30913209-30938628 GCA_024137785.1 Ginglymostoma cirratum | reverse complement strand
CCCCCCTCACTCACTCACACACATGTAAATCTACGGGATGAATTTGTATTTGCAGGTACATTTTATTTTCTTCAAAAAGCAGACAATTTACAGACAGTCAGTCAATATGGCACTTTAGAAATTCCTATTTTAGAAATAAAATCAGTCTGACTCCAAACTAAAACACAAACAGATTCTAAGCAAGGTCTCACACCTAACATGCATTGTCTGACCTGAAATATCACCTCTTCTTTACACTGATAAAACCTTTTGTTCTCTCAGGATCATGACTCAAAAGGAATTCAAGGATTTACATATACATATTAATCAATTAAAACCTTCTAACTGATTAAAGATTTAACAGCATCTTAGGTTTGTTCAGTACATCCTCATCAATGGTGTGAACTTTTGATCTTTTAGTTATGAACTCTGTTTCTGATACTACTTCTCTCACTAACACCTGAAGAAGGACTGAGGCCCTGAAAGCTTTGTTTTCAAATAAACCAGTTGGGCTGTAACCTGGTGTTCTGTGATTTCTGGCTCTGATCAAATAATGCCTTGATGTCAAGGGCAGTCACTCTCACCTCAGTTCTGCTCTTTTGTCAATGTTTGAACTAAGGCTATAGTGAGATCAGGAGCTGTATTGCCCTGGGTGAACCAGATTAAGCATCAGTGAGCAAGGTATTGCTGAGTAAATCCCACTTGTCTGCTCTGTTGATGATACTTTGTATCACTTTGCACATTCTGGGAAATAGACTGATGGAATGGTAATTGACTGGTTGAGATTTGTCATGCTTTTTGTGAAAGGAACATACCTGTGCAATTTTCCCGTTGCACAGTAACTGTCAGACTTATAGCCACCCCCAATGTCATCCCAATACCAGCACCCCCTCTCATCCTCACCTCCTTGACCTGTCTGTCTTCTCTCCCACTTATCCACTCCTCCCACCTCACTAATCAATCCCCATCCCCACTTCCTACCTGCACTCACCTTTACTTGCTTCATCCCCGCCTCCTTGACCTGTCCGTCTTCTCTCCCACCCTATCCGCTCCACTATCTACCTGCTATCACCGTCCCTCCCTCTCTCTATTTATTTCAGAGCCCCCCTTCCCCTCCCCCATTTCTGAGGAAGGGTCCTGACTCGAAACATCAGCTTTCCTGCTCCTCTGATGCTGCCTGGCATGCTGTGTTCCTTCAGCTCCACACCTTGTTATCTCAGACTCCAGCATCAGCAGTTCTTACTATTTCTGAGAGAGTTATAACTGTACTTGAACAGCTTGGCCAGGTATGCAAATAGTTCTGAACACATGTTTTCAATACTATTGCCAGAATGTATTCAGGTCCTACAGCCTTTGCAAAATCCATTGCCTTCAAATGTTTCTTAATGTGACTTGGAGTAAATTGAACCGGCTGAATACTGGCATCCGTAATGCTGGGGACTTCTGTAGCAGGCTGGGAAGGATTATCCACGTGACAATTATGGCTGAAGATGTTGCAAATTCTTCTGCTGTGCCTTTTAAACTGATGTACTGGACTGATGGAGTTTTGGTGTGGGTCCTCCTCCACCTCTGATGTGTTTAGTAGTCTCCAACATTAATGAATGGATTTGACAGGACTGCAGAGTTCGGACACATTCCCCTCTCCTCCCCTCCCTCGTCAGACTTCTGCAAGGTCTGCTCCCTCCAGGACACTCTCCACCCAACCATCCCAACCCCTCCCACACCCAGTCTCAGACCACTAGCAACTGCAGAAGATGTAACACCTGCCTGCTTATTTCCTCCCTCCTCAGTATCCAAGGGCCCAAGTACACCTTTCAGGTGAAGCAGTACTTTACCTGCACTTCACTCAATCAAGTCTACTCCATTCGATATTCACAATGTGGTCTCCTCCACACTGGGGAAACGAAACGTAGACTAGGTGACCGTTTCGCAAAACACAGACATTCTGTCCGCAAAAAAGACCCTGAGCTTCCCGCTGCCTGCCATTTCAACACACCATCCTGGTGTTTCCTGGCCAACATCTCTGTCTCATGTTTGCTACAGTGCTCCAGCTCGGTGCAATTTGGAAGTGCAATTTTAGGGCTTTGAACACCTTCCCCATGCTTTCCCCCACCCCTACATACCAGACCTTGTTATCACAGTCTGCTATTACACACAACCCATTGTTAGCTGCTAATAATCCCCATTAGCAGCTATTCATTTTCCTAGGCTGACTGTTATCCACTCCTTTGTCTGCCCAACTGTTTTTCTTTCTCTTTGGGATCTATCTCCACCTATCGTTTATTCCTTACCCCCTCCCCCCACGCTATCCTCTGCACAAAAACCAACATTTTCCTAAAAATCATCAGTTCTGAAGCAGGGTCACTGGACCCGAAATGTTAACTCTGATTTTCTCCACAGATGCTGCCAGACCTGCTGAGTTTTTCCAGCAATTTCTCTTTTTGCTGCTGAAGAGTTTAGATTTGTTTGATCGGTTGGGGAATCACTTCACCCTTCAGCATAATGTCCTTGGTCCAACCATCTTCAGCTGCTTCACTAATGACCTTTCCTCAATCATGAAGTCAGAACTGGGGATGTTTGCTGATTCTTGCATAATATTTAGCACCATTTGCGACTCCTCTGATACTGAAACAATGCATGTCCTTATGCAACAAGACCGGACAACATCTTGGCATGGGCTGATAAATGACAGGTAACATTTGCATTGCACGTGTGCCAGGCAATAACCATCTCCAACAAGAGAGAATCTAAACATCACCCTTTGATGTTCAATTACCTTACTGTACCTAGAACACCCACTGTCAACATCCTGCAGGTTACCATTGATCAGAAACTGAACTGGATAACGCCATCTAAATCTTATGACTACAACAGTGATTCAGAAGCTAGGAAATTTGCAGCAAGTAATGCATTTCCTCAAACTCCATCCACCATCAGTGAATCACAAGTGAGGACCATGATGGAATATTCTCCAGTTGCCTGAAAGAGTGCAGCTCCAACAGCACTCCAGAAACTCGACAGCATCCAGGACAACTTGACAACAGCCCACTTGATTGGCATTCTATCCAGCACTTTGAACATTCACTCCTGTCACCACCAACATGCAGTCATAGCTGTGTTTAACATCTACAATATGTACTGCGGTAATTCACCAAAGCTTCTTCAACAGCATCTTCCAAATCTGCAACCTCAACCATCTAGAAGAACAAGAGCAGCAGATGCATCTGCAAGTGCATCTACAAACTAAATACCATTCTGATTTGGATATATATTGCCATTCCTTCAAATTCCTGAAATTACATTCCTAGCAGCACCGTGAGTGTCCCCACGCACCAAGAATTGCAGTAGTTCAAGATAGCAACTCACCGCCATAGCAGGGACTGAATTTATTTGGATAGCTCTTTCAAAGAATTGACGAGGTAATATGAACCCAACCACCTTCCTTATTCTTCACAGTATCATTCAATGAATCATGCATGTTTTAACAGGACTCCAAATGTACAACGATAGAAAGGGACACAAACTTTTATCAGTATTGACAATTCAAATAATGCTGCTTAGCATATATTAAATGTTTTGAATTTAAGATATATTTCCTTCTTCCTCATGAAAGGTTTGATTAAAAGAGCACTGACCTGAAACGTTGTCTTGTTTTTCTCCTCAGATGCTACCTGACCTGGTGAGTTTTTCCACCATTCTTTGCTCTTACTTCAGATTTGCAGCACCCACAAAATTTAATTTTATATCTCCTTCCTCCTTCTTCCTCCATTTCTGACATCCTTGTGTATCTGATGAGTTGTACTATTTCTGTCTAGATCTTTCCCTGTCCCACTGCAAACATAATTAAGAATGGCTAGGGAAAGAAAACCAGGAAATTGTAAATCTGTTAGTCTAGCTTCAGTTATTATTGGAATCCATCATTCATAACAAAGTGACTGAGCACTTTGAGAAATTTGAGCAGTTCAGGACAGTCAATATCAATCGGCAAAGAGTAGGTCACAGTAACAGGAGCCTAACTGAATCTTTTAAAGAAGCCTCTAAGGTTGTAGACAGGGAAATATCTATAGTTGTCGTTTATTTGGACTTCCAAGATGCATAAGCTTTGATGTAAGTGGCTGCTAAAATTAGACTTCAAAGAATTGAAGGTTTATTTGTGTCATAAATTGGTTAACTTGTAAAAGACAGAGATTAGAGATAATAAACATTTATACATGTTGGAAAGATGTGGTGAGAAGTGTCCCATAAGGATCTGTGCAGAGTATCAATTCCTTATTATTTTAATGAGTTGGATAATACAAAAGAGAACCATTTATCAAAGTTTGCCAGTGGCACTAAGATTGGCGTAGTAAGTAGTGTAGATGGGAGTGTAAAATTACAAAGAGACTTTGATGGATTAGGTGAGTGAATAAAACTGACAGATCAATTTCAACAGAGGCAACTGTGAGATAATTCATTTTGGTCTGAAAAGGTAGATCGAAATATTCAATAATCAATGAAAAATTAGCAACAATGGAACTCCAAAGGGACGTGATGGTTTATATACACAAAATATTAATTTTTTTATTATTCATCCATGGGAAGTGGGCATCATTGGATAGGCATTTATTGCCCATCCCTAATTGCGCAGAAGGGATTTAAGAGTCAACTACATTGCTTTAGGTCTGATGTCACATGTCGACCAGACCAGGTGAGAATGGCAGATATCCTTCTCTAAAGGACATTAGTGAAGCATATGGGTTTTTCCGACAATCAACATGGTTGTGTTGTCATCATTAGACTCTTATTTCCAGAAGTTTATTGAATTCAGACATCACCATCCTTTGTAGCAGGATTGAAACCCGGGTCTCCAGAGCATTACCTAGGTCTCTGGATTAACAGCCTAACAATAATACCACGAGGATATCACCTACCCCATAAAATATGAAAATGTTTTAATTAGGTCCAAAATTATCAGTAAGTCAAATCTATTAACCTTTCAGAGCTGGAAATATACAAGAGAAGTTTTGTTAAAACTACACATAACCCTGCACGACCACAAGTGGAGTTTTCTTCACTGTTCTGGACATCATACTTTAGAGGGGTTATATCGATCCTGGAAAGAACGTACAGCACATACACCAAAATATTATCTGAGCTCCAAAGTTTAAATTATGAGGATAAATTACTTAGGTGTAACTTATATTCAATGAAGATGGACTATCAATTTGATCGAGGATTTAGGATTTTTTAAAAAATCAATGGCAAAGAAAAACTATATTTAGCCAGTCAGGAGTCTCGGGCAAAGTAGTACATCCTGAAAATTTGAGACAGATCATTCTTGAGAGGAGTTAGGAAACATTTCTTCAAGCAAAAATGTGGAGCACTTTTCCACAAAAAAGCAGTAGGTGCTAGCTTAATCAATCATTGGATGTATTGTGATAGGTTTGCTAGTCTAGGTATGAAGTGATGACGGAGTAAAGACTGATGAGTGGCATTGGAATCCAAATCAACCACGATTTCATAGAAAGTAGAACTGGCTTCAATGGCCTGCTCCTTTTCCCATGTTCATTTACATACTAGTCATTGTGTGCAGCGTAAGTATGACTTTATAACTGTGTGTCAAGCTTTTCTTACATACTGAATTTGTGTCTGTTTTTGGGAATCTCTTCCCTTGTATTCCTGCAGACAGTAATCAAGCCCATTTGTACATGAGGCCTGCTAGGTCTCAACCTCACATCCCTGTGCTGCTCACCTGGCTAATTAAACATAGGTTGTGGTGACTTTTTTTCAGAATATGAGGCTATTGACTTTTTCTGGTATAAAACAGCCTTTTATTTGCATAGCAAATATTAAATATAAAGTACATGATACTGCACTTTCAACAGATAGGGCAGCACCTGTCCTACTTACACCTGCTGTCATTTGAAGAATACTGCTGTTATTTGTTTAAATAATTAAAACTATACATGTGGGTTAATTCACTGAAGTATATAATTGTTCACAAAAGCCAGTTCTAGACTTGATAAATATTAAATGAATTGTTATGTGATTGCCAGTCTAACCTGGCAAATTAGCCATCACCTATCAATTATACCAAGAGACAACTGGATGTGAGAGCCTCTTTTTTATTTTCTAAAATGTTTTGTTTATTGGATTAATGTTGGCATTGTGGTGAAGGAAGTAGACAATGTTTTACTCGAGCAAAGTTTTGAACATTGTAATCACTCTGATTAAAGATAGTAGAAAAAAGGACCAAGAGAAGAGGAATATGAAAATGTAAAACTGGAAAAGATCTAATTTCAGTTGGAAAGGTGGATTGGAATAAAAAAAGCTCATGCAATTCTAAATAATCAATGAAAGGCCTTTGAAAAAAAGTGAGTTCAAGAAGAGTCTAAACACATTTATACAAGGGGAAAGGAAACTAGAGCTCCGTAGATGATTAAAGATATAGAGATTAAAATGAAACAAATAATGGAGGCTTGTGACGTATGTCAGGCTTAATACAGCAGAAAATCAAGCGGAATACAAAAGGTACAGCCCAAAATTGTAAAAGGAAATGAGGGCAAAAGAGTCCCTAATGATTAAATAGCAGTAACACAAAAGGAAACTTGTAGAAATTGCAAATCAGTAGGCAAAGAAAGGATAGGATCTGTTGGTCATCAGCAAGGCAATCAATGATTGTTGTATAAGGATGTTGGATCTGAAATGGCTAATGCTGAGCAGTTCCTGAAGCACTTCCCAATATGTTGATGTCAAATAGGGAAAGGGGTGGCACAGTGGTACTGACACGGCACTAGTAAATCCAGAATCTCAGGCTAATATTCTGGGGGATTTGGTTCAAATTGCACCAAGGCAGATGATGAAATTTGAATTCATTAAAAAAATGGAATAAAAAGTTGGCCTGATGACAACCGTGTAATCATTGTCAATTGTCATAAAAATCCATCTGGTTCACAAATGCTCTTCAAAGAACAAAATCAACTGTCCTTACCTGATCTGGCCTACATGTGACTTTGGACTCATAGCAATGTGGTTAACCCAACACAACATGGTGCCCACTGGACAGTTTGGGATGGATAACAAATGCTGGCCTACATAGTGACACCCACATCCAATGAATAAATAGAAGAAAAATAGGAGTCTGGTTGGAGAACTGATTAGGATCTCAAGGGAGTAAGATCCATGATCAGGTCTTCCTCATAGTCTTCTGTCACAAGTCTATCACATCAGTGTAACTTGTACATAGCTGCTATCATACTTTAAAGTACATCTTGCACAGTATGGCTCTTTTCAACTTGTGGTTTTCTCTACCATACAAGACCGAGCAGGCCCCATAGATCCTGTCTCTGAAAGAGGATGGTGGCAGCTGAAAGTGAGCAATAGAACAGAGAGTCATACAACAGAATGAGCAGCATTGTGGATTGTTCAGAAGTGATGTGAATCCTGTTTCACCGCTGTTGGCAGCTGTAGAGGTCTGAGACATAGCTTTCAGAAAGGCTGCTCATGCAGACAGTCAGCAGATGGAAGAGCTGAACATTGAAAAACCCTTCAGAAGAGAATCTCATGGCAAGATTCAACAAAGCAGAATCTATAGTCAATATTAAATGCATTTCAGATCCGGTTACGGATGTGGAGCAACATGAAAGTGTTAAGAATTTCCTAGATCATTGATCACTCCAAGACAGTTACAGATTGCATCAGGGGCTAATTGTCTGTTGGGGTTCAGCTGTGCAATGAATGTAATTGGAGGCATCAGAGTAAAGTGAAAAATGACACAGTTTTGCAGGTTGGGAAAGCAAGAAGTGAAGAGAAGGACTTGTAGCTCCCATTGAGCATCACTGCCATAGCAAGCATGCACCACAGGTCATGATTACAGTCAGGAACTGAAGGGACACAAAAGCAATTTAAAATCATGTTTAAAATCCAGGAGTGTCATAAAGCCAGAACTGAATTGATAAAGGGACAAATAGAAGTCTAAGCAAACGTGATATCATTGTTGGCAATCACTTGCTGCTGAGAATGATTGTCCACCTAGGAAATCCTGTGTCACCAGTCATGAGTTCTGTGGTCCTTGTGTACCTAGCCAGCCCAATTGTAGAGTTGCAACTCCAACCACACACTTGGCAGGTGTGCCTGGGAGGTGGATTTCATCTTTGGCCTTAAGATCATTGGCATCCCTTTCTCTGGTTTATTTTCCATATTACTTCTTTCTGCTGGGAGTTCTCAAAGAAATGTGACCCTTCCTTCAAGTCAGATTCTTCCAAACAACAGTCTCCCATGTATTGACATCTATGTTGCATTTCTTGAGGGAACCTTTAAATTTTTCCTTTGTCCTCCACTCAATGGAGTGCCTTCCTTGAGACAGGCAAAGAAAATTTGCTTTGGTAGTCAGAACTCAGGTATTCTATGCACATGGCCAGCCAGTGGAATCAATTTCGGATGATCATGGCTTCAAGGCTGGTACTGTTAGGTGTTTCAAAGATGTTGATGTTAGTGCTCCTGTCCTCCCAGCTGATGTGGCGAATCCATCTCAAACAAAGTTTATGGTCCTTCTCAAGGGTCCTGACGTGGTGTCTATATGTAATCCATGTTTTGGAGCCATGTAGAAGAATGACTGCCTTATACACAAGGATCTTGGTAACAGCACGGATGTCATGGTCATAAAAGACTCACATCTTTAAGTGTCCTAAAGCCATTTTCGAGGTTAAATGCAATGTTGAATCTCCACATCTCTGTCAGCCTTTGATTAGAATTAGCTTCCCAAACAAAGGAGATGTTTCACATTTGGGAGGATTTCTGTATTGATCTTATTGGAGATACGGACCAGAACTTGATCTAGGTTGGGTTGATTAAGGATTTGAGTCTTTTTGAGGTTGAAGCTGAGACCAATTCCACAGTATACTTCTGTGAAGGCATTAAGTGAGGCTTGAAGATTCTCTCCCAAGAGAGCAGAGATGACATTGTTATCCGCATCCTGGTCACTCCACAAGCAAGGTGGGTGTAGTTTTCTTCTTGAAATAAAACCAGTTAAGGTTGAAAAGATTTCTTGTCCATCCTGTAGACAAACTCCACACCACAGGGAAGCTTGTTCTTGACAAGATGAAGAACGGTAGCAATGAAGATGAAGAAAAGGTTGGGGATGATGACACATCCATGCTTGTATCCTTTCTGCCCTCAAAGGATTCTGTCATAATCACCATCATACGGGAGTATCACCAACATCTTAGAATGGAGGAGATAGAGTATGTTGATGAATTTCACTGGACAGCCGATCTTTGACAGAATTTTCCATAGCTTTTCCAGATTGACTGAGTCAAAAGCATTGTTTGGTTTAATAAAGGCCATGTAGAATAGTTGGTGTTGTTGCTGGCATTTCTGCTGGAATTCTGAGCAGTGAGAATCATGTTTGTATTTCCACAGTTTGATCAGAAGCCACATTGACTTTCAGGAAGAATTTCCTCCGAAACATGGGAGTTCAGGCAATGATCTTCCCAGCAGTGGAGAGTAGGCAGATTCCCTGGTGGTTCCCACAGTCCACTTTATCTCCTTTCTTGAAGACAGTGATGATGGTAGCATCTCTGAGATTGGCAGGGATTTCTTCTTTGTCCCAGATTTTCAAGAACAGTCATTGAAGATGACGGATAAGGTCTGCTCCTCCATGTTGGAAAATTTCTGCTGGAGTCTCGTCTGCTCTTGCAGCTTTTCCATTCTTCATGTGTCTATTGGAGACTTCAACTTCTGCCACACTAGGTGAGAGTCCAAGATAATCTTTGATGGAGAGTTGGGGGATTTTCTCAGCACATCCTTGTTAATGATTATGTCATGGCTTAGGAGTTCTCTAAAAGTTTTCTCCATTGGAGGCTGATGTTTTCTCTGTCTCTCAAAAGGATGCTGTCCTTACTCCAGTTTGAGGCTAAGGGTATTCAGTCCATATAGTGTCTTGGTGGCGCTAGGGGTGTTATGCCTATCAGCAAGGAGTTGCAATCCCTAGCTTTCTCAGTCCACCACTGGTTCTTGATTTCTAAAGTTCTTCTTTGTAACTCTGCCATTGCTGTTCAATAAGTTCTCCTCTTTGCCTCGTTGGAGATGTTGTTTTGCCAGGCACAGAGACCTTTCCTCTAGTTGTTGATGAGGTCTTGGATGATGTGGTCACTCTCGTCGAAGTGTTTCCTGGTCTTGTAGCCAATTGTTTCTTCATAACATGAGATGATGGTTGTCTGCAGCTCTTTTCAGATTTCCTTCACTCCACTAAAGCGAACTCTTTGGAGATTTTGGTGAAGACATTGTTGGAAGATCACTAGTCTGCTTGGGTCTTGAATCCACTCAATGTGGAGCATTTTTCTGAGCTGTTTCTTTGTCTTCAGTTGCTTGTGGTGGCAGACATTGAGGAGCAGATGAGCTGGAGGTCTGTCCAATAGTCATCTGCACTGGCCTTTGAAGCACTAAGGCTTCAAACTAAAACTTAAAATTAGATTTTGGTTCTCTGACCATGGAACAACAAGTTCTAGGGCCAACCAGGAAGCAGACCATTCTTGACCTGGTATTGTGCAATGAGATGGAATTAATTAATGATCCCTTAGTGAAGGCATGCCTATGTAAAAGTAATCATAAAATGATTGAAATTTACATTCAATTTAAGGGAGAGTTCATTGAGTCCAAAACTAGCGTTTTAAAATTAAATAAGGGCCATTATGGGGTTAAGAAAACAGAATTAGCAAATGAACTGGCAAATAAGACTAAGGGATAGGTCATTAGAGGTCCAGTGGCAGGCATTTAAGAGAATATTTCAAAATACACAGTATAGATAAGAGACTTCTGAAGGCAGGACTTACCATTCATGGTGAACTTTTAAAGATACTGTCAAATTTAACAAAAAGCATATAATTCAACAAAGATGGGTGGTAGGCCAGAATATTGGACAGAACATAAAAAATAGCACAAAATATTTAAAGTCAGAATAATAAGAGAAAATTTTTGTTAGAATCGCTGAAGGGTATTTGTCAGATTTATTGCGGTCAAAAGAAGATTGGAGGAGTAGGAACAGTAAGAGATTAAATGTGACAGGGGGACAGACTGGGGACATTGAGAGGGAAAGACAGATGGGGGCAGTTTGTGATGTGAAAATTGGGAGTGGCAAGAGTGGGAGAGATTGGGGACCATTAAATAGAAAGAGTAGCACTGGTGAGATAGGGACAATAGATAAGAAACATATATAGAAACATAGAAGATGAAGAGCAAGGTTAGGGTTAGGCTGTTACGCCTTTCTCCTCAATCCGAAATTTACAATTTTATAAGTTTCTATGAGATGTCCCCTCATTCTTCCGAACTCCAGCAAATCCTTAATGCTGAATAATTCAACCTCTCCTCATTACCTCAGTCCCACTATCCCTGGAATCAGTCTGGTAAATTTTCACTGCCAGCAAGGGAGAATAAAACAGCACACAATACTCCAGGTGTGGACTCATCAAGGCCCTGAATAATTGCAGCAAGACATCCCTGTTCTTGTACTTGAATCCTCTTGCTATGAAGACCAACATACCATTTTCATTCTTTACCACCTGCAGGAAAAGTTTGAGATGTGATGATGAATCTGTGTAAAGCCTTAATAATTCCGCGGTTGGTGACTGTGTGCAGTATTGGGCTCCAAACTAAAGGAAGAGATTGAGGCTTTAGAGGATGCAATGCAGAGTTCCAGGTTGTGGCTGGTATAAGGAAATACAAATAGAAAGAAAGACTTGGAAAAAATTAGAGATATGGAATAATGTGATGTGATGATTTATGTGCACATACAACAGTAGACAAAAGTAGACTGTTCTAATGATTGAAGATATATAGACATAGCTTCAAGATTAAGTCAAGAGATTTAGGATAGAAACCTGGAGTTAGTTTCTTACATAGAGATTTGCAAGGCTATGGTTGAAGCAGCAACTGTGTCAACTTTATAGGATAGGTTAAATGGGGATTGAAAGGGAGTGAAAGAGATCTTGAATCAGAGTCGGAATATGGGATTAGTATTATCCTCCACTCAAGCAATATCCAATTTTAGTCCATTATCAGAGAGTCTTCTTTTGGAAAATCAAGAAAGGCAACTTCTCTGAAGCTGGGCACTGACGGAGTTCAACCCAAATAATGGCATGAGCCCTGTCCTAATTTTGCCCGTGATAGTTCATAAAAATAAAACCATCATATAACCTTCCCTCTGAAATTTTCTGAAGATTCTACCTTATGCAGTTTTTTCCTGAGACCATGTGATGATGGAGCAGAAGTAGGCTATGCAACCCATCGTATCCACTCCACCATTCAATAAGATCTTGGCTGATCTGAGAAACCTCAACTCCACTTACCTGCCTTTTCACCATAACACTTGATTCCTGTACCGATTAAAAATCTATCTCAGCCTTGAATAAAGTTAATCCCCCAGCCTCAGCAGTCCTGTATGGTAAATAACTCTTCTCTCAGCAGTCTAGCTACTGTCTGTTACATTACTAGTAACGAGTTAGTCTTCTCTGTTGCTTAGGAACAGTCCAGTGGCTCCTCATCTAACTGTTATTTTCCAAGCTGTGATTCAGGTTTTAATTTCACTGATGTGCTATGTAACAAATTTTAAGTGTAGATTGTTTGTAACTTGGAGTACCTTTTCTACTTTAATCTGCTTCCATGCTTCTCTGTTAAAACGGCAGGTTCTTTGAAAGAGGGATTTTGTGGTTTGTTTTAGTGTGTGAAATGGCCACTCCTGCTGGTTGTCACTGGTATTGTAGCTAATATTTCAAACTTTCTGGAACAACCAAAATCGTTTTGTTTTGATGAAGAAACCCCCATAGTTCGCAAAGAGTAAGATAGTCAACATGGTCATATTACTATGTTATAAAAATCAAGGATGAAAAATAAACTAACAAATGGACCAAGGACACCATCCTGAGCAACTCCTTCAGTAATGGCTTGAGGCTGTGATTATTGGCTCCAACAGCCAGAATCAACAAGGCTCCCCCTTTCCCAAAATGCTCCTCATGGTGGGAGTCAATTCAGAAATTAAAAACTGAGTTTGATATAACCTTCCTAAGGGTATGAAGTTTTAAGGAATCCAGGTGGATAAATAGATAAGATACAGATCAGCCATGCTCACTGAGTGGCAGAACACGCTTGAAACACTGAATGCCATCATCTTGTTCCAGTGTTCAAAACCCAGTATGACACAATGGCCAAACTCTTTTATGAGCTGTTTTATAGAACACTAATAAGTAAATTACAGCAAAGAAGCAGGCCATTTAGCCAAACCAGTCCATGTTAGTCTTTATCCTTCACATAATCTTAATCTGTGGTGCCCATTTTGTGGCCCCATCCATTTATTCCACTTTCTTTGCAACCAACTTCCTAACCTGTGCTTAAATGTTGGCAATGGTCTCCACCTTAGCTGTTGCATTCTACAGACTCACAGCCCTCTATTTGGGAACATAGCAATGGAAAATGCCATTCAACCTCACTGCCTGTCAGTTAGTTCATAGCTAATGTGAATCTTAACATCACTGCAAAAAAAATGGCTCTCTTCATTTTTATCCAAATGTTTTTGGGCCACTGTCTTGTGGTCTTCTCAGCTTTATTCCTTGACCTGGACAGACATTAAGTGAAACAGTGTCAGTATTGTTAATAATATTTATGAGCTGTTCCAGTTGTGTTTTGATATTAGTGTCTATGAAATACTGGAGGGTTTCCTTCTCAGCCTGTTCTGTTAAAAGTCCCTGAAGGATATCATCACTGAAACCATCGCCTAGCAATTTGCGCGGTACAAATGCTGTACAAATATCCATAACAAACAGACTTAGAGCTGCAGTTACCAGGGCCTTTTTAAAACATTTGCTTTTACTTGTTACCCTGTTTGTGCACATGCTGCATTTGTTATCACTACAACCACAGGAGGAGATTTACACCCATGCAATTGCATTGCCTGTGACATCATTAACAGTGATGCTACATGTAGCTGCTCACATCAAAGAACAATGCTTTGGATATCTGTCAACTGCTGCCCCCACTCCTAATCCCTGGCGACCTCACTTGTTTCCTTGCTCACGATCCTGCTCCCCTCACACTCACTGCCCCTCTTTCCACCCCACTTCCAACCCCTGAGCCTTTGCTGCCTCACTCAGTGCCGCACTGCTGCCTCGCTCCCTGATCAAAACGCTGAACCTAATGGCGAATAGGGCAAAGAGCACTGTGGTAAGGGTAGTGGTGAGGGGTGGCAAGTGGAGCAGAGAATGGAGCAGTGTGTGAGAGGAAACAACGACAGGTACACAACAACGCTGACTTCCTGATCCAGGACATTGGCAACGGATCATGTTCTGTTTGTACAAATAAGCAGAGAAGATTGTGTGGGAGGATCATAGGCCTCTTGGACCTACTGGATTGCCCATCCTTTCATTTAAAGGCAATACACTTACGCAGAAGAGTAAGAGTTTTCCAACTTGAGCCATGAGCAGATGGGCAACCTGATTTATTCGATGCTTTGTAACTGGTCCAGCAATTTCGGGAGTGTGAAAACAAAAGTCTTACCACCAGCCTGTCAGATCTGTGAGACAGCATATGTGGAAGGTGATAATTGCGGAGGGCTGAATGCTGAAAATTCTGAGTGGGGAGGGAATGTCAGGGAAAAGACAGAAAATACCAGGGGAAATACCACTGATTGTTACGGAGAAGGGCACTGAATGTTGAATGGGAGGGAATATATGCCAGGTGGTTCAGTGAGTATGATAGGATGGAGAGACAGTAAATAGCAGTGGATAAGGGCCAGTAAGAAGTAGGACTTTAACTGACTGGGGCTTCCAAGGAAAAACAGTAAAAATGCTGCCATGGGAGTGTGAACACATGAAAAATCAAAATATTGCGGAAGAGCTTCAAATCCAAAATGAAAAGGATATGTGGAATAAAGGGCAGCATGGTGCTAAGTGGTTAGCACTGCTGCCTCACAGCACCAAGGACTCAGATTTGATTCCAACCTCAGGTGACTGTCTGTGTGGAGTTTGCACATTCTCCCTGTGTCTGCATGGGTTTCCTCCGGGTGCTCCGGTTTCCTCCCACAGTCCAGGGATGTGCAGGTCAGGTGGCTTGGTCATGGGAAATACAGGGTTACATGGATAGGATTGGTCTGGGTGGAATACTCTTCAGAGAGTCAGTGTGGACTTGATGGGCTGATTGGCCTACTTCCACACTCTAGGGATTCTTTCATTCTTTAAAGTAGGTCAATGAAGTGAACCAACTTTTTGAGTCCTCTAGAAAGAGAAGTGATGGCAGAATGTATTAGTGATGTGACTATTATCCAGCAAGGGACTGGGTGGTTTAGCCTAATGGCCTGCTCCTGTTCTGAAAGTTTTTTTTTTACAGATTTGTATAAACTCAGATGTCCCCTCACCATTTAGTTCTTTGACCAGATCAGGGCCACTGTATATGAAAGCATTTTTTAAAAACTTTCTCAATTATGAAGAGCATTTTTAGGAACCTAGGACTTAGGACTGGGAGAATTAGGCCATTAGGCCCTATGAGCCAGCTCCACCAATCTACAAGATCACGGTAACCTGGTGGTAGTATTAACTGTACTTTCCTGTCTGTCCCCATTGACTTCCCTTTCTACTGAAAAATCTACCTAACTCTGCCTGAAGTAAATTCAATGACCCAGCTTTCACTGCTTTCTGGGGCAGAGAATTCCACAGACTAATGGCCCTCTGAGAGGTAAGATTTCTCCACTTCCTAGTCTGAAAGGGGAGACTGCTTATTCTTAAACCATGTCCCTTAGCTCTATCCTCATCCAAAATAGGAAATATCCTTCCAGTTTTCACCCAATCAAGTGCCCTTGGGATTTTTTTTTATTTCAGTAAGAGCACCTCTTATTTTACGAAACTTCAATGGGTATAAGGTTCAACCTTTCTTCACAAGATAAACCCTTCATCCCAGGAAAGAGTCAGGTGAACTTTCTCTGCTTCAAAAGCAATTACATTCTTTTACAATAAAGAGACCACAACTGTA
This sequence comes from Ginglymostoma cirratum, assembly GCA_024137785.1. Classification (NCBI taxonomy): domain Eukaryota; kingdom Metazoa; phylum Chordata; class Chondrichthyes; order Orectolobiformes; family Ginglymostomatidae; genus Ginglymostoma; species Ginglymostoma cirratum. Next base: position 30,922,659 of record JAHRHZ010000022.1, on the reverse strand, counting down.
CACACTTTTCCAAATGTGGTTTCACCACTGCCCTGTACAGCTACAATAATATATTCCATTCTATTTGCACTAAACACCAACATTCCACTTGCCTTCCTAAGCACATACAGTACCTGCACACTAACCTTTAACGATTCAAGGACCAAGACACGGAGATCCCTTTGTACCACCAAATTCTGCACTTTTTCCCCATTTAAGTAGTAAACAACGTTTTTATTCTCTTGTCACAGTGGCAAAGTTCACATTTTCTCATATTCAACAGCATTTGCAAATTTTTTTTGCCCATTCACTTAACCTACCTATATTGGTTTACAAACGGTCTGCCTCCTCTTGACAACTTATTTCCTACCCATCTTCACATCATCAGCATATTTAGCTACCGGACATTTGGTTCCTTCATCAGGTATCTTCAGCAGTGATGTTACCGCACATCTCAGCAGCTGGTAGCAATCGAACCCAAGCCTCCTGGCTCAGAGGTATAGACATTATTCCTCTCAGTTCCTCCATCCAAGTCAATTATATAGATTGTAAATAGTTGAGGCCTTAGCTTGTGATACTCCACTAGTTACAGCTTGACAAATGAAAGAGACCCATAAAGTGGTCAGCTATCCAATCCTTTATCTATGCTTATATGTATCTCCCTGCACCCTGTGCTTTTATCGTGTGTTGTCACTTTTAATCTGACACTTTATCAAATGCCTTTTGGAAATCCAATTACATCAAATCTACTGATTCTCCTTAATTTACTCTCCAAAAATCTCTAATAAGTTAGTTGAACACAACACTTTCACAAACACATACTGACTCTAGAATCCCTACAGTGCAGGAAGAGGCCATTCAGCCCATCAAATCTGCACTGACCCTCCAAAAAGCATCCTACCCAGATCCCTACCCTACAACCTCACATTTATCATGACTAAAACACCTAGCCTACACAAACCTGGACACTACAGACAACGTAGCATAGCCAATCCACCTAACCTGCACATCCTTGGACTGTGGGAGGAAACCAGAGCACCCGGAGGAAACCCACACAGACAAGGGGAGAATGTGCAAACGCCACACAGACAGCCATCCAAGGCTGGAATCAAATTCAAATCCCTGGCACTGTGAGGTAGCAGTCCTAACCACTGAGCCTCCATGTCACCCTCTATACTCTCCCAAACACATTTTGATTCTCTTAGTATGTGTCCCATAACCTTCTTATAACAGATTCTAGTAATTTCCCTCTGACAAATATTGAACTAACTAGCCTGTAGGTTCCAGCTTGCTGTCTCTCTCCTTTCTTGAATAATCTAAAGAATTTCAGAAGGTTATAACTTTATAAAAGCAAAGTCAAAATCGTGTCAAACTAAATATATTCAGTTTAATAATAGCTTTTCTTCAGTTCAACAAACCAAAAAATAGGACAGATTTGGGAATGTTTCATGCAGAGAGTTCAAATGTAGAATGCTAGTAATAGTGGGGTGGCAGATTCCAGAAAAAAAAGTTGTAAGTATGAAGTGAAACAATATTTCAAAAAGTAAAATAAATGTATTGAGAAAGGATGAAAAGTTGGGACAAATCAGTTGCTGTTTTAAAGCATCCACACAAGCTGATTGATCTTTTGCGCTGTAAGATTCTCTAATTCTCGTTCTTCCTAATTGGCCATTAGGTGGCAGCAGAAACAGACTGGTCCACAAGAGTGAGAAGCAGACATGAGCTGAAATCAGCACTAGTCTCCGTTATGAAAGATTGCAACTCATCTTCCCCTCTTCCCCACTGTAGCATATTTTACCATGCTCAGAAAGAGGAGAGCTGGGAGTGGATTCTGAATTCAATCTCAGCTCTTGAGTCTCCAAATCTCGCAGCTGTTGATTGACCTGAGCTACCCAAATCTACAGCTCAGTGCTGCCTTTGGAAAGGAGTTTGTCTTAAAAGCAACAGAAATGTTATCCTACCTCGCTGGAAATAAGTCCACAGTACAATACTGACATCTTGTAAAAACAGAATACAAATTCAGAAAATCAGTGAGGTTCTAATGCAGGTTGACATCTCCAGTACTGAAACCTAAGGAGTCAAAGAGTGGGATCTCAGAATTTGTGGACCTTTGGGAACATTTCCCTAACTTTTAAAGACAAGATAACTCATTGCTGACCTAAAAGTTGAAAAGTCTACATCAGCAAGACCTGACTATATGCCACATTGACAGGTGGTGACCAATAGGGAGTGCTGGGATTGATTGGTAGAACTGCTGGAACTAGTACAGAAATTACATGGACTTTATAAGTAAGAACAGAAATATTAATGAGCATTGAGTCTGTAAAGGCAGATGAAGTATATAGCAAAGTTAACATGGATGGAGAGAGAGGATGGTAAGTAAGAGAGAGTCTAGGTATGGTGAAATTGAGAGGGTAGCACTTGTGACATTGACTGGGATTACGAGTGTTGAGATGGAAAGGGAGTGGGGATGTAGTGATGGAGAGAAAGTGTAAGGTTTGTGTGAGAGAGATGTGAGGAGTAGGGACAATAACAGGGAGAGAGATCAAGTGGTAACAGGGAGAGAGATTGGAAACAGTGAGAGGTAGAGATAAATCGAAGGCAGTTTGTGATGGAAAGATTGGAACTGGCAAGAAAACTGGGGAGAGATTGAGGACTATTAGGTCGAGAGAGCAGCGTTGTTGCGATAAGAGAGAATAGGTAAGATATATAGAGAGAGATATGAAACAGGAATGATAAGATTACAGAGAAAGACAGAGAAAGTAAAGCAATGAGATATTGAGCGCAGAGTTGGTGAGAGAGAGAGTGTGTGGTGTGTGTGTGTGTGTTTCTAGATGCTTCCATAGACCATATTCTTGAAAAGTGTAGAGGCAATTGATGTGAGAAACAATGATATTAGCAGTCAATTATCCAGGAAGGATTAATGAGGAGAGCCCTTCTCACCATTAGCCTGGCACTTTTTTGACACGTCTGGTGATCCAACGTTCTGCCAAATGATTTTGATCGTCTTCTCCAGATACCACCTGACAGGATGCACCATTTTCTTTTACTGAAGGGCCTTGATGACATTACATTTAGACCATTGCCTGATGGCCTTGTGGTTGAAGTTGTTATCCTACCTTCTCGGAGAAGCAGGTGATGTGGCACAGTCCAAGTGATCTGCATTTGTGGAGGGAAAGCAGAGTTAATGTCTTGGGTCCAGTGAGCCTCCTTCTGAACCTTTCGCTTTTGTGTATTATTAGGTCTCATTGGATTAAGGGTAATACATTAACATGGATTGACTGCTGTAACAAGTGAAGTGCAGCAACGAACAGTGCTTGTGCCTCAGTTTCTTTTAAAAAGAGAGACTACTCTCTGTTTTGCCATTGGAATCTCTCATTATCTCTGAGTCTCCAGAATCTTAAACCTTTTGCTGTATTAAAACCAAATGCTTAGAAGTCTTCCCACTGAATGTAACTTCTTTCTTCAATTTCCCTGCACAGAACCACAGAGCCTTTTGTCCTGTATTCTCTTTCCTGCAGATTCTGTACTTATTTCTCCCTATTCTATTTTTCCCTGATTGTTTCCCTTTACCTCTGCTAGCTTGAAAAGTGGGGACGCTGTTACTAAACATCACCCAAGTGGCCATTCTCTTTGTATTTTTTGACAGTGAGTGCAAGCAGGCTGTCCCACTATGATGTTGCATGTTTTCACCTCCCAGCCACAATCACTGGACAGAGAATCTAACCCACTGAATAAAGATTGTAGCACCTACCATTACCCCATCTACGATTAGCCAATTCGGAACAAAAATGCATCAGAGTTAGTTTCTTTGGAACAGAAGTATACAAGATAGTGCATTTCTGCAGTGAACCATTTGTATGATCTTATGATTCATTTTATTCTTTGCTCGTTTTCTGCAGGGAACGGCAATCTTGTTTGATCCAGGGAGGAGTTGCCTGTTACCAAGCAACATCATACAGAAGGAACCAGGAACATTCCTGACAGTGAAAAACCAACTGAGTAGTAAGGTATGTGACAAATCTCTGTATTGATTGCAGAAGCAAGCGGATATAGTACAATAACATGATGCCTCAATAAACTCACATAAACCCTGCTCCTGCCTCAGAAGGATGCTGAGTGGAGAACTTGGAGAATGGACTAAAAAGAGAAAGCCTTGCGCTTATATAGTGCCTTGCATGATAATTGGATGCCTCAAAGTGAGTTACAGCCAATTAAGCGTGTTTTAAATGGTAGTAATGCAAAAATAACCATTAATCAGTTTTTTGTGATGCTGGTGTAGGATAACCTATTGGCCAGGACCCGAGGATGATTCACTTGAACTTCTTCGAAATAGTCCATTGAGTTCTTTTCTATTTGCTAGACAGGGCAGATAGCGACTCAGTGTAGTGTATCATTGAAAGATAGCTCCTCCAACAGTGCAGTGTTCTTTCAATACTGTACTGGAGTATAGCTTGATTGTTGTGCTTAAGTCTTAGACTAGGACTTGGATCCAAAATCTTCTGCCTCAGAGGTGAGTGTGCTACCAGCTGAGCCATGACTGACAATTAGGGGAAGAATCTCCTCATTTTGAAATAAACAGAAAATGTTATCAATTTTCGACGTGAATGGAAGTATCTGTGGAGACAAAAATTTGAATATAGAAAATGTGAAAGCCAATATGTGCACAGCAACCTCTCACAAACAGCTATGTGTTGATGACCAAACAGTCATTTTGTGACAGTGATTGAGCAATAAATATTGATCAGAACATCAGTAATAACAGTAAAAAAAACAAAGAACTGCGGATGCTGGAAATCAGAAACGAAAGCAGAAGTAGCCAGAACAACTCAGCAGTCTGGCAGCATCTGTAGATACCAATCTGTTCCTAGCTACAATCAGTTCTGAAGAAGGCTCACTGTACCACTTATAATAATTCTGTTCTTCTACAAAATAGTACAATTGAATCTCACACATCCATCTGGCTTAATTAATGTCATATCTGAAAAATGACACCTCTAACAGTGTGGCCTTGATGACTGTTTTCTCTCCTTCAGGGAATCTTTACCTGATACAGTAGTACTTATGTTAAACCTCATACTTTAAAAAACCAGGCATAGAACATGTGTTATTAAAAGATATTGTTGTGATCCAGTTAGGAAAGTGTGCTGATTCTCAATCCCCGCTGCTCCTGAGGTTACCACATAAGCGAATGATCCATTCAAAGCACACAAAGTCCCCAGTTTACTTCTGTTGGGATCAAGTTATCAGAGCAGGTTCTTGTACTTAACAAGAACTACTGTTTATTAGAAATTAGTGAATTCTAATCACAAGTGAACAGCTGTGAACTATTAACACATGGCTCCACTAGTTAAAACTCTAACCCCCTTTTTCAAATCTTAACATACACACACAGATAGAAACAGCCAAACAAAAAATATCGGTTTTACGGTGGAGCGGAATAAAACTGAGAATGACAGTTCAATAGTGCCTGTCCTCAGGGTTCACTGAGATCATCCTTTTGCTCGTCAGGACTGTCTGTTCTTCAATCTCTTTTCTCCAAGTTCTTTTCACTTCTGCATAGGAGGCACAGAGCAATTGGTACACTAACTATACAATCTTTTAGTTACTGGTTAAAGGGAACAATAACTAGAGGGATTGACAATTTTACTGCAGAGAAAGAGATATACCACCTGCTCTTCCAGTAGTCTAGAGGCTCCTCACTGTATTGTTCACACCCAAAAGTGGTGCAGCTGCCCAGGAGCCAATCAGAGATTTGCTGTCAGGCTGATTAACTTGAGCATCCATGACTGGTCACAATTGCACAAACCAATCAGCTACTTGTCACCAGCCAAAGCTCACTCTGATACACACATTGATGCTGTGTCATCTACAAACAGCTTCCCATCACTGCTTGAACAAAGCAGCAGTGTAGACGCTACACAGAATGACTTTCAGTAGGGATAGTCGGAACTGCCGATGCTGGAGTCTGAGATTATAAGATGTGGAGCTGGATGAACACAGCAGGCCAGGCAGCATCAGAGGAGCAGGAAAGCTGACGTTTCAGGTCTGGACCCTTCTTCAGAAATTGTGGAGGGGAAGGGGGCTCCGTAATAAATAGAGAGAGGGAGAGGCAATGATAGAAGGTGGGTAGAGAAGCAGATAGGTGGAGAGAAGATGGACAGGTCAAAGAAACGGGGATGAAGCCATTAAAGGTGAGTATAGGTAGGGAGTTGGGATGGGGATTGGTCAGTGAGGAGGGAGGGGTGGGTAGGTGGGAGGGAAGACGGACATGTCAAGGAGGCGGGGTGAGGTGGGTAGGTAGGAAGTGGGGGTGGGGGTTAGTCAGTGAGGTGGGAGGAGTGGATAAGTGGGAGAAAAGACGGACAGGTCAAGGAGGCGGGGACGAGATGGGCTGGTCTTGGGATGAGGTCGGGGGTGGGGAGATTTTGAAGCTTGTGAAGTCCACATTGAGACCATTGCGCTGCAGGGTTCCTATGCGGAATATGAGGTGCTGTTCCTCCAGCCTTCGGGTGGCATTGTTGTGGCACTGGAGGAGGCCCAGGGTGGACATGTCATCCAAGGAGTGGCAGGGGGAGTTGAAGTGGTTCACGACTGTGAGGTGTTGTCGTTTGTCACAAACCGAGCATAGGTGTTCCACAAAGCGGTCTCCAAGCCTCCGCTTGGTTTCCTTGATGTAGAGGAGGCCACATCGGGAACAGCGGATAAAATATACCACATCAGCAGATGTGCAGGTGAACATCTGTTTAATGTGGAAGGTTTTCTTGGGGCCTGGGATGGAGGTGAGGCGGGGGGTGGGGTATAGGGGCAGGTGTAGCACTTCCTGCAGTTTCAGGGAAAAGTGCCAGAGGTGGTGGGGCTAGTGGGGAGTGTGGAGCAGACGAGGGAGTCACAGAGAGAGCAGTCCCTTTGGAAGGCAGATAAGGTGGGGAGGGAAATATATCCTTGGTAGTGGTGTCAGATTGCAGGTGGCGGAAGTGGCAGAGAATGATGCGTTGACTCCGGAGGTTGATAGGGTGATACGTGAGGAGAAGGGGAATTCTGTCTTTGTTGTTATTGCGGGGAGGGGATGTGAGGGCTGAGTTGCGGGAAACGCGAGAGATGCGGTCGATGGCGTTTTCACCCACTGTGGAGGGGAAATTGCTGTCCTTGATAAACGAGGACATCTGGGATGTCCGGGAGTGGAATGCCTGATCTTGGGAGCAGATGCAGCGGAGGCGAATGAATTGGGAATAGGGGATCGCATTCTTGCAGGAGGGCGGGTGAGAGGAGGTGTATTCTAGGTAGCTGTGGGAGTCGGTGGGCTCATCCCCACCTCCCTGACCTGACCGTCTTCCCTCCCACCTTCCAGCCCCTCCCTCCTCACTGACCAACCCCCATCCCAACTCCCTACCTATACTTACCTTTACTGGCTTCATCCCCACCTCCTTGACCTGTCCGTCTTCTCTCCACCTATCTGCTCCTCTGTCCATCTTCTATCATCGCCTCCCCTTCTCTCTATTTATTTCAGAGCCCCCTTCCCCTCCTGCATTTCTGAAGAAGGGTCCAGACCTGAAATGTTAGCTTTGCTGCTCTTCTGATGCTCCATGGCTTTCAGTAGCTTGTTTTTAGAAGAACAGTAATTCCTTCCACAGTTTAAAACAGTCCACTTTTCCATTTTAATCTGCATTCAAAAATACAGAAACTAAAATAACATGGTCATTACAATAATATATATATTATATTTAAATGTCATTTAATTTGTATTTTTTAATGTTGAACTAGTAACACATGGGTTTCCTTTGTCTCTGAAGTGTTTCAGTGGTTAACTTGTGAGTAATTAGTACCCATCAAGATTATTTTAAAAGGACTGTATTTGAGAGGGACTTCCGGAACAGCAATAGAATTTTGTTTACATTGGGAGAGTTTATGAGTGATGAAAGTAAACAGTATAAAGGATTAGTCTTTCAGAAAGAAGATTCTGGATTTTTTTTCATGTTAGAGGAAATAGCCATAGCTTGAAAAAATGTTTTTTAGTTTGTTTGGAATAGTTTGTAAAATGGTTGCTCCTGAGAAAGGGAGGTAGTTTAGGGCTGGAAAGGAAGTGGGTCACTTCTGCGAAAGGATTTCAGTTTTAAAGTTCCAGACCAGAAGTGTTTTGCTAAAACCTTGAAGGTGTTATGTGAAGCTGAGGGATTTTAAGTTCAATTATATAATGATTCATGGAGGAAGCTATCAAATTCTCATGACCGGAAATTCAAGCCCTAATTCAAGCTAATTCAGGCCAAATGTGGGAGCCTACATACCACTTCAAGTGCCTGCTGATCAGGAATAATTCTCTCTAGTGTTTGAGTATTGTATTGGGATGATGTTAGAATTATTGGGATTGTATTTTTACCATGTGTTCAAAATACTTAAATGTGTGTTATATGTAAATATTTTGGATTTTTTTTGAGTCTTAGTTTCCTTTGTGTAATAAACTTCTGCTTTATTGTTAAAACCATATCTGCAGTATTCCATGCTTTTGTTTTAGTGAAAGGCCGCATTATTAAAACTAAAAGGGAAAAAACACAATATGATTTATCAAGCCAGATTTCAGTTTGAAATCTGACTTGTCCAGTAATAAACAAGAACAGAAATTGTTGGAAAATCTTAGCAGGTCCTGAGAAATAGTGTTCTGAAAAAGGGCTACTGGACCTGAAATGTTAACTCTGTTTCTCACTCCACAGATGCTACCAGACCTGCTGAATTTTTCCAGGAATTTCTGTTTTTGTTTCTAATTTCCAGCATCCACAGTTCTTTGGGGTTTTTTTTGTCCAGTAACAACATCGGCTGGGATCGTAACAACATTCATAGACACATGAGTGTCTGGGCTAATATTAAGCTTTTTGGTTATAGCAGAAGAAGATGCTTTCAATAGCATGTTGTGCATCATGTGATCCCTGGGCATTAAGTTGAAGTCTTTACATTCAAAGATCACATGCTGTTATACAGCGATGATATTATGTTTCTTAAAGACATACTTTCATAGTCCCTCTTCAAAGTATGCTGATATACTGACTGTGAGACATAACTCAAAACAACACTCACTCAGTGCTGCAGTAGAACATCAGCCTTGATGACACAGGTTGGGTGTAGTGAGGCCAGGGTGGGATTTGAAACCAAAGGCAAGGATTTTTGAAGCTGATGTACTGCGACAGGAAACTTCTGGCAATGGGTGAGGAGGAGAAGTAATTGGGGGTGAAAATAATAAAAACTTAAATCTCTTTGTTGATTTATAGGATGGTTAATACATAGCAATAACCCCAAAAATTAAGGTTGAGAATAAAAACTGAATTCCATGATTTTGAAGTACATGTAGGTTAGTACTGGAAGAAGAATGGAAAAGTTCTAATAACTGATTGAGAGTTTCTGCATTAGTAGCAGTGAGATTGGGTGTAAATGGATATATATGTAATTAGAAGCAGTCAGGCTTAATGATGGATTGAATGA
>JAHRHZ010000022.1:30900933-30913199 GCA_024137785.1 Ginglymostoma cirratum | reverse complement strand
TAGCAGCTTATGTGAAAAATCATCCTTCATTCAGGCGACATCAACATGGTTTCATGAAAGGGAAGTATCTATCAATTCTGGTACAGTTCTTTGAAGATCTAACTAGCAGGGTGGATAAAGGAAAACCATGAATGAAGTGTATTTCAATTTCCAAAAGACATTAAATAAGGTGCTATGTAGAAGGTTGCTACTTTACATAAGGAAAAGCTTGTGGTGTTGAGGGTAATATATTAACAATCATAAAGAATGAGCTAACTAACAGGAAACAAAGAGTCTGGGTAAATGGATCACTTCCAACCCGACAAACTGTAAACGAATGAATATAACAAGGATCAATGCACTATTTATAATCTATATTTAATTTGGATGAAGGGACCAACTACACAGTAGCTATTTTGCTAACAATATCAAAATAGATAGGAAAGCAAGTTGTGAGGAGGATAAAAAGATCCTGCAAAGTGATATTGATAAGTTATATAAATAAGCAAAAATTTGGCAGGTGGAGTATAATGTGGAAAAACGTGAGGTTGTCTTCTCCTGTAGAAAGAAGGGAAAAACCAAATACTATTTAACTGAAGAAAGACTGCAGAATGTTGTGATACAGAGAGATCTGGATGTCCTCACACATGAATCATAAAAGACTAGCATTTGGATAGAGTGAGTAATTAGGAAGGCAGATGGAATATTTGGATTGCAAGTGGGATGGAATATAAATGAAAACTAAAAGAACATTCCGAGGAAGGGTCACCGGACCCGAAACATTAACTCTGATTTCTCTTCACACATGCTGCCAGACCTTCTGAGCTTTTCCAGCCACTTCTGTTTTTGTTTCTGGAATATAAATGAGATTGCTATAACTGTACAGGGCACTCATGAGACCACAACTATGGTGTTGTGTGTAGTTTTGGTTTCTATATTTAAGGAAGGATATATTTGCATTGGAAGCAGTTCAGAGAATGTTAACTAAGCTGATAACTGAGAACGGGTTGACTTAGGAGGAAAGATGGGCTGCTTGGGCCTATACTCATTGCAGTTTGGAACCATGAGAGATGTCTGATTGAAGCACATACAATTCTGATGGAGCTTGACAGCATTGATGCTGAGGAAAGTTTCTCTTTGTTGGGGGAATCCAGAACTAGGGGGCACAGCTTAAAATTAAAAGCCCTCCTATTTAAGGCTGATGTGAGGAGCAATTTCTTCTCTGAGAGTCAGTAATCTATCAAATTTCCTTCCACGGAGATCAGGTTTCTGATCAACAAAGGACTCGAAGGTGGCAGGGTATGAATGGGAACACTGGGAAGAAAGTAGAGTTAAAGAAATAGATTAGCCATGGTCTTATTGAATGGTGGAGCAGGATGAAAGGGCCAAATGGCCTACTTCAGCTCCAAATGCTTATGTTTTTAAATTTTCATGATATATCTGCACTCTTGTAATTATAACCCTAGGTGCATCCCAGTATTATGTTTTCCAACATCGGTAGCTAAGCCTTCAGTTGCGTAGAACCCAAACTCTGGAATACTCTCCCCATACCTCTCTACCTCACCTTATGCCTTAAAGATATTCCTTAAATTATGCTTCTTTGCCAAGTTATTGTCATCAGACCTAAAATATCTCCTTATGTGGCTTGCTGTCATATTTTGCTTTATAATGTTTCTGTGAAGTGCTTTGGGATATTTCATTACATTAAAGGCACAATACCAATTAATGTTGTTGTGGTTATTAAAGTGAACTATCAAGCATTATCTACCTTTCCCCAGCACCAGGGTCAATCATTTGATCAGTTTGGTCATCGATTCAACCATAATTTATTGGTGATCTGTGCTGTTGTTGTCCAGTAAAAGTGGATTAAAACTGATCAAAAAGTTTAAAAATCCCAGTGATGAGAAGATTTCCAATATGGATTCATCATGCCATTCCTCGACTGTGATAGGACGGTATGCAATCCATTGTGCCTCCTTTTAATTTTAATGTGTTTTTCAGTACTTACATGTAAACATGCCAATTGACAGTGTATAGTGAATTACTTAAAATCAATGGTGTGACTGAGAATAATTCAAATCAATATATCGTATGACACCATTGAGTCTGAAATTAATGTGATGTAACACCTGATCGATTTACAGTCATATTATAGCACCGTTATCAGTTTGGGTCAGTTACCAAATACTTAAGGAATTAACATCAACATTAAAACAGAAGCAAGGCTGATATCATCCGTCTGAGTCTTGTCAATGCTTAATAATGACTGGATTGGTTTACCAATAAACACAAGGAGATGAGATGGGTAATCTGAGACCCTCCTGACACGTTTCTCTTTCATCTCTTCACCACCAGATTGGTCTCTTCTTAAAAAGTAAGTTGCAGCCAGTTTAAATTGGCCAAAACTCCAACTTCTCCCATGTCTTAAATGGTATCCAGTTATATCAATCATAATCATTGAGCCAGCCTTTGATCATATTCTATTTATAAAACCTTGTAAAATTTTTAATGAAGCTCATTAACTCACACTTGTTACAAATGACTGCACATTTTATCTGAGACTTTCATAATCACATGTAGTTAGAGCAGCTTCCTGGTCTACAGAAAAGTATGTGGCTAATAATTGTCTCCAATTGCCAAGCTCCTGCCGTAAGCTTACTCTGTACAAATTTAGCCCACCTGGTATTAAACTTTAATGAATACACAGCAACTTGAATCCTTTGTCTTTCATTAGCATTTGATGCATTCAGAGTGTTGTGAATGTCTCATACAGTCTGCAGTAACAAAGAAAAGCTTTAAAAGTTTTACAAATCTGTCAGCGTCTATGCTAATATTAGTGACTCCAAGAAAGGATGCTGCTGAAACAATTCCTTTTTCACAGACTGATCAATCTGATCTCCATTTTCAATTTTTGATTCTATTTTGGGATTCAAGGCTATAAGAGGTTTTCTATTTAGCTTTACAGAATTATATATTAAGTATGCTGTTTGGTAAATGTTCAGGAAAGGTTGGTCCAGAACCACTATTATGAAATGTAAAACCTTCCGGTGCGTGAGATTTTATCAATTTCTAAAACATGATGGTTCTGACATGAATGCTTGTCAACCAGCAGCCAGCAAATCTTAACAGACCCTGGCTAACAGGCTGAACATTACAATTGTTTCTGATATTAAAAAAGAGTATACATCAAGTTATGATTCTACCCCTGATCCCTGAAATCCCACTGTGATGTCTGTAGGGGTGAGTATGTGTACATGGCTGGTGAGGTATCAGTAACACGGAGCATTGGGCAGATACAATTGAGTGGCAGTGTGAGGGAGGTGGATTTACACCCGAAGAGATATTGTTGGTAACACAGGGTGCAGCAAGGAGGGGATCATTGAATGACAGTATAACTACACCATTCAAGAGTACTGTGTTTAAAAGGAAATTATAAAGTATGCAGTCCATGCTACTATTGAAGGGATGTGGATGGCAGCTGAGTTGGCTAGTGGGCTAGTGTTAGGGGAAGTTGGATGGTAGGGAATTATGTCACTGCCTAGCTTTGATGGGTCCCCCCAGAAGAGGAAAGTAGCACTGATGAACTAGCACATTATAGGAGGGCAGGCTTGCTTGCTTTGATAGAATGCATTCTGCCCAATGTGCTTCATTTAGGCATGCAGAATATTGGAGGAAATTTTGAACCAGGAGCTGTTTTCTGGCTGCCTCAGACCAGGCATTGCAAAACAGCTAGAGATGAACACATTGTGCTGACAGGTGTACGGGATTAAATTGCAAATGAAACCAATAAAATTCTATCAGTCTAACCTATTATTTGTGAATACAGTATGATTAGTTGGCATTTTATTTGTCAGTTTGTGTGGAGGCCAGGTGGTATAAATATCAGATTCTAGACTCAGTACAATATGCAAGCAGATCTGTAGAATATTAATCTGTGCAGATATCACAGATAAGACAGTGTCCGAGGAACTGTATTGAGAGTACACTATCCATATTTTGTTTATTATATTTTTGAAATACCGTTACAATCCAGGTAGAGACCAATAACTTTCTATAACATTATCTCCATGATTTCAGTAGAAAGAAATCCACTGAATAAGATTTTGCTTTTAAAAACTTTTTACCGTAATACAACAACTAAAATCAACATAACTCAAACATTAACAGGCATTTCAAATGGTCAATACAACAATGTTACATTCACATTATTTCCTGCATAAATATGGAACACGTTAAGTTTCATTGCATTTCTATCTTGGCCTTCATTTTGTAGGATTTCTCAGGTCACAACCAATTGTGGCAGTGCTTGAATGGGAATCACCAGCATCCATTTTCCACACAAGGACCCCAGACGTATCTACAAACCCTCTCTTGCTTTGGTTACAACAGTCCGATGGCACACAATCCCCAGAGATGTCCTTCACCTATCCCTGTAAATTATCTGGTGTGCTCTGGCAATGGTGGAACAGTAGCAATGGGTCTACTTCAATCTATAGCTTTTTCTGTCTTCAGCTCTCTGCTGTTTCCAACAGCATCATTCAAACAATAGCACAATCTTTGTTTTATTTTCAGAGACCTGCTTCAATACGGGGATCTCTACAAAAACTGCCAATCAGAAACCTTTTCCATTTGAAAAACTCATTTTCTTGCTTATTTTCAGTTTTGGTTTTTCCAGGGCCACTCAACTCTTGAGTGAGTGTGGCATCAAGGAGACCTAGCAAATCTAGAGTCAGTGGGAATCAAGGGGAAGACTCTGTACTGATTGGAGTCATACCTAAAATGAAGGAAGATAGTTATCGGTTTTTGAGTTCAGAGGCCCAACTATCTTCTGCTGCTTCATTAATGATCTTTGCTCCTTCATAATACAAGAAGTGGAGACATTTGATGATGATTACATAATGTTCAGCGCCATTTGTGACTCCTAATTTACTGAAACAGTCCATGTCTAAATGCAGCAAGCCCTGGATAATATCCTAACAAGCGTAAGTAATTTCCATGCCACAAAGGCCATTTCAATGAGAAAGAATCTAACCATCACGTCCTGACATTCAATGGCATTAGCCCTCATCATGCGACTCTTATACCTATCATGTTAATCAAACCTTTTAGTTTGTCTCTAGCACCATCTTATTTTTGAATTTTTGTAATTGTCTCCCTGCCTTAATTGATCAGATCATAGGTCATCCCTTCACTTGCAATTCAGCGTTGACACTTTACTCACACTGTTTGACACTTTTTATCCCCTGCAAGGACTTGTTATTCAGCCTGTCAATACTCCACTAACACTATTTGTACTTGTCTTTTGACGCTCTTAATTACCTGGAATTATCTTGCTATTATCTCTCTGCATATAAATTCAGTGCCTGTGTTCTTCCCTCCACTTCGCCTAACGAAGGAGCAGCGCTCTGAAAGCTTGTAATTTCAATTAAACCTGTTGGACTGTATTTTGGTGTTGTGTGACTTCTGACTTTGTCCACCCCAGTTCAATACCAGCACCTTCATCAAATAGCATTAGCATCACTGAATACCTCACTATCAACATCCTGAGGTTATCATTTAGCAGAAACTGAACTGGACTAGCATTACAAACTGTGGCTTCAAGAGCAAATTAGAGGCTAGGAATTCTGCAGTAAGTAACTCACCTTCTGACCCACAAAGATCTCCACCATCTGCAAGATACAAGTCAGGAATGTGATGGAATATTCACCACTTACCTTGATGAGCGCAAATCGAATAACACACAAGAAGCCTGATACTGTCCAGGTCAAAGCAGCCTGCAAGACTGGTCCCCGATCTATAAATATTCACTTTCTTCACTATTGGCACTCAGTAGCATTAGTATGTACCATCTGCAAAATATATGTGCAGAAATTCAACAAGTCTCCTGAGAGAGCACCTTCCAAACCCGCGATCACTTCCAACTGGAAGAGTAAGAGCAACAGATAAATAGGAACATCACCACTTTTAAGTTTCCATCCAAGCCACACGCCATTCTGTCTTGAAAATACATTGCCGATCCTTCGTTGTGGCTGGATCAGAATCCTCAAAAGCCCTCCCCATTGTCCTTCCGGGCTTTGCTACGCCAGTGGACTGCAACAGTTCAAGAAGGCAGCTCACCATCATTTTCTCAAGAGCAACTAGGGATTGGCAAAAATGCTGACCCAAACAATGATGTTCACATCCAATTTTTTTAAAATGAGGGCCATACTAAAGGTAGGGACTGTAGCGAGAGAAACTATGGCATTAAAGATGCAGCTGAGGGCGCAAATCAGCAGATCATTAGTTGCAGAAGCGTCACAGTGAGCAGAGGATGAAAGACTAGACAGTTGGACAGGTGCGCCAGTTCTAATGAAAGAACATTAGCTTAAAACATTAGTTCAGTGTCTGTCTCCACAGGTGCTTCCCGGCCTACGGAGTATTTCCAACATTTTCAGCTTTTGTTATTAACAATTAGGATTCTGAAAGTGCAGTTGTAAGTTGAAGGATAAAGTATTGGGAGGGGTAGGGAGATAAGAATGGAAACCAATACAAGGAAAGATGTATCTCATCTGTGTTTCATACAATGGGAGTAGCAAGATTGTATAAGCTGGCAAAGTTAAGGGGGTGTCTGAATATTGATCAGAGGGCTTATGTGGAGGCTGAGATTCAGGTTGGGAAAGAAGGCTATGAACTCAGAAAAGCGAAACTATTATGAATTGAAAAGAAGGTTGATGTCACAAAGGATGTGATTCACTACAGAAGCTGTAGAAAGAAAGTAGTAAAATATTTCCATGCAAATCTCTGATGATACTTTGATTGCTGGTAGAAGATGAACATTTTAAATTAGGTCAGAAGTGTGGAATGAACTGAGATACTTAAAGGAGAAGGAATTGCCAGAGGGGTACAGAGACAGAACAAGGTGTCATTTGGTTCCAAGAATCACATCACCGTTTCGGTGTGGGTAGGTCACCACCCCTCATCTAGATTTCTATCAAAGCCATGATTTTAATGCAATTATCCACAATAAGCTCATGATGGAAGATCCTTGTTCACAAGTGAATAGACATTCTGGAGGATGATATAGAGGGAGAGGTGAACCACTGAAGAATCCCCAGTGTCAACATTAGGAGTGGTGAGTTGGAGAAGCAGGAGAAAGCAAAGATTGGCCACCAGCGGCTACACTGGAAATAAGAATCTTGAAGTATTGGATTGAAATAGCAACATGTAACACTCCCAGATGCAATAGGGCATGGATTAATTTAACACATTTTTAACAAACTTGTTATGACACACTTCTGCAGCAGTTGAGACTTGACCGTGGACCTTCTGGCTTAGCAGTGTCAACCTCCCACTGTGCCACAAGAATTCATCTTATTGCAAATATCAACTAAACTTCATGAGGTCCCATTAAACACTCCCAGGCAAGTATAGCACAGTTAAGATGTAAAGTTCCCTTTACATACAATGAAACAGTCTCAGAGCAAGTACAGCACTAGCTCCCTTCACACTGTCACATCAAATAATGTTAATTGATTGATTGATTGATTGTTTTATTGTCACGTGTACCGAAATACAGTGAAAA
Organism: Ginglymostoma cirratum; assembly: GCA_024137785.1. Lineage (NCBI taxonomy): Eukaryota > Metazoa > Chordata > Chondrichthyes > Orectolobiformes > Ginglymostomatidae > Ginglymostoma > Ginglymostoma cirratum. Next base: position 30,905,659 of record JAHRHZ010000022.1, on the reverse strand, counting down.
ACTTTGTTTACGACTAGTAGAGCAGATCACAGCAAGCAAAGGATGTACAGATCAAAAACACTTAGAGGTACGCAGGTTACATTGCAGGTTACATTATTTGAGGCTAGAATCCATTCAACAGTCTGATAATGGCCAGAAAGAGCCTGTTTTTGAATCTGCTCATGTGTGTGTTCAGGCTTCTGTATATCGGTCTGATGTAAGAGGTTGGAAAAGCTCATTACTGGGGTGTGATGGGTCTTTGATGATGTTGGCAGCCTTTCCACAGAAGCGGGCCGTATAAATAGAGCCCATGAATGGAAGGTTCGCTTCCGTGATGTTCTGGGCTGTGCATTAACACAGTTATAGCAGAGATTAGATACAGAGTAAATCTCCCATCAATACCCTTGAAAGTCTCCTTACAGCCTAAGTAAATTGCAGTCTAATCTTGTATGTTGCCTAATTAATTTAAAGTGCTAATGGACAATTTATCTATGTCTTGAAGATTAATAGACTGCAAGTACGGTTAAAAGCATTCAGAAAAAGTCAGAAACATGGAACTGGCTCTTGTCATATTTTGGCTACGTGTCAATTTTGTCATGTTTCACAGAAGATTTCTCTCCACAGGCCTAGTGTGACTCTTCCCACATTGTCCCATCTCACTTCATTAACTACCTTCCACACCCCTACAGCAATGCTCTCATCCAGTGCTGGCCCAGTTCTACCAATCACCGCACCCAGAAGAACCCACTATTGCCGGGATATCCTGGAACAGATCATCATTCCTGGTGTTGGTACCATCTTTAAGAGACTGTTGTGCACTCAAACAAGCTCTATCAGTCTGCAGCTGTGTGCCCCAGACATGCAAGGGGAAATTGGTGCATCACTTTGTGGACATGGACCTGGAGGCTCTGATGGATGGGATGATACAGAAAAGGGTCATCCTCTTGCCGTAGGACCAGCAGTGGAGGCCATGACACCAGACCCTGCTAGTCTAGGCCAAGGTTACCACCTGGGTCAGTCCAGTCTCAGCCATCCGGAGGCATGCCCAGCAGTTCAATGCGGGTCAATTACCTATTGAACTCCACCAACATTGTTTCTCTCCTACTGCAATTCATATTGTCTCTGCTACTGTGCATACCTCCCACCAAGCCACATGCTCTACTACTCTGAGCCAAATGGCCTGTTTCCACACCATAGGGATCCTATGATTCTGTGATATGATCTGTCACTATTGAATACAACATCTTCCTTCGATCTCTCAGACCCACCTGATTTTCCAACCAATAACACTATGTGCCCTCTGCGCTGCTAACTCACTTGCTCAGAGCAAATTGTCACTTTGTGCTCACATGTACCAATAGCTGTGCCGCATACTTGCATCCCACCCAATCCCTCCCTTTCTCTCATTACAAGAGAAAACAGCTGAAAATAGGGCAGAAAGAGCCAAGAAATGCAGAGGACTGCCCACTATTCAGTTTCTCACTCCTTACAAGGAGAGGATCCCATTCCCTGACAATTCCAAGTGGCTTACTGACCACATCCAGGCACGTCGTATCAGAGACTGCCCTTGACTTAATTTGCCCCCCACTGACTGAAGGCTGTCTCCCTTAACATGACCGAAGACTGTTGAGAACCATGACAAGCTTCCTCGTTTTGTGTCTATGCTAGCCAGCAAGGCAAGACTGTGAGCCAGGTAGTTCTGGATGAGGGGACAAAACACAGAAGGGCAAGGCAAGACAAGGCAAGCCATGGATGATGTGAGTATCCAGGGAGGCTCCAAGTGAATGAGTGAGTGATAAGAGAGTGAGCAAACAGCACTGAGATGCAGCTTGGTACAGTCTATGCCTTCCCGGCTCACAAAATGTCCTTGCAGCAACATTTCAATGCTAGTGACCAGTGCACCCTGGAGTGCAGCTTTAAAGTTCAGAAGCATCCTACATGGTTTGGAGAGGTGCCACAAGGGTTCTGAGAGGCTGGTAGGTGACAGACAATCGTGTCTGTTGGCAAGGGACACACGCAGCTGGTTCCCTGGGATGTTGTTGCCAAATGTCCAAGGTGGCAGCCTCAAGGAGCAAGCAGACAGCTGAAGATACCAGGTATCCACCCAGAATTTCAGGTAGGGGACCGTCAACATCTAGGTTCCTCTTGGTGAATGCTAGAAGAGGTAGCTACATATTAGTGAGGGGAGATTCTGTTTTACTGGGGCTATCAACAAGCAACAATCCTCATTAATAGGTGTCTCACTGCTGCCTAGCAAGAATCTCATCACAGTGCCCGGAACTTAGTTGGAAAATGCAGTTTGTTGCTCCTGATGTCGAGTTAGGCTTCACTGGATGTCTCACGCAATTATCCCAGATTTCTCACTGTAGTCCATGTTGTTCAGCTCCTGTAAGTTTATGCCCTTTGTGCTTGATATTGTCCAAAGTCATTTCACATAGCTCTTTACATGTATTGATTCCAGGTGTCTGAGTTAGCTTGGAACATAGGACCCAAAAGATGGAGACAATAACCCAATGTAGTAAACTGCACTGTTGCCGTGGAGCTTGTTGTAGTTTGTCTGTTGTTACTTGGTTTAGTGATGGGCTTCTCTGCCATAAACAGCGGGACAGTAAAGTTTCCATTCAGAGCCTTTGTATTTATTTCATTAATGAGGAATGGAAATCTAACAGAGACAATAATCTGTGTGCAGTCGTACTGAACCCTTTCCTATCTTGCACAGTTCAGTGAATTTGTCAGACGACACTCTAATCTGGCTGTCCTTGAGACAACTAATAAAGAAGTTTAAATTTGTCATGGCTGAGCCCATTGTTCTAGAATGACACAGTTGCAATTATGGTAAGATAAGGATTGCAACAGTTCAAGTCAGATTCTTTTTGTTCTTCCATGGAAAGTGGGCATCGCTGGCAAGGCCAGAATTTGTTGTCAATCCCTTATTTCCTTTGAACTGATTGGCTGTTTAGGCCATTTCTGAGTCAACCACATTTCTGTACGTCCAGAGTCATATTTAGACCAGACCAGGTAAGGTGGCGGATTTCCTTCCCTGAAAAAAGGCATTAGTGAACTAGATGGTTAAATTTTTTTTAAAAATTCCAGGTTTTTAATCAAATTAAAATTCCACCATCTGCCACATTGGGTTTTGAAACCTTAACCCTAGAGTATTCGCCTGGATCATCTTTCCAATGATAGTACCACTACACCACAACCTCCTTTGGAGTCATTTCACAAGGACTTCAGAAACACTGTTAAATTGGTCCAGTCTTTTTTTTAATTATCCCCGGCCACCTCCTGTAAAGAATTCAAAATATTAAATATTAGATAAGCTGTTTGCTAAAACCAAGCACGAAGCCCTTGCTGGCTGTTAAGATAATACCTTCCTAATCAAGTTTAACAGTCAGGAAGCATGATAAGGAATAGCGTAGAGATAATGTTTCCATTCAGATAAACTCCTGCATCCTTTGGCTTGGTGGGCTGTCAGTAGGTGTTTTGGTGATTTTTTTTTGACAGTGGTGTTAGCTACTTATGGCTGTGCAAGACTCACTGACTTTTGGAAGCTCATACGCACATTATGGATGCTGGTATATTGTTTGGCTTGTAAGGGATGTAAAGTAAAGGATTAACTTTATTAATTGTAATGGCTACCAAGCATCTGTGTAAGTCAGAATATCATAAAGGTGTCAGATTTGAATGGACTGAGATCTGACAAAAGAAGGTATTAGTGAATTTTAATTTCAGCTGATGTGGTGTGATATTGTTACAGAGTCTGTGCAAGAAAAATGCCAGCTGCTATTTAGGATACCTATCAATTGCCTAGAGTAAGAAGACGAAAACTGTGACCGAGAATTTGAAACCTTCACAGCTTTAACCATTCAAAATTTGCCAGCAACAGAACACAGGTTAAAGGAATTGCAAAAGGCTCGCATATACAATATAATGTGTGCACAAATCACACATCCTGCCTTGACAATGGCCAGAGTCTGTTTCCAGCAATCTTATCCTGTGGCAGTACTGTGAACAGCATTGCCACATCAGCATCATTGACGATCTCTTGTACTATGATCGGTGGTTGATTGTCCGAAAAGCTCACAGTCTGGAGATCCTCCAGAGGATTTATCAGAAACATATTGGTGCTTCCAAGTGTCAGACCAGGCCAGTGCAATCCAAATGATGGCCAGGTATCTCAGCTCTCCTGAGGACCTAGTCTTCAACTGAAACACATGCTGCATTCCCATTTTACTCCATAAAAAGAATCATTTCTGCCCTCCTCTTTTCCTGTGGGAAAGTTTTTGTATCAATCCATTCAAATTCAAAGGGACAGTCTTTGTTATCTGTGTGGATTATTTTTCCCATCGGATTGAGGTGCAAAAACCAAACGAACTCACCTCTGGAGCTATTCAAACTACTCTGAAGAGGATATTTCCACGCGCAGAATCCCAGATATTCTCATCTCCACCAATGAGTCGCAATTTGCCAATGAGTCTATCTAATCCAATTCTCCTGATCGGTTGCTGCTGAATTATTTCCAGTTACCAGTTTCAGACCTGCTCTGCTTGGCGAATATTCCTACAGCAACATTCAGCAGGCTGTGACTCAACATGCTGAATCTTCACCACCTTTCCTTTACTGTGCATCTGCAATGAGGCACTGCATTAGGATAACAAGCATGGGGCTGGATGAACACAGCAGGTCAAGCAGCATCATAGGAGCAGGAAAACTTGACGTTTCGGGCCTAAACCCTTCATCAGAAAAT
>JAHRHZ010000022.1:30822550-30900533 GCA_024137785.1 Ginglymostoma cirratum | reverse complement strand
GGGCCTAAACCCTTCATCAGAAAATGATTTTCTGATGAAGGGTTTAGGCCCGAAACGTCAAGTTTTCCTGCTCCTATGATGCTGCTTGACCTGCTGTGTTCATCCAGCCCCATGCTTGTTATCTCGGATTCTCCAGCATCTGCAGTACCTTTTATCACTGCATTAGGATCTTTGAGTTTAAACTTTCAGGAGGAAGAATTTTAAAATGAAGAGAATCCTGATTTTTTTTTAAAAACGTGAGTGTTAACATTTAGTAACTTGACCATATTCCTACAGTACAATGCTTTCTTTATTCCCACACATGAAACTAAGAGCGATACATTCAACTTTATTATAAGTTTCTGAGTCAAGTTCCTGGTCCTGCATGAGATGGATCAGTAAATGTCAGATTGCACACAACCAGTAGTGAGTCCTGCAATGTGCATTAGGAATGTCACATAAATAACCATTATTCTATTTCTTTGCCTGTAATTCTTACCTTAATTTTCAAGTTCCAACACAGCCTTGCTCCTTACAGCTATTGCTGCTCTAACAATTTTTCCTGTTTTATTGTTGCCTACACTCCAACATCATGGTATATATGGTGTTGAATTCTGCCTAACCCATTTTGCCTTGCGCCATCTCTTTCTGGCTTGCAAATCTTTTCGCTCCTATTTCTGATAGGGATAAGAACAGTTAATGCTGAAAATACTCAGCAATCCTGGTAGCAACTGTGAAGAGAAATCAAGTTAAGGTTTCGGGTCTGTGACATTTTAATAAGATGTGACTTTGGTCTTTCTACATTTCTTTCTTTCAATTTCTTGGTGGTCACCTCACTTCATCTCTGGGGTATCATTTTCACGCAGAGGATGGTGAGTATATAGAATGAGCTGCCAGAGGAAGTGGTGGAGTTGGGTATAATTACAACATTTGAAAGGCATCTGGATGGCAATATGAATAGGAGCGGTTTAGAAGGATATAGGCCAAATGCTGGCAAATGGGACTAGGTTAGATTAGGATGTTTGGTCAGCACAGATGAGTTGGACCCTAGCGTTTATTTCCATGCTGTATGAATCCATGACTCTAAGTGCTGTGAAATGTCTTTTAACACCTGAAAATCTAGGCTTCCTGTGCATGAAAGTACATTGTGAAAACAATTTAATTTTCCTTAGTTTTGCCTCAGATTCTTTAATGAAATTGAACGAGAATTAACTTCTAAGCTTGGAGTTGAACAATATTTTGTATTTTGTGCAATCATGGTTTGCTCGACTGGTAGGATGGAATAGTTTCGCCAAACACTTTTCTGTCAATTTTTTTTTTGTTTGGAAAGGTTCCCTCTGGCTATCTTGGTGATGTAGTAACGATTCAGCCCACTTGCATTATTCATACGGGCAAAAGCTAGATAACGTTACATTAAACACTGGAAGGAACATTAAGGCTCCTTCAACACACTGAGAGCAAGCGCAAGCCAAACATGTGAGATGCGTATTTATGCTGCCAGGCGGTTTTATGTGCAGGTTTTAAATGGGGAATGTGGAAAGAATGAATCGATAACCTGCGTCGGTCTTGCCAATTAAATTAAAGGGAACATGCGTGTATCGGTTATGTTAAGTTCTCCAGCTGGTAGCTGTGCATAGTAGACGATTTGGATGCAACTGTTGCTTTAACTTCTGTTCATAAGCCGCCTAAGCTGAATGATGCAAAGGACAGATTTATTTTGGTGGAAGGAAAATGAACGCTAGCCCAGACGTGCACCTGGACATGAATGTGCACTCAGAATCCTTCTGCTTTTTGATCTATCTGAATGAACATGCTTAGTTGATGTGAAGAATTACTGCAATTAGACGACATAGCAGTGATATTTATAATTAATGCAAAATTCTCTACAGTTCTCATGATACTGGTGTTAATTCTTGATCTCTTAGATCTTTTAATAATTTGATACACTTTGAACTTTGCACCTTAGCATTAATGGCTGGCAGTCTGTAGCAGTTGATGTGGATTTTGCTGTGAACGATTTTCTGTCATCTGACATTTGCATTCTTTGAAGGTGAGTGCAATGGGATGTATACATTGACTCTTGGAACAATTACGTGGAAGATTGAAATATTGCTGCTGTTATTGTTTGATATGACTCTTAACAGACATCATAATGCCAGGCAAAAAAGGTGACTTAAAATCTGCAGCAAAGAAGGGAGGCAAAGGTGAGAAGGAGGTGCCAGAGAAAAGCAAAAATGCAGACAAAAAGGATCCAAGTAAAGGAAAATCTAGAGACAAGCCTGATCCCAAAAAAGGGAGGGACAACAAAAAAGGAGGAAAAGGTAAGGAGGACCTTAAAAAGGGGAAAGATGAGAAAAAAATGAAAAAGGCTATAACCAGTGATGAATCAGAAGAGGCATCAGAAGTGGATAAAAGTGCAGATGAAATAGAAGACAGTGAAGAATTGAGTGAAATAAATGAAGAGGCAACTGAGGTGGATAGTGATGTGCCAACAAAGAAAGGGAAAAAGACTGCAGCCTTGAAAGGTGCATCTACAGCAGTGAGTGGTATTAAACATGATGGTCGAAAAGGAAAGAAAGTGCAGTCTGAGACAGAAGAAACAGAAGACAATGAAAATGAGGATGAAGAGGAAGAAGAAGAAGGAGACGAAGAAGATGAGGAAGAAGACAAGAAACTTGGTAAACAAATGAAATTGAAAGGAGCATCAAAAGCTATGGCAGGCTTTGGCAAAAAGAAAAAGCAAGCCATGAAAGACCTTCATCTAAAAGGGACTTCGAAAGTTGTGATGGGACTGGCAGCAGATGGAAAAGCAAAGAAGAAGAAAAAGAAAGAAGATGCAAAGGCACACTTAAAGGGGGCTTCAAAAGCCATGGGTTTAAAAGCATTCCAAGGCAAGACAGAAATGGCTGGCCAGAAAAAATCTATAAAAGGTATGAAAAATGCCTCCAGACTTTTCATGGGATTTGGTAAACCCAAACTTAAATCAAAAAGTTCTAACAAACGTAATTTAAAAAGTACATCAAAGATGTTTATACGTTTTGGAAATAGTAAATTTCCAGCTGCAAAAGGCAAGAAAAAGCCTGTGGGAGTCCTGAAGAATACTTCAAAACTCATGCTGGGGTTTAAATCAAGTATTAAAAGGAAAGAGGCTGTAACAGCTCCTGGAGGACCAAGAAAGGCATCATTCTTATTGATCCGATTGGGCAATAAAGCTGAAACACCCGAGAAACCCGAAAAGGCAGCAGGAAAAAGAGGCTTGGGGAAACTGTTTGGTAAAGCCAAATTTGGTTTTCACACCAAAAAGAAAAACACTGCTTCCAAATTTAGACCTACTGCTCAGCTCTTAGGGCGGATGGTTACTGCTTCTAACTGGCTCACCAGGAAATTTCTGTCCAGAAAGGCTAAGTATGGAATGCAAATTAGGGGTTCAGTTAAAGGAGTTGGGTCAACAGCTTGGTTTTCTAAAATTGGAGCCCGGAAGTTACCATTTCCATCGGAAGATGAGATGCTCCTGCACAGAGCAAACGTGATGAGAAATGTTCAAGAACCATATGTGTGGAGCCCCGAGCAATATGGTTACTGTCAAGAATATGATAGTAGAGGTAGGGTCTACCAAAGGATGTCACCACATCGTGCATGGAATCAAGGACACTATCCCTCAACTGGGTCATTCCAACAGTATGATTACTATGATGATGAAACAGCATACTACAATACATTTACTGAGCAGTACAACAATTACAATGGTGATGATGAAGAAGAATACTATGATGCATATACTGGCTATGACTTTCCTGAAGAATATTATGAAGATGAAATGACATATTATAATTATCACAATATACCATCAGAAGAACAGTATGATTATTATGAAGATGAAGCAGAACATTATGATGTTCCCTATGGATATCCAGCACCAGATCAATATGGCTATGATGATAATGAAATGGATTATTACGATTCTCCTAATAGTTATGTGCCATATGAACCATATGAATACTATGAAAATGAAACGGATTATGACATACCTACTCAATGTACATCATCGGACCAGTACGTGTATTATGATGAAGGAATGGATTACTATGAATCTCCTTATGCAGATGTAGGGGAATTCAGTCATTATTCAGAAGATCCATATTCATCACAGCAATCTGGATATGGGTTCAATTATAGTGAGTATGAGGGATCACCATACCTTGAGTCGTCTTATAGTCACTTTGGCTATCCAATGAGTGATATCGAAGAGCAGGAAGAAATGGACAGTCAACCTGATTTACAAGCATACAGCTCTCCCTGGATGAACCAGCAAGACACACAAATGAGTCGTCAGTTACCATCTCCGCCATTGTCTTTGCCCAGACAGTTTAGGCTTTTTCCAAGGCCACAAGTTAAATTATTTGGACGTGAAAAGCTTGAAGTCTCAAGACTGCCATCTCCATATTCAATGTCAACAAACTTTGATTATCCACAGCATGCAGAGAACCCAGAAGAATCAAGCTCAGCATCTTCAAGTCCATTTTTGCAGCAATTTGGCCATAATACCCCATCATCCCCTCAGTCACCCATCAGACAATTTGGTCATCCCATGGGACTGCAAAACAGAACTTTCCCAAGACCCTCATCAAGACAATTTAGAAGTCCCTTACCTATGGAATCCCCAAAACTGCAAACTGGAATACGATATGATAGCCCCCCACTTACACCCCAAACATCAAGAAGACCACTTAGCAGCCGCATAGTGAGACATAAACCACTATCATCACAGTTATCTACTAAAGAAATAGGTTATTCAATGTCCCCACAACCATCTATCAGACAAATTGGCAGTCCCTCTAGTAAACAAAATCCAAGGTTCCCACAAAAGCCATTTGGTCTGAAAGCGTCTGAAACTCAAAGATCCCCACCCCCTAATATTCACGCACACCGAAGCTCACCGCAACTATTAAAACAAGGTAATTTAGTTTTATCCTCTCAGTCATCACCTGGCACTCCTCTGGCAAGGCAAAAGCAAAGATCATTCTCGCCACAGCCAACTCATAGGCACTTTGAGCCTCCATCATCCCCACAACCCTCTGTTCGGCATTTAGGCAGATCTCCCCAGTTGTCTGTGAGGACATTTAGCCAAAAGAAAACAGCTGCAGAATTAGCCCCAAACACAGTTTATCCTAATTTGTTTAAACACTTTAACTCCCCTTCATCAGCAGAATTCCAAAATCATCCTTCACCACAAGCTTTACTAAGTCAAAATGGCCCACTGTCCTCCCATCGAGCACCTTTACAAATGTTTGGCAGCTCTAGGAAAAGGAATTCACAAAGGCCATCTTCACCACCGCCATCATTAAGACAACATAGCCCACCTCCACCACGCTCACCATTCAAGTTGTTTGGTCGTAAAGCAGAAACTTCAGAAAAACCAAGGCCAATCTCCCCTAAACCATTTAAACACTTTGGTCAATCTCCTAACAATGCACCTCAAAGCCCTCCTTCACTCCAATCATCGTTAAGGCAACATGGACAATTGTCTACTTCACAGCCATCTTTAAAAATGGTGCACGGTGAAGAATTCAAAACACCACCATCACCGCAACCATCAATAAAGCAAAGACCACCCTCTCCAAAGCGAGGAGCAGGAATATTTGGCTTTAAGGCAGCAGGGGCAAATATCCCCAAACCTGTGTCAGCCAATCCATTTCTAAGACAGACTGGTCTGCCTAAAAATGAGCCCCAAAAGCCACTCTCACCTAGACAATCAGTTAAAAGACCATTGTCACCAACACCCTCACAAAGCATAAGAGAAAGTCAGGACAGAGTGTTCCGTAAACAATCAGTTGCCCAACAAAGCCTTACACAAGGTGGTATCCCATCCATTGACACATCAAAACTAAAACACTTTGGCTTTAAAAGAATAACTTCAGAATCTCCCAAGCAAGCTTCTGGAAATCCTTTTTTAAAACGCTTTGGTCATCCAGCAGTAAATGATCAATCCAGACAAAATTCTTCACAGCATCCAGTAAGCCAGCATAGACCATCCATAAATAGAGTGGAGCCTGAAAGACTATCATCCCCTCAAACATCACTAAAACAAGCACATTATCATGGAAGTGTATCCCAGAAGCTGCCCCCTCAACAAGTATCAAAACCTTTTCTCCATAGTCCATTTATGAAACGTGGCAACTTCGCTATGGGCCTGGGGTCAGTTGTAAGTCCCCCTTCAGACACAAAGGAACCGCTGACATCACCATCACCACCACCATCTCAGCCTGGCATTGTAAACCCATACTCAAAAGGTTTTCATCACCCAATGTTTAGAGAATCTCAAAGTCTGCCTTCTCGAAGACAATCAGTTAAGCAGGATATTCAAACAGATCAACAAAGCAGATCTCCTTCCCCAAAATCATCACTTAAAAAGCAAGGACAATTAATGAGTATCAAAGGGTCCCAAAGGTCACCATATCAACAACCCTCTCTCAGGCAGAATGGACCTTCGGTAGAACAGATGAGCTCCACATTGGCACCTTCATCACAACCAAAATTCAAAATGTTTGGCCGTAAAACTCGACAAACGGACACCACAAAATCAAATTCTAGAAAATCATTCTTAAAACATTTTAGACAGCCGAAAAGTAGTGAATCCCAACATTTACCTTCACCTCAATCATCAGTAAGGCAGAAATGTTCTCCTGGGTCACAAAGACAACCTTCACCACAACTTTCAATAAGATCGGGGAGAAAATCAATGAATGTAAGGGGACCCTCAAATCCACCTTCCCCACAACCTTCATTAAAACAGGCTGGATCACCCATGGGCCCTTTATGTTCACCTTCTGGCTATCCACAGATGAAATTACAAGGCCATGAGAATGCTGGAATACAAATTCAAAGGTCACCTTCACCAAAGCCATTATTTAAACATCTTGGCCATAGCATAGAACAGGCTTCTATCCCACAACCATCTCATGAAGAGGTCAGAGAAATGATAAGGCATCGAAGCCCACAGTCTCAAAGGAGACGAGTTAAGATTCAGAATTATCCATCAGCTGAAATCCAGACTACTAATCAATCTCCGGAGTTTGAACCACAAAGACCTGTCTCACCAAAGTTACGAAGGGAAGGTTTAAAACCAATGGAACTTGATGATGAAGATAGTGTGATGGGAAGGTATGCAGTTGTGCTTCCTCGTGTTCACTCAATACGTTACCGAGCCTCACCTCCTCCTCCTCATCACCATCACCCAAGGTACCATTGGTCTCAAAGTGATTCAGGGAGAACTGCTGGGTCTTACTCAGCAAAGAAGGGGTTTCAACATCCACCAGTGCAAAAGATTTCAAACCTCTCGGTCTACAGGCAAGACAATACAACGGATCCTCCGGGACCAGGTCCTATTCCAAAGGAAATGCATTCCCGTGAATGGGAAGATGATTATGATAATCAAAAAGGAATGCCTTGGTTCAATAAGGTAAATCTTTTCCATAATAATACTTGCGCATTACAGTATAATTATGATGTCGTAATGATTTGAATTTATGCTGTCCATTGTAAAATCAAGCACTAAAGCAGAAAATTATTTATGATGGAAGAAGTTTAATAAAACCACTTGAGTAGAATGGTGCTACATTGGTATTGTCCCTACTTCTAAATCAAGTAACATTTTAGTTCATGAGATTCTGGGATTTGCACCACTGTTTTGGGTGTAATTTCATCCTGTCTTTCTGTGAAAACTGAAGTTAAGTGTCGTTGGTAATTGAAGTGACTTATAGAACTTATAACAATTTTTCAGGTAAAAGTACATGTGGCAACAAATTTCTATTCTATTCTAATTAAGAACGGGTGTATTTTAATTCCTAGGATGGTGAGGACAAACTAAGTAATTCAAGTTACTGAACAGGCAGCATTCCAAACTCATGCAGGGAGCATTTCCTAATTTGTAAAATAATTACATTCCTAAAAAAATGTCTAAAGTGCTTGGGGAATGCCGAGCCCTATTATTGATACGATTAGACAAAGTCATGATAGTTTTATAAAGAAAAAACATGTTTGACAAATCTATTAGAAATTTTTCGGGTTGTAACCAGTGACGTAAACAAGGGAGAATCAGCAGTTGTCACATATTTGGATCTTCAAAAGGCAATGGTTCTGCACAAGAGGTTGTTCGATAAATCTAGAGATACTGGAATTGGGAGTAATATATTAAGAAGAATGGAGGGTTGGTTAGTAACCAGAAAAAGGAGATAGGAATTAATGTAGTTTGTTTTGCATGGCAGAGTGTAACAAATGGACCGAATCAATGCCTGAATCTTAGTTATTTATAACCGTTATTGATTTTGCATGACATGGATGTCGCTGGCCTGCCAGCATTTATTGCCCCATCCCTGGTTGCCCTTGGGAAGGTGGTGGTGAGCTGCTTTCTTGAACCACTGCAGTCCACCTGCTGTGGGTTGAACCACAATGCCATTAGGGAGGGAATTCCAGGATTCGAACCCAGCGACAGTGAAGGAACAGCGATATATTTCCAATTCAGGATGGTGAGTGACTTGGAGGGGAACTTGAAGGTGGTGGTGTTCCCATGTTTCTGCTGCCCTTGTCTTTCTACATGGAAGTTGTCATGGGTTTGGAAAATGACGTCTGAGGATCTTTGGTGAATTTCTACAGTGCATCTTGGAGATAGTACACACTACTATTGTTGAGCTTCGGTGGTGGGGGGAGTGGATGCTTGTGGATGTAGTGCCAATCAAGCGGGCTGCTTTGTCCTGGGTGGTGTCAAGCTTCTTAAGTGTTGGAACTGCACTCATCCAGGCAAGTGGGGAATATTCCATCACACTCCTTACTTGTGCCTTGTAGATGGCGAAGAGGCTTAGGGGAGTCAGGAGGTGAGATACTCGCCACAGTATTCCTAGCTTCTGACCTGCTGCTGTGATCAGAAATTGGCTAGCTGTAAGAAGACAGAGGGTGGTGGTTGATGGGAAATGTTCATCCTGGAGTTCAGTTACTAGTGGCGTACTGCAAGGATCTGTTTTGGGGCCACTGCTGTTTGTCATTATTATAAATGACCTGGATGAGGGCGTAGAAGGATGGGTTAGTAAATTTGCGGATGACACTAAAGTCGGTGGTGTTGTGGATAGTTGTTGGATGTTGCAGGTTACAGAGGGACATAGATAAGCTGCAGAGCTGGGCTGAGAGGTGGCAAATGGAGTTTAATGCGGAGAAGTGTGAGGTGATTCACTTTGGAAGGAGTAACAGGAATACAGAGTACAGGGCTAATGGTAAGATTCTTGGTAGTGTGGATGAGCAGAGAGATCTTGGTGTCCACGTGCACAGATCTCAAAGTTGCCACCCAGGTTGATAGGGTTGTTAGGATGGCATACGGTGTGTTAGGTTTTATTGATAGAGGGATTGAGTTTCGGAGCAGTGAGGTCATGTTGCAGCTGTACAAAACTCTGGTGCGGCTGCACTTGGAGTATTGCGTGCAGTTCTGGTCACTGCATTATAAGAAGGATGTGGAAGCATTGGAAAGGGTGCAGAGGAGATTTACCAGGATGTTGCCTGGTATGGAGGGAAGGTCTTATGAGGAAAGGTTGAGGGACTTGAGGCTGTTTTCGTTAGAGAGAAGAAGGTTAAGAGGTGACTTGATAGAGACATACTAGATGATCAGAGGATTAGATAGGGTGGACAGTGAGAGCCTTTTTCCTCGGATGGTGACGGCTAGCACGAGGGGACATAGCTTTAAATTGAGGGGTGATAGATATAGGACAGATGTCAGAGGTAGGTTCTTTACTCAGAGAGTAGTAAAGGCATGGAATGCCCTGCCTGCAACAGCAGTAGACTCGCCAACTTTAAGAGCATTTAAATGGTCATTGGATAAACATATGGATGATAAAGGGAATAGTGTAGGTTAGATGGGCTTCAGATTGGTTTCACAGGTCGGCGTAACATCGAGGGCCGAAGAGCCTGTACTGCGCTGTAATGTTCTATGTTCTATGTAGTGAGTCCATTTGAGTTTCTGATCAATGATAACTCCCAGGATGTTGATAGTGGAAGATTCAATTATAGTAACACCATTGAATGTCAAGGGGTGGTGGTTAGATTGTTCCTTGTTGGTGATAGTTATAGCCTGGCATTTATGTGGCTTGAATGTTATTTGCCACTTAACAGCCCAAGCCTGGATATTGTCCAGATCTTGTTGCATTTGGACATACACTGCTTCAGTGTTTCAGGAGTCGCAAATGGTGGTGAACATTGTGCAATCATTGGCGAACACTCCCACTTCTGACCTTATGATGGAGGGAAGGTCATTCATGAAGCAGCTGAAGATGGTTGGGCTTAGGACACAATCCTGAGGAACTCCTGCAGAGATGCCCTGGAGCTGAGATGATTGACCTCAAACAGCCACGACTATCTTCATATGTGTCAGGTTTGACTCTAACTTCCTGAGAGTTCCCCACCCCACCCCCAATACCCATTGACTCCAGTTTTGCTAAGGCTCCTTGATGCCACACTTGGACGAATGGAGCCTTGATGACAAGGGCTGTCACTCTCACCTCACTTCTGGAGTTCAGCTCTTTTGTCCATGTTTGAACCAAGGCTGTAATGAGGTCAGGAGCTGAGTGGCCCTGGCAGAACCCAAACTGGACATCACTGAGCAAGTTATTGCTGAGCAGGTGCTGCTTGATAGCACTGTTGATGACACCTTCCATCACTTTACTAATGATCGACAGTAGACTGACGGGGTGGTAAAATGGCTGGGTTGGATTTGTCCTGCTTTTTATGTATCGGATGTACTTGGGCAATTTTCCACGATGCCAATTAGATGCAAGTGTTGTAACTGTACTGGAACAGCTTGGCTAGGGGAGTTGCAAGTTCTGGAGCCCAAGTCTTCAGTACTATTGCTGGAATATTGTCAGGGCCCGTAGCCTTTGTAGTATCCAGTGCCTCCAATCATTGCTTGATATCGAATTGGCTGAAGACTGGTATCTGTAATGCTGGAGACCACTGGAGGAGGCCGAGATGAATCATTCACTTGGCACTTCTGGCTGAAGATTGCTGTGAAAGCTTCAGCGTTATCTTTCGCACTGATGTGCTGGGCTCTTCCATCGTTAAGGATGGGGATAGTTGTGGAGCATCCTCCTCTAGTATTGAGTTGTTTGATCATCCACCACCGTTCACGACTGGATGTGGCAGGACTGCAGAGCTTAGATCTGATGCGTTGGTTGCAGGATCGCTTAGTTGTATCACTTGCGGCTTATATTGTTTGGCGTGCAAGTCGTCCTGGCTTCACCGGGTTGACACCTCATTTTCAAATATGCCTGGTGCTGCTCCTGACATGCCCTCCTGCACTCTCCATTGAACCAATAAATCATGAGGATGAGAGGATTGAGTATGATACATCAAAGATTGCTTAGCGTACAAAACTAGATGAGAAAATAAGACACAAAGGGAATGTATTGCATTTAAGCGATTGAGGAATAGATAGCACATTAATGAAAGTCTGGGAAGTGTGAAATTATTCCACATCAAAGGAAAGAAAAGTAGACTTTTTTTTTGAAGAGTCAAGGTACTAATAACTGTTTGTGTTCAGAGGCTTTAGAGGTCTGTGGAGAGGTAGTGATATCGTGGTAATGCACGTGGACTTGTATTCCAGGGTCACAGATTATTGTTCTGGAGGCATGGGTTTGAATTACACCATGTGAAGTTCAAATTTAATTTCTGAAACAAATATGGAGTTCAAGGCCAGTCTAATGGCAACCAAGTAACCATTGTTGATTGTTGTAAAAACCATTTTGGCTCACTCATGTCCCTGAAGTAAGGAGATCTCTCATCCTTACCTGGTCTGGCCTGCGTGTGACTCTAGACCTGCAGTAATGATGCTCCATTCTTAATTGATCTCTAAAGTGGTCTTAGCAAACAATTCAGTTCAAATGGCATTTAAGAATGAGGAATGAATTCTGGCCCAGCCAACAATGCCAACATCCCATGAGTGAATTTAAAAAAATCACACCTAGTTAACATGCAGATACAGTAAAATTTGAAAGGCAAATGGTTTGTTAGCCTTATTTGCAAAAGGGTTTGAGTATGAGTTAGGAGATCTTGGTAAAATTATATTGCACTTTCATGAGATGACACCTGATGTACTATACAATCATGAGTTCTTTATCCGAAAAGCCTCAGGACCAGCTGTTTTTGGATGATGGATATTTTTGGTTTACAGATACACTTACCTTACCCTCTAAAATCTTTTCATTACTACACTGAAGGAGTCCATCTCTAAGTTCAAAGAAGGCACAACACAGTGCTTGAATTCTCCATGGCATTTGGATGTTGTCACTGCTGTTCCCATTCCTGTAAAAGCTTTTGTGCCGACATGTCACTTACTTCTTTACCTTCCCCATGCGTTAGAAGCAACACTAGAAAATGTGCCAACAGAGCTCCAGAATCATTCTCGAGTACTTTCAGATATTTTCCATTGGGAAATGTTCTATAAACTGTACATGCCAGCAATGAGACTGGATAGCCCTTTAAATAATTCATGTTTTTTTTGTATCATCTTCCAAGCTGGCCTGTTTTACCCAGCTGATCCATCCAACAGCAAAGCAGATTTGGATCTATCACCTATTTCACACCATGCTATAGGCAATGATGCATTGGTTTCATACATGAGCTTTTGAAAAGTACAAATCATCAGAAAAGACTCAGAAGTAGGGACCCTCATTCATTTTTCTCCTCCCTATCCAAACTCAATTCCAGTTCTTCAGTTCCCATGAACTAGCTTGTATTGCAGGCAATGGTATTAGATCTGGATTATTCCCGGTTGTTTAATGTTTCAGAACACATCAGAATGGTATTTTAAATTTGTAAACTAGATTTCTGTATGAAGAAAGCCTCAATTCAGAAATGTCCCTGAATGTGGGGAAAGGCATTTAGTACATTAGACCCATTCTTTATGACACTATGATGTACATTAACCTATTTAACCTCTCAAGCCTATGGGGCCATCACACTCAAAATCAAAGTACCTGGTTCACATGAACCATTTGCATATTGATGTGTACCGGTTACGGTAAAATCTGTTAGAAATTTGGAAAGAAATGAAAAGATTTCATAACTTTATATTATCAGTAATGTATTATTTAGGACATGTAGAGAGTAGAAAGAAATGCCGAGATTGGAGAGAGAAGAGGAACTGGGTTTATTTCAGGAGGCAATTAGATCTAATTTGAATAGCAAGCAGATTTTTCATTCTCAATTTCAAACTCAAGAGAGCTTTAATTGATTGTGCTTCTGGAATTTGTTCTTGGCTCTAGATGTACTCCCTTGGAGATCAGTCTCCGGTGCAATATCAGAAACATATGGAAGAAGATGGAGTGGCAGATATGACCCAGCTGGAGTAAGTTCAACTGAATCCCCTCTCAACTACAGATCTCACATTCATTGTGACTTGGACATTTCTTTGTCCAAGTTAGACTTGACCTGGTCTTCAGCAATATGGGACTTCTCAGTCTTCCCATCCTGCAACCTTTTCCCTTTTAATAATGCAGAATTTTCTGAATTATTTAGTCACCTTAGTTACTTTCGTCAGCTTCACTGGCAACCCTGCAGAGAAAGTAGCTTCTTCAATGAAACAAAAGTTTAAGTCAAGCAATGCTCACAGCCCTGGTTACTAAGGCAAGTGTCCTCGAGGTGGTAAATGAGTTAGAAGAGTCACTCTTCATTCGATAGGGATGAGCTATGAATCAAACTTGATAAGACAATGCAAAATAAGCTTAAAAGCATTTATTCAGGGCAGCAGGATGGAAGAATGGTGCACTGTGAATATGTAGGAAAGGTATGGGTTCCACGCAAGTAACAACCACTACTGTTACCTGTCCCCAGGGATTTGGTGAAAATGAGGTATTTCCCCTGGTGTACACACCTTAGCACCGTACATGCAATTTATGGAAGAACATGTGTACAGCCCTTTATACAGCAAACTTACCTCTAAGCTTTTAAGAAAATTTGCTGTCATAATTTGTTGTCTACTTAAGATATTTCTGGTTTATTTCAGAGACCTACATGATGGTGCAGTGTTGTACAATTTAAAGAAGAGGTTTGAACAACATATTATATATGTAAGTGGTTTAACATCAGTTATTCTGCCACGTTCAGGCCAAGAGAAGAGAACATACCACAAGTTGTTGAATTTGGATCGGGATCCTCAGTAACAGGAGTGATTGATAATAAAAAACTGTGGATGCTGGAAATCTGAATCAAAAACAGAAATAGTTGGAGAAACTCGGCAGGTCTGGCTGCATCTGTGGAGAGAAAGCAATATCAATGTTTCAGGGCCAAAGACCCTTCTTCAGAACTGATTCAGAACAAAACCTCTCATTGTACTTAGTTGCATGTGACACCAATATATCAAATCAAATGATTGTCGCTAGGAGAAGTTTGGTATATGTGCTGAAAATGGGTAGGGTGGCAGGGAAGGAATAAATGATAGGTTGAGATGGAGCCCAGAGAGAGAGAAAAGCAGCTGGGCTGACACAAGAACGGACAATAGTGAGTCTGGGAGAAAGGAAAGCTGCTAATGGGGACCATTATCGAGCGAAAATAGGTTGGCTGTGCTTTCTCTCTGGGCTCCATCTCCACATATTGTTTGCTTCTTCCCCATTCCCCCACCTTCAGCATATATGCCACCTTTTCCTAGCTGCAGTTAGCCCTGGAGAAGGGTCACTGGACCGGAAACATTGACTGTGCTTTTCTCTACCAATGCTGCCAGACAGGCTGAGTTTCTCCAGCTATTTCTCTTTTGATTGTAAATGATAATAATCTTGATACCCAAAGAAATGTGAGTGGCAAGAAAAAGAGGAGTTTCTACAAGGCATACACTGTATTTTTTTATATTCAACAGGAATCTGTGTTGGATCTGGTTCTGGAAAATGAAGTGAGATGAGTCAGTAGTGCAGAAATTAGAGGAATATCTATGAAATAATGACTCTTTTGGTCCTCTTTTGGCTTTTTCCCATGTAACATGGGCTCACCACAATGCTAGTTGATCACGCTCACATCAGCCATCCTTTTGGATTAGGTAGGGGATTTTAGTCAGTTTCCCATCCTATCACTAACCCATCTCATTTATCCAGGCTGGGGAATGGTACAAACTGGTTGCCTGCACTGGTGGCAATGTTCTTTCAAAGCCTTCTGGAATCTGACTTGAACTCAGGGCTTTCTAGCTGAGAGGTGGGAGGTATAGGGACTAAGTAACTCCAGCTTCCATTAAACAATGACAAAGCACTATTGTTTTAATGTAAAAATCAAAACTGAACAAAGATAAGAGATATATTTCAGAATAAAAGGCAATTTCAATACAATTGAAAGGATTTTGTTCACTAATGTGCTTCAGGGAAGGAAATCTGCCATCCTTACCTAGTCTGGCCTACTTATGACTCCAGACCCTCAGCAATGTGGTTGACTCTTAACTGCTGTCTGGTCAATAAATGCTGGCCTATCCAACGATGCCCTCATTTCATGAAAGAATAAAAAGAAACTTTTCAGTTGGACTTGAACAAATCTTAATAGATATGACAATGCACAACAGGAAGGTTTAAAATGGAAGATATTTAGAGTCGAAATTGAGCATAGTGTTTCAAGCAGTAAGTGTTCAACAAAAGTTAGAATCCCTTGAATGAGTGATGAAATTAAAATGTAATTAAGATTCAGTAAAGAGGCACATTATATATCCAGGACCCATGATATAAATAAATTCAAACCGAATGTAATCATTATAATTGCAGAGAAAGAGAAGCTTTTAGAAAGGCTCCAAGGAGGAGTAAATGGTGTCGGCTAGGACTGAGAAAAAAAGTCAAGCACATGTAAACACACTAAAGTAAAAAAATAGTGAAACACCAGTGATGCAAAACGAAGATGAAATCACAAACTATCTAGAGGATGAAGAGATTTTGGAAACACTTGTCTCATTTATTAGAAGGCTGTGACAATGGCACTCTTTTGGGAACAAGGGCAAGAGATGGAGCGATTAGATGTTTTGGACAAGCTAACCAATCAAATTAACATCGATAAGGTATGAAATTCAAGAGGTCAGATTGTGAGATAAATCTAATACTCTTCTAGAAAGACATGGAGTCATTAAGACCAGGCATCATTGATTCATGAAAGCCAAATTACACCTGATGAATCAAATTAGTTTATTTGAAAAAACACAGGACTGTACTGATTAAAGACTATCCTTTTGATAAGATGGAATGTGGAAGTCTAGTTGATAAAATTGAATGAAATGGTATTAAAGGGAGAGTAGCACCAAATACAAGAAATTGGCTTAAAAGCAGCGAACCAAAATGTTGAGAATGGTTATTTTTGGGCTTGGTGATATTTATTTTCCTCCAAGGTGTCTGTGTGGAAAACTATGGAAGTCAATTAAACCCATCTCAAATTTGAAAAGATTGGCATATAGGAGATTTTTCCGGTGGCTGGAGATACTCCTCACTTCTCCACACTCCCCCAAAGCATCTCTATTCCACCGTGTCTTTATTAACATTAATCCAGCCTTTTCATCCACGAACATAGTCATGCAATAAGATGTCATTGTCATGTCCTGTTGTACAGATTATATGACTCCTCATATAAATTCAATCTCCTCATACTTAGTACTCCCTCTCTCCAGTGCTCTGTTTAACTAACTTTATATCTGCTCATGTTGATTTAGCTCCCTCACACCGTTCACCCTTGCCCGTCCCCAATACGTCTGTATTTCTGAAGTTTTGCAGTTGTGTTTACAATGATTTTTACCACCTGGCAATCAAGCCAACAAAGGCCTATTGTCCACCCATTCAAAGCTCTATCCTCCAAGGACATCCGGACCACCACCCAGATTTCTTAATTCAGGATTTAAATTTTATTTTAGCTTTTAGTTGCCATTCAGCATAGGTCAGCAATCGAACCTAGCAGTATTTTTATATAAGTCTAGTCAGTATGCAGAAATTGTAAAGGTTAAACACAATAGAAGGGGGAAATAAGGTAAGAAAGATCTAATTGAATAACTGCTCTCACAGGCATAATGGTTTGAATTATCCCCGTGCTGCTTCATTCTATCATTCTGAAGGTTATACAGATCTCCTAATAGGCAGAATATTAACTATTAATTTTTGTATTAATTCTGTTATTTTATGCAGGTGGTTGGGTTGGGAGGGCATGCTAGTAATGAGTATTTTATCTCTATAAATAAGTGCTTATAAAAATATGTAAATACTAACTTCAGGGCTGTCCATTGCTTCTTGAAATAGTACAATTTAACATTCTGATTTCAATAATTAACTCATTTCAATGTCACAAAAAATGGATGAAAGGTTTGCAAGACACAGGTGAGTTGTTTGTTCAGGGTTATTGCCGATAAGTCACACTCACCTTAACCACATCTTCATAAATATATTTGTTTTCTTTTCCTGCAGACATACATTGGCACCATCCTTTTATCTGTAAATCCATATAAAATGTACAACATTTACGGGACCGATGCAGTGATGAAATATAAAGGGAAATCATTTGCAGAAAACCCACCGTAAGTGCCCAACAATAACTTCAGTTGGAATTGGAGATTAATCAAAGAAGGTGCACAGAGTGAATAATCTCACTCAAGCAGCAATTCGGCTGCTAAGTGCCATGGGAATAGTTAGGACTGGAACTGGCCAGGATGACTGCTATTTGCTACCTTGCAATCAGTGCTTGCAAGTGGCTGTATTAAGGGCAGAGTCCAGTTTGGCTACCTTGACCCTCCATGTATGACTAGTCTGCTAATACCTTAAGAATGGCTGTTTGCTGAGGTACTGCCAACACCTGGACCTCCCATAGCTCAGAAAAGGAGAGGAGAGAAATAGGAAAATGTATAAAAGAAGAGCGATGAGACCTGCTACAGAAGGAATTTGCATCCTGTGGCTCAGATTAAGCCAAGTCTCCTAACTGAAAGGTGTAACGAGCAGTATTGGAAAAAGAGAAAGTAAGTCCTGTTATATTGAAATATTAGAATGTTTAGTGACTTCCATATTCTTGTGTTTTTGTTGCAGACATCTCTTTGCCATTGCTAATGTGGCCTATTCAAAAATGGTTGATGCCAAACACAATCAATGCATTATAATCAGGTAAAGAGTTTTGTCTTTGACATTGAGTTCTTGGCTGTAGTTTGAGGCATGTAGACATCCCCACAGTCCACATAAGGTTCTTCAGTTGTCCAAGCTCAAGACCTTATGCTCATTGATAAGCATTGGTAATTTCAAACTGTCAAGAGCCCAGAAAACATTGTCATTCATTTATATATTTATTAATTTATTACTCATGCTTGGGGTATCAGTGTTGCTGGTAGTGATTGTGGTTTTGTCTATCACTAATTGTCCTTCACCAGATGGTGACAAGCTGGCTTCTTGAACAGATGTTGTTCATCTGTTGCAAGTACACCCACAGTGCTGCTAGGGAGAGAATCCCAGCATCCATAGTTCTTTGGTTTTTTTAGTTCTAATTCAGGATGGTGTTCAACCTGGGGGGAATCTTGCAGATGTTACCCTTGTTCATCTAGCAAACATCCCACTTTATCATGGAGGGTAGGTCATTGAAGAAGCAGGTGAAAATGGTTAGATCTCAAACACTGCCCGGAGGAATTTTTGCAGTGATGACCTAAGGTTGAGATGATTGGCTTCAAATAAGTACAACCATTTTCCTTTATGCTAAATAATTTTCAATGTGATTCTCATTGACTTCAATTTTGCTGGGGTTCCTTGATTCAACACTCTGTCAAATGCGGCCTCAACATGGAAGGCAGTCACTCGCACTTCAACTTTGGAATTCAGCTCTTTTGATTGTGTTTGGACCAAGGCTGTATTAGGAACTGGAGATATAAAACCCTGACAGTACTTAAAATGAGCTTCAGTCATTGTGACTAGTTTATACATGCTACTCCAAAGACCTGATGATAATCCATTCATCACTGCTGATTATTAAGACTAGGCTGAGGCAGTAATTGTCTTGGTTGGAGTTATCCTACATTCTGTGGCTAGGACATACTAGTGGAATTTTCCAAATTGACAGGTAGATTTCTCTATTATAGTTATATTGGAACATCTTGGCTAAGCGCTTAGACCTTCTGGAACATAGGTCTTCAATACTTAATGGGAGTGTTGGCAGGTCCCATAATATTTTCTGTAATACAGTACCTTCTCAATGTCATGTGCAGTGAATGGATTGGCTAAAGACTGGCATCTGTGATTATGGGGACCTTGGGAAGTAGATTATCTGCTTGACACTTCTGGCTGAACATAGTTGCAAATGGTTGAAATGGCTTTTGTCATCATATGCTGGCCATCATTGAAAATGGGAATGTTTGTAGAGGTTCCTCCTCTGGTTGGTTGTTTAGTTGTCTGCTAGTTGTGATGACTGAATGTTTCAGGACTGTTGAGTTTAGATCTCTCCATCTGGTTGCAGTGTCTGTCACATGCTGCTTGCTCTGTTCAGTGTCCTTCAACAGCACAGCACCACATTTTTAGTTTAGCTTGGTGGAGCTCCCATCATGCCATCCAGCACTCTTCATTGAACCAGAGTTAATCTCCTGGCTTGAGGATATCAGTAGAATGAGGGATGTATTGGGCCTTGACATTACAGATTGTAATTGAATAGAATCCTGCTATTGCTGATGGTCCATGGTGCCTAACAGATGTCCAGTTTTGTGCTGCTAAATCTAATCTGAGTTTACCCTATTTACCATGGGGCTAGTACCACAATACACAAAACAGTCTATCCTCATTTTGAAGGATGGAACTTTGATTTCCCAAGTGCTATGCAGATATCATTCCTACCAATATTGTCATGGACAGATGCAGGTCCAACAGATAGATTGATTAAGACATTTTTTTCTTATTGTTCCCTCACCTCTGCCATAGGCCCTCTACGTCCTTCAGGATGCAATTAACGCAATCATTATGGTACTGATACAGAAGCACCGCCCTTCCTGTCCTGACAAGGGCAGCCAGCATTTCCCTCTCTCCCATGGCTGCTCAGTTTCCTATCATTCTTCCCCATCTTCGTCTTTTCCAGTCGTTTGGAGGTGACTGGGAGAGATTTCCTTTGGAAACAGGGGTTTGTGGATCAGCTCATAACCATTACCAATATGCTGGCCTATCTGGATCAGTCCCTCTCTGTTCCTCCAGGTACATTCTTATTGGAAAAGAATTTGAATTATTAAACTCTTCAAGGAGAATTATTTCAGTGAGATTTTCGTAAGTGCCTTCTGTTTTAAGTGCCTGTACTCAATGGTCAAAAACAAGCTGCTTTTGATTTTCAAATTCCAAGTATGTCTGATGAGGCCTTTTCCTCAGAATATGGAATTTTTGGCTGTAAATCTCCAGCACTAATTGGTACACACTTAAAATAGTCATTTTTGCTGCCTCATTATTAATGGCACTTTCCTCAGGCAAGAGGAAGTGAATCTCATGAACTTTGAAAGCTTATTCTGGAATAAACGGACCAATGTAGGACTGGCCACTTTAGCTGCTGTACTACCTGCTCAAAAGAGATAAAAGAAGTCTTCGACCTCTGCCTCATCAAAATTAGCAATTAAATGAGTAAACTGAATTGCCCCTGCCCTTACATCTGAGCCGGTGGTGTCTTCATACCAGGATTCCTGCCCCTCAGCTCAAGCTGTCTTAGTTCAAATTTCTTTTTTTGCCATTTTTTCTGAAATTCTCCCCCTCATCTCCTTGTTATTTCTCTTTCCCATTTCTGTCTCTCTTTCTCTTTCACTTGTGTGTGTCTCTCTTTTTGCCTTTCCTTCTCTTTTCCTTGAAATTCTAATTGCCTCTGCTCCAAATGTAATTTCTCTACCATTACTTATTCATCACATTGTCTTCAGTTTCCACCTGAAAATTGTTGATTGCTCCTTTTACAATTTTGTGCTTCCTGGCTTTTGGGTGAAATTCTAATCATAAGTGCATCGCTAAATGGTGTAATTGTTCAAGAACTTTAAAGTCATCAACAGTAACCTCCCCTAATTCTGCTAGGAACCTGTATCCAATGCAGACATTTCTATATTGTAGCAGTGCAAATCCAAGAAAGCCTTTTGCAGTTCTTAAAAACAAAATTAAAATGGTAATTTGCTCTCTCTAATTCCTTCCTTTCACCCGTTGGCTCAACTCATGAAAATGAACCACAAATTGTTATGATCAGTCCCTAGGCAAGGTTCCCTGATATGTTACCATTCCAGATGAGATACCCCTAATCATTAAGCTCCCAGAGAGAATGGTTGAACTTGCTCCCCTTCTTTTTTTCACCCACCCTCTTAATTGTTTGTCACAAGGTTAATTTACAAAGGATCCCTCTGATATAGATACCTTTCTCTCAGACCAAATGAACTTCTGTTTTAAAAGTTGTCAATTTAACCAGGCTTTCGTTGCTTAACAGAATAACGACTTTATTAGCAACTAAACTTGAGAAGAATTAGTAACACAACGCATATTACACAGGTTAGGAATAACACATGAGTCCAAAAAATATTAAAAATAAATGTCTTACACTCACCTTTACTGGCTCCATCCCCGCCTCTTTGACTTGCCTGTCTCCTCTGTCCATCTTCTATCCGCCTCCCCCTCTCTCCCTATTTATTTCAGAACCCTCTTCCCCTCTCCCATTTCTGATGAAGGGTCTAGGCCCGAAACGTCAAGCTGTCCTACTCCTATGATGCTGCTTGGCCTTCTGTGTTCATCCAGCTCCACACCTTGTTATCTCGGATTCTCCAGCATCTGCAGTACCTATTATCTCTGTATGCATCTGTCTTTGAGTTATTGGTGAAGATTTGATAATACAACTGTTTGGCTGTTACATTGGATGGTAAGTTTGGTGTTACATTTGGTGTTTGAACTTTAAGTTTTGAGCTTCTTGGCTTTGCAGGATGGCTAAAATTCCTTTTGTCCTGGTTCCTTTCAATGGTGGCTAGCTGTCAGCAGAGTGTGAGACTGACTTTTCCCTTTCTTTAATTGCATTGCAGCGTTGTTTAATAGCTGTTCTGAAACCTTCACAGCACACAGGTCCACACACTAGACCACTGGGCTACAAACACATACAGACCACAGGTTGCAGTCAGTTTTTAATGCTTTTTTTTCTATATTTCTACTTTTCTATGTCTGTTGGAGATGGCTTCCTGCTGAGGTGTGGGAGGGGAGTGGGGGGTGTGTCTTTCTGTTTCAAGTTTGCCTGATTGGACAAGTATGACATTCCATGGATCCATACAGAACTCTGCTAGCCAATCGTTTAATTTGCATTCACAGTCATCTTTTGGCTGAAACAGTCTTCATTTTAAAAAAAGACAGAATAAAATTTTAATATGTCCATAAGCATTTCAGGGTTCTAATCTCTCATTGTGATACAGCAAGGCAAAAGGATCCTACACTCATTGTGTTTCTTTCTATGTTTCAAGTGGTGAAAGTGGATCAGGCAAGACTGAAGCCACCAAACTGGTCCTCTGTTATCTAGCTTCTGTACACCACACACGCAAAGACAATGCGACACAACAGGTAACTTGTAGCAGCATTCAGTCAGTTTTCTTGACAGTTGCCCTTCCAAAGAAACTAATTTCTGAATATTAGATACCAAGTTAAAATTCTTTGTAATTAGCTACCCTCCCAAGAAGCCATTCTTTACATGTGAATCTAGCTTCCGTGTATCTTAAAGTCCTTATGGTCCAGTAGATGTTGCTGCACATCAGTAGCTTTGGTACTGCCAACCTCACATCTTTGCTCATGGATACATTTTCCACAGGGGCAACTAGTTATCAGGAACAGGTGCACTAAAGGGCCTGTTCTTTTCTGGAGATTCTACACTTTACAGATGATTACTCTTCATGTACCAGTCTGCACAGTAGCAGCAGTTGGTGATCTGGATTTGAAGTAGCTCATAGGTTGACCTAATACAGTCTAGCAGAAAAAATGAAACAGCAAATCATGAGCAGGAACTTTTGTAGATCTATTTCCTCATTAATTTCAAGGCATTGAAGCTAATTTGTAGCCAATTTTACATGCTATCGTAAGTCAATTATATCACCAGGTCAGGCACCTTGGAAATTGGACAAAGTAACATCAGATCAGATTTCACTAAGTCCTCGTCTAACAAATGAAGGTACTGGGGTTCAACCTTAGTTTCAATTAGGAACTCACTAATCATTATCACAGGAACACATGTTAGTCAACCCTGTTCCACCATTGAGTTGTATCATAGCTTAGTTGTACTGCAACTCCATTGCATCTTTTGCATCCCCTGATAACCTTATCTGCCAAAACTCTATCCACCTCAGTCTCAAAAAATTCTATTGACCCCCAGTGTTTTTGAAGAGAGAGTTCCAGAATTTCACTGGTGTGGGCCAAAATCAGGTGACCGAATAGTTAAACCAGCTCAAACAAACATAATCCAACAAAAGTAAAGATGTAAAGCTTCTGTTATTGTCTGTTTGAGGTTGATTAATTTATGTGCAGCTTCAGCCACTCATTTTAGGATAGGAAAGATATTTTCTGTCAGTTAGCTTCCACTTTTCTATAAATAATGATAGCCAAAGAAAGAGCCCCAGCTATCTAGCCTAATCCATACAGTTGTCATGTCTTCCTCATAAGATAACCCACCCAATCCAGGTAAAGATCTGGTAAACTTTGTCTGAACCTCCAATGCATTTACATCCTTTCTCAAATAAGACAACTATACACAATACTTTCCCAGTGTCAGACAGTAGGCTAACAGGCCCCTAGATTCCTCTTTTTGTCTTCTTTTTGAACAAAGGAGTTTGATATCTTTTAATTGAATGAACCTTCCCCGTATCTAGGGATTCATTTAAAGATCTAGCATTACAAATGGCATCTGACCAAGGCTTTACTTAGGCCAAAATAATAGGCTTTTGATCTGATTTGGAAAGAGTGTGCTGTTTTTGGTGATATGTACCACATGTTTGATGTCATTTACATCTTCTGCCTTTTTTCTCATTATTGCCCCTTGATGCCTGTGAAGATTGAGGTAAGGTACTGATTGCTGTCAGTATCTCCAATAAGAAGTCAGAAGACATATCAGCGCTTCCAGTTAAACACATTTGCTTTAAATGCAATTAAAGAGGCAGCATTGTCATTAAAAATGGTTTGGCAAACCTTGGAAACTTCAAATTAAAGCCAGAAATTCTATAAATATACCAGGCCCATCAGTAGCTGCCAGAGAATTTGATTCATGTTTTAGGGAAAACTCCCAACAAAAGATCTTCAACCAGATCTTGACACAGATTGATTTTAATCATTGTGCTAGTCAGGATATGTAGGGTATTGACCTGACTGCCCATTGATACTTCCCACCTGATCCAAACAACCAAATTTAATTAAAATCTTTTCACTTCTGAGAAGTGAATACATTTGTTGTGCGTTCCCTGTGTTTGTGTGCTGGGAACTGTAGTTTCTGTAAATATGTAAAATTGAAAATTATTAGAGATTTTAACTGTTTGTATCATTGACAAAAGTTCAAAAATTTTACACAAATTGCACACTGTGGGAGTATTTTTTCAAGCATCCTTTTGTCAACTGTAAGTCATAGAATCCCTACAGTGTGGAAACAGGCCTTTGGCCCAACAAGTCCAGACTGACCCTCACAGCATCCCACCCAGACCCATCCCCCATAACCCACCTGATCTACACATCTCTGAACACAATGGGCAATTTAGCATGATCAATTCAATTAGCCTGTATATCTTTGGACTGTGGAAGGAAACCGGAGCACCCAGAGGAAACACACGCAGACACGGGGAGAATGTGCAAACTCCACACAGACAGTCACCTGAGGGTGGAATCGAATCTGGATCCCTGGCACTGTGAGGCAGCAGTGCTAACCACTGAGCCACTGTGCCACCCCTGGTGAATCACTTGAATGATTATTACACAGAGGATAGACCAGTCTCAGGAATAGTGGATCAATACAAAATGGAATGTAGAATACATTTGTGACAGGTCAAGCTTTAATAAATGGAGCATAGAAAATCCTGGAAGCAGGTGACTTAATTGGCCCTGGATATTCATGGAGTAAAATTGCAAAGTGAAGAGACAGTACACCAACCCATTTAAGGAGTTAAATTTGTGTTTCCCTTTAAGAGTGCAATGGATCAAAATAGGACAATTTAAGTGCATTTCTTTAAGAAATTGGCTGTTATTTTGTGCTCAGTTCCAGAGAAGAACTTTGAACTTTTCAACTTATTAAAGTTTTCCTGAACAGATCCTTGAAGCCACACCCCTTTTGGAGTCCTTTGGAAATGCCAAAACTGTTCGAAATGATAACTCCAGTAGATTTGGAAAGTACATTGAAATATTTTTGCAAGAGTAAGTATTGATATTTGTTTTCTGTCACAATCTGAAGTTCAATGCGCCCATTCATTTGCTTACTCACTCATTTAGGTCACCAACACTGTTACAGGAGTGCTAAACACTAAAAGTTGATTTTTAATCCAGTACCAATAACATTCTCTTTTTACAGGGGGTTGATATGTGGTGCCATAACCTCGCAGTATCTCCTTGAGAAGTCGAGGATTGTGTTTCAGGTGTGTCTTGCGTTACAGTTTTATGTTTCAAATCATACTGCCCATCTCTGTATGGCTGTGGCCAAGCTGTATTTTTGGCTTGATGCTGACACAAGTCAGGAGTAAAAAGTACCTCTTGAGTAGCCATATCTTGTGGGTACTTCAACTTCATGTTAGCAGAGAATGCCTCAAAAGATTGAAACTGTTTCATAGAACATAGAACAGTATAGCATGGTACAGGCCCTTCAGCCCACAATGTTGTGCCGACCTATTATCCTACTCTAAGATCAATCTACACTGCATACATTTTACTATCATCCATTTGCCCATCCAAGAGTCGCTTAAATGTCCCAATGTATCTGACTCCACTACCACTGCCGGCAGCGCATTCAACGTGCCCACCACTCTTTGTGTAAAGAACCTACCTCTGACTTCTCCCCTATACTTTCCTCCAATTGCCTTAAAATTATGCCCCCTTGTAATAGTCATTTCCACCCTGGGAAAAAGTCTCTGGCTATCCACTCTATCTATACCTCTCATCATCTTGTACACCTCTGTCGTCACCTCTCCTCCTTCTTCCCTCCAATGAGAAAAGCCCTAGCTCCCTCAACCTTTCCTCATAAAACCTGCCCTACAGTCCAGGCAGCATCCTGGTAAATCTCCTCTGCACCCTCTCTAAAGCTTCCACATCCTTCCTATGATGAGACGACCAGAACCAAACACAATATGCCCTTTAGTTTTGGACTCCCCTACCCTGGGGAAAAGACCTTGGCTATCCATGTCCCTCATGATTTTACAAACCTCGACAAGGCCACCCCCTCAGCCTCTGATGCTCCATGGAAAAACGCCCCAGCCCATCCAGCCCCTCCCCACAACCCAAATCCTCCAGACCTGGCTACATCATTGTAAATCTTTCTGCACCCTCTCCAGTTTAACAAATTGGCACCTTGCGATGGCTGGGAAATGAACGCGGCTCAACAGTTTGGAAAGCAGCTCTGCTTACCACTGTACCACCATCGCTTGGCACTTGGTCAGAGTATAGCCTGTTTCATTGTCCAAATAGCTGCCATTGGGGATCTGCTGGTTAGATTTCTGTCTCGGAGTGAAAGGCTTGAGGGTTTGAGCCCCCACTCCTGAATACACAATCTCAGGGGGCACTGCGAATGCCAGGACTGAAGGAGCGCTGCGATACATCAAGCTCAGTTCTGTCTGCATACCCCTCTCCCCCTCCAAACCTGGCAGGCGCTAAAGGAGTCCAGGGCCACAACTTGAAAGAAGAACAGGGGTTTACACTGATCCCGTCCAGTCCTCATCCCTGATGTTCATTCACTGGCTAGCGAGGAAGCAGACTGCACTCTGCATCACATTTTATGGGATCTTGCTGTGCCAGAGCAGGCAACCGTATCCCTCTACATCACACTCATGACTACTCGACAACAAAACCGCTTCAGGGGCCGTGAATGATGAGGCCACGGTGGGGAGCCCCACACACAATGTTTCAAATGATCTCAACATTCAATAAAGTATAAGAGCTCCTACATCATGAGCATTAGCCTGTAATTTTGGTCCTCAGTCCTAGTCAGAATGTTCAGAATGCTGGAAATTATATATGTGTAGGCTACATCTTAGGATGTGAGGAGGACACACTTATTGGAGCAATTTTAGCCAAGCCTATGTGGTTTGTTGAATTCAATGGAGAGTAAATTTGAGCAGGTCTTAAGCTGTGTGGATGATCCATGCTGTTACTTATGCACTGGCTGGGCCACTTTAAAATTACCTCACTGCTTGCAGTCTGCATGACTAGGTACATTCTAGCTGGTTGGCAATAGAACTGGGGATTATAGATACTCCCAAGCGGATATAAAGGTATCTAAAGAAAATTGGCCTTTGTGTATTTGTCCCCTCATTGATGTAACAACTAATATTTGAGAAAATTTTCCATTTCACTCTTTTTGTCACATAAACCGTGTGGCTGTCTTTCTTCTATCCGGAAGTAGCCAACCATCTGTCTTGTGATTTTAATTTCCAGCATCCACCAGTCTTATTGTACTGGTTGTGCATTTCCACAGTTTGGATTTGTGACTGTAATATGGCCATCACTCATTATGTTCATACAATAAAGATTAATAAGGACACTCCAGCCAATGCAATAAATAAGGACAGCCCACAAAGGACATGGATTCTACTGATAAATTCAATTTTGTTAGGGATTTCACTCAGTCTGAAATAAATTACTAGAAACAAGAAAACAAGGGCTTTCTGTTATAGTTAGAAAATGGGTGGAAATTAGCTTCCTTTCCTTTCTTTTCAAAATCTAGGCCAAAAATGAAAGGAATTACCACATCTTCTATGAGATGCTGGCAGGACTCTCGAGCCAACAGAAGCAAAGATTCTATCTTCAGGAAGCTGAAACATACTATTACCTGAATCAGGTATGTTAATTAAATGATGCAGGTACAACCTATACAGAGTGGTTGAAAGTGTTGCCTGGTGTAGAATAAGCCACAACAGTGATATAGGTTTTGTGGTTCGGTCCTCATCTTTAGTTTTCCTTGTTATTGCAATGTGCACAATACTATTAATGATCACATGACTGTCCATTGCTAGTTGTATTAACAAGGCAGTGGTGGTCCTTTGCCTTGAACGGCAACAATCACTTTACAGGAAGTATTTTCATAACAGTAAGCTATTCCAGGATGCTCACTTGATGATAAAGTCATGTCAAAGTTAGGGTGCATGATTTAGACATGATGGTGTTCCCATGACACTTATGCATGTGTCTTTCTCAGGGATAGAGATTATAAGAAGTGCAGTGCTGTTTAAACAATCTTGGAGTTATTGCAATGTAACATGTAGATTATAAGCATTGCATCCGCAGTCCATCGTTGAGGAATCAGATCAGACAGAAGTCAAGTCCAGTGGTAGAGGTATTGAACACAAAAAAATTGTTGCTGTGGTGGTGCTGAGCTTCTTGAGTACTGTTGCAGCTGTATCATGTCCAGCAAGTGGTAAGTAGTCTACCATTTGGAACAAAACACATACTTAATCAATAGACCAGGCACGACTTGAAATGCACACCCATTCCACCACCAGTGTGCAATGGCAGAATTGTGTACCATCTACAAGATGCAGCAGCAATTCACCAAGGTTCAGATGAGAGTATCCGCCAAACCCATGACCTCTCCAACCTCGAAGAGCAAGGGCAACAGATGCATGAGACCACACATTGGTCTGGCTTTGAACGACATCAATGTTCCTTCACTGTCACTGAGTTAAAATCCTGCAACTCCTTCTTTTTGTGGTTGTACTTACACAAGATGGACTGCTGTAGTTCATCTTGCCACCACATATTCAAAGGCAGTTAGGGAGGAGCAAAAACTGCTGCTTATATCCCAATCAATTAAGAAAAAAGTTCTGATTTGAACCTTGTAGATAATGTAGATACTTTGGAGGACAAGTTAAGAAGTAACTCATCTTTGCGGGATATAGCTCCTGACCTTGTGTTGTGTTGATCTTGTTGGTCTGCTTAAAATTCTAGTTAGTGGTGCCCTGAATGTTGCCAGTGGAAAATTCATCAATGAATCATTGAAGTTGGGCTGCCTGGGTGTTCTCAAAGTGATCAGGAACTCTCACCTCCCCAGTACATTTATGGTACATTTCCTATCACATGCCTAACCAAATCTGGATTTCTCTAAGTCCTGCATTGACTAGCATGTACTACTTCAGTGTAAAGGAATCTGTAATTGGATCCTCTGCTACAGTGCTCATCTTACAATGGAAGGCAAATCACTTCTGAAGCAGCTAAAGTAATGATGTCCTGGGTCTAGTTGGTCCCTGACAAAAAAAAAAGTTCATCTTTTGTATACCAGATATGACTGCAGCTGCTGAATGATTTCTCTTTGACCCTTTCATGTTGCCCTCTTGACTTTGGTTGTATAGCCTCATGCACCCTACATGCAATTTACTGACACAATTGATGACTTCTACCATCACTTTTTTCATGATTGGATAAAGGCTACAAGGATATTCATTGGCCAAATATGTTTACCCTACTTATTGTGACCAGGATATGCATGGACACTGTTAGCTATTAATGGGTAGATGCTGGAGTTATTGTTGGACTGGAGTATCTTGACTCAACATTAGTTCTAGTGCTCTGGTCTTTTCTATAATTGGAATGCTGTTAGGGCATGAAATAACTTCACAGAGCCCTATCCTGTCAACAAGTCACCCCTTATTTACACGCGGAAAGTCCTTGACACTCAGAGCCAAGTTTCAGAATGTCTGACACATCTGTTTTTATCTGTCAGACAGGGCTCACTGATTGGGCCACATTAACAGCCTCAATCAGGGAACTTCTATTCTACCTGGCTGGTCTCGTTACAGACACTCGAGGACACATACTCTTTGCTGTATTAAGTGCACCCTGCCACCTAATATCACATAAAGAAACCTCAGGT
This sequence comes from Ginglymostoma cirratum, assembly GCA_024137785.1. NCBI lineage: Eukaryota > Metazoa > Chordata > Chondrichthyes > Orectolobiformes > Ginglymostomatidae > Ginglymostoma > Ginglymostoma cirratum. Next base: position 30,870,539 of record JAHRHZ010000022.1, on the reverse strand, counting down.
GGCTGATTTATGGCATCAATCGTGGTGAGGATCTCATTTGTTCAATAGGCAGTCACTTGAACGTAACATTTAAAACAAAACTTGTTTTCTCAGGGAGGAAACTGTGAAATTTCTGGGAAGGATGATGGGGAGGATTTCCACAGGCTACTCAGCTCAATGGAGGTGCTCAGTTTTAGTCCAGATGAACAGAACAGCATCTTCCGCATTCTCTCTTCAGTTCTTCACCTTGGGAATGTCTACTTTGAAAAATATGAGGTTTGATTTTTAGACTCTTACTCCAAAATGAAAATAAAGAAATACTTGAAGCACTCAGCAGGCCAGGAAACATTGTGGAGAGAGTAAAGTCTTGCACTTATAAGGCACCTTTCATGAATATTGGACATATCAAAGTGATTTACAGACAATCATTTACTTTAAAATGTAGCCAGTGTTGTGGTATAGGAAATATAGCAGCCAACTTATGCACAGCGTGCTCCAACAACCAGTGACGTTACAATTAAAAGATATCTGTTTGTGTGATTTGATTGGTGAATAACAGTTTTCACGGACGCCAGGAAGAACAGCCCCACCACACCTGGCACTTTTCCCTGCAACCGCAGGAAGTGCTACACCTGCCCCCACACCTCCTCCCTCACCCCAATCCCAGGCCCCAAGAAGACTTTCCACATCAGGCAGATGTTCACCTGCACATCTGCCAATGTGGTATACTGCATCCGCTGTACCCGTTGTGGCTTCCTCTACATCGGGGAAACCAAGCGGAGGCTTGGGGACCGCTTTGCAGAACACCTGCGCTCAGTTCGCAACAAACAACTGCACCTCCCAGTCACGAACCATTTCAACTCCCCCTCCCATTCCTCTGATGACATGTCCATCCTGGGCCTCCTGCAATGCCACAGTGATGCCACCCGAAGGCTGCAGGAACAGCAAATCATATTCAGCCTGGGAACCCTGCAGCCCAATGGTATCAATGTGGATTTCACAAGTTTCAAAATCTCCCCTCCCCCAACCGCATCCCAAAACCAGCCCAGCTCGTCCCCGCCTCCCTAACCTGTTTTTCCTCTCACCCATCCCCTCCTCCCACCTCAAGCCCCACCCCCATCTCCTATCTACTAACATCATCCCGCCCCCTTGACCTGTCCGTCCTCCCTGGACTGACCTATCTCCTCCCTACCCCCCTACCTACACTCACCTTTACTGGCTCCATCCCCGCCTCTTCGACTTGTCTGCCTCCTCTCCACCTATCCTCTCCTCTATCCATCTTCTATCCGCCTCCCCCTCTCTCCCTATTTATTTCAGAACCCTCTTCCCTTCCCCCATTTCTGATGAAGGGTCTAGGCCCGAAACGTCAAGTTTTCCTGCTCCTATGATGCTGCTTGACCTGCTGTGTTCATCCAGCCCCACGCTTGTTATCTAGGAAGAACTTCCCTGCTCTTCTTTGAAACAGTGGTTTAGCAAGAACTCCAACGTTGTTCATTGTTTTGTCTGTAATTCCATGAGCCTGTTGTGTCAGTGATGCTCAGGGCACTGAGGTTTTAGTGTTTTGCCTGACCTGCACCACTGCCTGCTCTAGTCCCTCACAGATAGCTCTAGCTCTAGTCCCTCACAGAAATGGATTTCTTGGTTTGAGCTACATGCTGAGAATTAATGAAAGTCATATTGCTGGATTATTGTTATAGCTGTATCTGCTGTGGATTGTATAAAGAGTTAAAAATGTAAGGTTTCGGTTTAGTGTAGAATGAATTAGAGGAGTTTTTTTTGCTTGATTATGCCTGTGTGCGTTTATAACTTATGCTCAGACTTCTAACCTAGGAAATGCATGTGTATTTACAAACAATGCTTGAACTATTTTAGAAGTAAGAAACCCTCTGTTGTTGTGGTAATTTCTGAGGGTGGAGTTATGTTCTAAATGAAAACTAGTTAGGTTTGTTTTTAGAACATCAGTAAGGCTGAACCTAGGAGCTGTCAAACAAAGTTTTGCTATGCTTAATCAAGTAACTTACTTTTATATATTTAGAGATAGAAATAGTGAGTTTTAGAGAATCGGATAGGACCAAGTATGTAAAAAGAGAGAAGTCAGGCGATGAAGAAAAAGCCAAGGAAGTATCCACTTGTGTTTGGAGGGCTGTGGTGTGTGATTGTCAGTGTCACCTGTAGATGAAGCAGGATGTCATATTGGTAGAAATATACCATTGATCTGAGCTGTGACTTTTGCAGTCAGACCTTGAAGGAAAGGACCCATCTTCAGAGTATGAGTATGTTTAGAAACCTATCAGAGTGAAAGCCACAGTAAAAAGATTAAGAAGATTTAATTCCACTGGATTAAGGTTAAGGTAGTTTAAATTGTTTAGAATAATTTTCTTGCTTGGTCAGTGTACATATTTAATCATTGCTGCTTGTGTTTTGTTTTGTTCAAGTTCGTACAGTAAAGATTCTTTTGTGTTTCAATTTGATCCTGGAGACTTGCCACTTAATTTCTTACCATTGGTTAAGAAGTTTTGAAGGCTTACACATTGAATAATGCATTCTTGGAAGGTTTACATCTCACTGTAGAGGTACAGATTATTTGATAAACTTCCAAATATTCAGCAGTAAGCTTTGATTGTGTTCATAGCTGATATGACTTGTCAGAAGAAAAGTTAGTAAGTTGTTCCCTCAGTGACACATTATTGGATGTCATTGTTTGAATCTAATATTTTTCAACCAAGATTGCTGTCACTTAAGGAATGACTGGAATCTGTGTCAGTGATACACTCACATGTTTATATGTTACAGACAGACTCACAGGAGATTGCTTCAGTGGTAAGTGCTCGCGAGATTCGAGTGGTGGCAGAACTGTTACAGATCTCTCCTGAGGGGCTGCAGAGGTCCATCACGTATAAAGTGACAGTAAGTTCAACTCACTGAAGCCACAGATCATGGCAGCTCATAATGAAACTTTTTAAAGTCAGTTTCCATGTGGAAACGTACCTCATTAATCAGATAAACTGAGCTTCTCAGGAAGTGTCAGATACAGAGCACAAAACAAATTGATATAGTGGAGCCAAACTAGAATCTGTTCAGAATTTAGAATGGAATTCATACCATCATGAACATCTCATCTATTGAAATACAATTGCAAAAGATACAGACAACAATATTAGAATGAAGGAGCTCTATGTGTTTGGTATTGTGTGTATTGCCCTGTGACATCCTAAATTGAGAGCAGCACAGAGAGCTGAAGCGCTGCCCTACTCAAGTCAGCTATTGGTCTTACCTGAACAATCCCTTCATGTAATGAATGTTAACTACCTAAAGCTTTTTACGTACAAGCAGACAAGGCATCTGAACTTGTGTGTCCTGAGCTCTTCTGAGGCGATCCTTTATCTGCATTATCATCCTGTTCCTCAAAATAATTCATGTTCAAGTCTCTTCACTAATGACTGGTTCTTTGTTCCTTTAAACTTGTTATTCCTTCTCAGCTCCGCATCGTTCTTCATTTTACTCCATGTATGAATCCTTCCAGTTGAACATTTGGCATTGTCAGTGTAAGAAACAACCCTAACTAAAGTTATGGATAATATCTTAGGTGACTTTGAACAGAGAATTCAAAATAACTGACTGCACCCCCCTCCTTCAATATTTCTCTGCCATCCATTTCTGAGACTGTTGACCTTTCCCATTGTCATTTCTACAAAGCAAAAACACGAATGTCCACCTTGTCCACTTCATGCATTATTTTTGGCAATGGCTCCCTGCATCAAGCTTACTAAATAAATTTTACATTAGAACCTCCAAACTTATCCAAGTAAAATTTTTATGATCTGTCTTTGAAAAACTTTACATAACACACACATGTGAATCTGACATACAGAAAGAAAGAATTATGGAATCCTGACAGTGTGGAAACAGGCCCTTTGGCCCAACAAGTCCACACTGACCCTCAGAGTATCCCACCCAGACCCATCCCCCTATAACCCACACATCCCTGGACACTGTGGGCAATTTAGCATGGCCAATCCACCTAACCTGCGCATCTTTGGACTGTGGGAGGAAACTGGAGCTCCCGGAGAAAACTCAAACAGGCACAGGGAGAGTGTGCAAACTCCACACATACAGTCACCCAAGGCTGGAATCGAACCCAGGTCTCTGGTGCTGTGAGGCAGCAGTGCTAATCACTGAGCCACCATGTTGCCCCTATTCCTATTGTGCTTTCCATAACTTCAAAAGGTGCAAAAGTGCTTCACAGCCAATGAGATAAATGATCAGATAATCTGATTTTGGCATTGGTTGAGGGATTTCATGGTTTGTTGTCTCATTGACACAATAGCATTCTGACAGTGCAGCACACTGCTATGCTGGCGTGCCATTAAGACCGTAAGACCAAAAGAAATAGTAACAGGAGTAGGCCATTTGGTCCCTCAAACCTGTTCTGCCATTTAATAGGATCATGGCTCATCCAACATTCCTTGCATCCATTTCCTGCCCTTTCCCATTCATCAAGAATCTATCCATCTCAGCCTTAATTATCCACAAGGACTCTATCCCCATAGCTCTCTGTGGAACTGAGTTCCAAAGGCCTTCTGAGAAAAGAAATTCCTCCTCATCTCAGTCTTAAATTGGCACCCCATTATTCTGAGACAATATCCTCTGGTCCTAGGCACTCTCGTGAGGGAAGATACTGCATTATATGCTCAGATCTCTGGATGTGGAATAGAACCTACAAAAGTCCTGCTGTTAGGGCTAAATGTTCGTTTTTGGTCCATGAAACGTGAGTTGGTCCAATCCATGATTTATAAACTGCACCCATTCATCCTGTCTGATCTCACCCACCATTTTCATAGCTTTCAGGAGAGGGCATGCTGAAGATACAATTTGTGAGTCAAGATTTTGTTCAGGGTTGGAATAAGTCTGAGATGAAGAATATTCCTCCTGTAGTTTATGTATAAAAGGGCACCAAAAGTGCAGCATCAACACACCATCTCAATAAAGGTCGAACACAGTGCTGAAGGTGACTTTTGAACCTTCAGTATAAATGGTGGAGGGTACATTGCAGTCCTGTGTGAGATCGCCTTGAAGTCATCCACCCTGACAAATACATCTGTGTGCTGTGGATGCTGAGATTCTAAAGAGGTCAATTTGTACGGCTTTGTATTAAGCCAGTTGCAGAGAAATCTATTGTCTCCATTACATTCAAGGCCACCAAAGTGCGCACCTCAGGATTCCCATTGGCTGGAGATCTACTTTTAAAAGCTTGTAAAAACTTGAGGATCACTTCTTAAGGCAGACATAGTTTCTTCTGACAGAAATAGGTCCATTTATGCATACTCTGTTTTTTACCACCAGCAATCTTCTATCTATACTAAGATGTTGCCGTCATACCATAAATTCATTTCTTACACAATAATGTGTGTGGTTCCTTGTCAAATGCCTTCTGGAAATGCACATATAGGCACTCCTTTATCCATAGCACATGGTACACCTTCAAAGATCTTCAATAAATTGGTTAAGCATAATTCTTTTTCATAAAACCATGCTGACTCTTCCCAATTATCTCTTTTTTATTTCAAGTTTCCCAGCTATAACCTCCTCAATGATCAATTCTAATACATGCCTCATGACAAACACCAAGCTAACTGGCATGCAAGTTTTCTAATTTATGCTTGCCTTCCTTCTTGAATGGAAGAATTACATTTTCTACTTTCCAGCCTAATTGAAGTTTTGGGAAATTAGGAAATTTAATGCCTCACTAACCACCCCTTCTGAGACCCCAGGATTAAGTCCTTCAGAACTTAGCAACTTGCGTGTTCAGCACCACTTCCCTAGCGATTGGAAGTTCACTGAGTTCCTCACACCCTTCCATCTCCTGATTTAAAGCAATTGCGGGAATTTATTTTGTATCCTCTCTAATGAAGACTGAAACAAAATTTGCTCATTTCATCTGCTATTTCCCTATCATCTACTACGAGCTCCCCACTCCCACTCTCTCGAGGACCAATGCTCACTTATTTGTTTCATTTAAATACCATTGCAATCCGTTTTTACATTTCTAGCTAGCCTTCTGTCATACTCTTTCTCCTGATTAATCTTTTAGTCATTCCTTGTCATTTTTTGTCTTCTGCACAATCATATGCTTTCCTCAATTTCCTTAGTTAACGACAGATGGTGAGTCCTCCCCTTAGAGCTTTTCGTTATATTAGGAATATAATTATTCTGAATATTCTTCTCTTAAGTGTCTGCAGCTGTGTCTCTGTTGATCTATTCCATAGCCTTGTATGCCAGCTCACTTCAGCTAGTTCAGTTTTCATGCCCACATAGTTGTCCTTATTTAAGTTTAAATATTAATCTTAACCCAGTCATGTCCCTTTCAAAAGTTAATGTAAAGTTCAACTATATTGTTGTCGCTGCTACCTAAAGATACCTTTTCACTTGAGATCACCAGTTAATGCTGTTACATTACATAAAATCAAGTCCATTATAACCTTTCCCCTGGTTGGTTCCAGAATATGCTACTCTAAGAAGCAAATTGAAAGCATTCTGTGAACTCCCCATCCAGGCTACCACTGAAATCTAATTATTTTAAAGTAGTTTTTGTGTAGATTAAATTCATCCATGGTTATCGCTGTCCCTTTATCACAAGCACCCATCTCTTGGATACTGCACCCTACATTGTGGTTACTATTAAGGGGATTATAGACCACACCTTCTAGGGACTTATTTCCTCTACTATTTCTCTTCTCCAACCAAACCAATTCTACATCCTGATCTCCATAACCAAGGTCATCTTTAACTATTGCACCAATGCCATTGATGATTAACAGGACTAGCCCTTTAGTGAGTAGTTTCTCAGCATTCTATGCCTCCTTCTCACAGGCACTTAGTGCATGGTGCTTCCTTGCCTTGGACCTGTGCACATGGTAAGTCAGCAATTTCAGGCTGCTACTGCTGCTTCATCTGTTTCTCTGTGTCACAAATTGGATGAGACTGTCTGTTGTGGATTACAGATGGTTACAGAAAGTGCCTTTCTTAACGGTCAGAAGACTGAGGTTGAAGGTACAGAGCTCCTTCTTTCTGGAGTTCAGGTGTGGTAAGTGTGCCATTCAGCGAATCGTCTTTCCACTCCCACCTCCCTGTCATAATCTAAACTTGTTTGCAGGGACTGTCTGGTCCCTCAAAAGTTGCAGCAAAATATAAGGTGAGTTTTTGTACTTTCCTAAGCACCCAGCATTGGCCTGCTGAATTTCTTCAATATGCATGCTGCTGAAAATGGAGGAGTTAGTAATTGTGATTTTTATTCCCCTCCTACACTGAGGAACCCACGCCAATGGGGCAGATGTATATTTTGCATTGGAATCTTTGCTTTGAAAAATGTGAAGTGTAACCATTTGCACGTTAAACATGTATCTGAACCCTGACAGAAATTTGGCCTTGAGGTGAGAATAACACCACTGGGGAGACGGGATAGGATCTCTCTCCACGCATGCCCATCCATGCCACACCAACCCCCATCCACACTCACACTCACACTCACCCAAAGCACACCCCAACCCAAAGTGCAAACAGGCAAGACGTGCTCATTGAGTCATAGGCCTCTGCATCCTCTCCCCCACATCATTCCACACAATCCTTCCCCCAAATTCTCCAATAACTCTTCCCCAAACCCAACACCTCTCCCAGCTGCTTTTCCTGCTCTTTCCCAGCCCAACACCTCCCCAGTTTGCAGTCCACACAGAAGTAAAGTTCAGGAATGCTAGAGATTTTTTGGTGTCAGATTGTTTGATCATGACAGTGGTTGCACTGAGGACAAAGAATTTCTGTTTCCTCCTTGATATATTGAAAATATTACACATTTTAACATACAAAACATTTCACACTGACACAACTGTTTGTTTTGTTGGGTTTCTATTGAGTTTATCTTATGCTTTTTGCCCTCAGGAAACCGTGAGGGAGAAGATTTTCACCCCTCTAACTGTGGAAAGTGCAGTTGATGCCAGGTTAGAAAATGGTTGTTTTCTTTCATTCCATTGATAGTGATCAATAAAAATCTGCCAGACAAAGTCGGATTGAGGCAGACGCTCCTGGTGTTTCTGCAGTGATAATGGGTGAGGAGGTAAGCCACTGCTTGTGACGCTGTGTTATTATTGGGTGAAGCTTATTGGAGGTAAAATCAGTGACATTAGATTGATGATTGATGTTATTGGAGAAAATGTATTAGCTGATATTTTGTTCACTACTTTACATTCAGAGAAGTCCAGTGCCCTTTTGTGAATACCATTTGTGCTCTGTGTACATTTAGTGGACTTTGATCAAAACACTTGTTCATTGATTTCCTTTGCATGGTTTCATCTTGAGAGGAAAATTGCTAGTTACCTTGATGGAGGGACTAGTGTCGGGTGGTTTATTGAAAAGTTGGACATAGAGAGGCTGAAATTCCTGAGGGTTCATTTTTTGTTATTCTGGCATGATGCAGACATAACCCCGAGAGAGATATTTATTTGTTCATTGGATGTGAGCACACTGGCTAGGTCAGCATTTATTGTCCAGTCCTTGAGTAGGTGGTGATGAGCTACTGCAATCCTCAGAAGATAGATCAACGCACAGTGCTGTTAGGAACAGAGTTCCAGGATTTTATCCAGCCACAGTGAAACATCAATGATATATTTATACGTTAGGATGGTGTGTGGCTTGGAGAGGAACTTGCAAGTGGTAGTGTTCCCATGGAGCTGCTGCCCTTGTTCTTTCAGGTGGTGGTGGTTTCATATTTCCAAGGTGTTGACAATGGCCAGAGACTAGCACAACCTCTGTGGAGTTTCAATCTAAGGTTCATGAGATTTGTATATGATTGGAAATATGAACCCTAGAACTATTAGAGATATTTTGTTAGACCTCCGATAGTATTAATCATGCCTCCTTCATGTCCTGGAGGTTCAAGGACTGCCCATGAGCTTCAACTTCTGACCTTCTCTTAGTCCAATGCACCATATCTGTGTCCAGAAATCTCTGAAATTCCTCAATCATTCTCCCAGTTATTCATCATTAGTTCACACAAGAGGTTGGTGGAACCTCCAGGATGTGAAGGAGCTGGTGTTGGATTGGGGTGGACAAGGTCAGAAATCACACAACACCAGGGTATAGTCCAACAGGTTTATTTGAAAACACAAGCTTTTGGAGCCTCACTCCTCCTTCCCATGTTAGCGATAGAGGTAGTATCAGACACAGAATTTATAAATAAAAGATCAAAGGGTCAGATACTGTTAAATCTTTGATAAGTCAGAAGGTTTTAATTTGATTAGTATGTATATGTAAAACCCAAATTCTTTCAAGCCACTGTCCTGAAAGAACTAAAGGTTTTATCAGTGTAAAGAAGAGATGACATTTTCGATCAGACAGTGCATGTTAGGTGTGAGGCCTTGTTTAGATTCTGTTTGTGTTTTGGTTTAGAGTCATACTGGTTTTGTTTCTAAAGTAGGAATATATAAAACACCACAATGACTGACTGTCTATGAATTGTGTGTGTTTGGAACAAAATGGAATGTATCTGCAAATACAAATTCACCCCATAGATTCTTGTGTGTGTGTGTGTGAGAGAGAGAGAGAGAGAGGGAGGAGTGGAAAGGGAGTGTGTGTGTGAGAGAGAGTGCATGTTGTTGAGAGAGAGTGTGTGTGCACAAGAAGGTCAAAGGTGAAAGCTCATTCGCAGTTCAAAACTGAAAATTAAAATGTTAGCTTTGAGCATTAGAGGAATTTTTGATGGGCAAAGGAGTCAAGAGTTATGGGAAGCAGGTGGAAAAGTGGAGTTGACTGGCAGGTTAAAACTGGAATGGTTGAATGGTCTTCTCTTTCTCCTAACTTTATGTTCTGATAACATGCAAACCAGTGTCCATCAGGAAGCATAGAAGTGATCTTGGTTTACAGCAGGATTGGATACAAACAGTAATATTTTGGATGAGCCAAAGTTTATAGAAAATGTGAGGCAGGCCAAGAAAGCATTAGATTATTCAAATCTGGAAATCACAAAGGCATTTGTGTTGAGGCGTGTTAGAGGTGGGCAATAATACAGAACTGGAAGTAGAATGCTTTTGTGACAGAAAGGACATAAGGTCTTAGTTAAGGGGTTGATTAAGATGCTGAAACTTTAAATGTTCTGGTTTAGCCTGAGACAATGGCCAGGGATGGAACTGGAATTGGTGATGACGGCAATGGATTTGGGGATGGATTCAAAATGGCTTTGGTCTTCACAATATTTAGCTTGAGGCAATTGTGACTTATTCAGTGCTGCACATCAGACAAGCAACATGAAAAATCAGCAGTGGCCAATCATGAGAAGCAGCAGAGAGGTTGTACTGAACAATGTTTAAAGCATTCATGTGGATAATGTTGCCAAGGGCAACTAGGCAAGAGTTTTTTCCAATTGATACAGGTTCATGGACCAGGATGATTGAAGTAATCCCTGTTCTTTTCTTGCAGAGATGCTGTTGCCAAGATTCTTTACTCCTTGCTGTTCAGTTGGCTCACTGACAGGATCAACAAGTTGGTTTCCCCAAAGACAGAATCCTTGTCCATAGCCATTTTAGATGTTTATGGATTTGAGGTATGTTCATTTTGCCAGAAAGGAAGCTGTGGACAGGTGGCTAACTTTTAATTAGCCTATCATGTTAAGAGAAAAAAAAGTTCCTTACTCCATCAGGATTTTATGAAAACAACTTCTGCATCAGCCACATCTCAACCATTACACCATTAACCCTTCACCTATGTCAGGATTCTTGGCCACTGAAGAATTTGTAAAGCAAGTCCAGTAAATAGAAAATCAAATCACTGTGCCCAAAATTTCAAAAAAAAACTACGATCTCCTACAATATTCTTTTCTAAAATGTATTCATTGCTTAGCAACCCCCCAGTCTCCGCGGCTGTTGTCAGTTCCCGTATACCTCCTTTTTCCATTCACACCCATTAATAAGGACCAAAAGAAATCAGGAGAAAAAGCAGAAGGGACAGGAAATTCAGGTGAGATCCAAATTCAAGTTTTGAGAGACATTCTGAATATAACTCAATAACATAATCAAGCTATTCTTAAATCTCTGCAGCCCATGTTTTCTGTGTAAATGCTGTATATATGATGTCTGAACCTCTAGCTCCAAAACAAGATGAGGAAATACTTGCCCATAAGACAATACAGCTCTGGATTCATGTAGAAGAAAATAATCCTTACCTACTGTGCGTAAATAGATTTGTGAATCCACACAACAATTAAATAATTTACATATGCAAGTCTCAGAGGTAACTGAACCACTTTTCTTGACACATAATATGAGCAATTTCTCCAGTTTTTGAGTGATACGCTGATGTCTCTAACCCTAAACTCTCCACTTATTCTTTTGTCTTGTTCACAGGATTTGAGTGTTAACAGCTTTGAGCAGTTATGTATTAATTATGCTAATGAGTACCTACAATACTTCTTCAATAAGATCATCTTCAAATTGGAGCAGGTAATCGATATAAAGTTTTGTTTTTAATTCTATGTGACTGCAAAATCCTTTTGTCAAATAACTATGTACAAATATCAGTGAGTACAATGAAAGATCATCAGTGTGAAATAAGAACTGCTTCCCTCCCACCAGATACTGTCAGATCTTCTGAGTATTTTTTGATTCTGTATCAAATTTCCAGCATCTGCAGTATTTTACTTTGGTGATCTCTCTTTGTGTGAACATTTCAATCTTTTTTTCAACTCAATGTTATCAAATGAAAGCTGCAGCTCCAAATTTATTGCATCTTCTATATCTCTCTTCCAGCAATCAGACACTCACTGTATGGTACACCTACGTCAGCACCATATAAGGGTGTGCCAAAATACTGTTCCTGTTCTTCCCTGAGAATTTATAATTGCATGCTAAGACACAGTTCCAGTCTTGTCCTTAAACCATAAAATGGTATGCTAATGCACCGGTATATTTCAACCATATAATGGTCTGTAAAATACATCAGTACCGGACAGGACAATCTAATGATGCATAACATTCCATTTAAGTCCTGTACTGGCACTATATAATAGGATGTAACACACGAACCCAGTCCTTACTGGGATGATGTCAATGTGTGCTAATGTACCACCTCAATCCTCTACTGGGGCTGTATAATGCTATGCTAATGTACTGTTCCATTTCTGTGCTAGGACCATAAAATGATGGATCACAAACTGTAACAGTACATAGCCCTTTAATTCTGCAATCATAGCTGTCCTGTGGACAGTGAAAGGATGCCCTCCCCACCGTGTCAATGAGTTACACAGTTTGTAAATACTTGATGTTTTTAATTTCACATGTTAAACCAACTGATCTCTTTTGCAATTGCTATGTTGTGTGTTTTCGGGTCCTTAATTTAGTGACAGCAAAAACAGTCAATGCCTTCATTCCTGAATCTTGCTCAATTTAGAAAATAAGTTTTGTCATGGGTTTTGAAGCTGCTGGCTATGTTCACCCATGAAGACTGGTCATTAGGGATCGATGTTGGCAGGGACTTCTAAATCAAATCCAATCATATCATCATTGCCGAAAGTGGAGTTGGAGAAACCTACAGGCAACATAAAGATCAATTTGAACCTAACCACTCTGTTTTATTTGACTAAGTTAATTTTCTTCACCTATAAATGATTTTAACTCCATGTATATTCCTTTTACAGGAGGAGTATATCAGAGAACAAATCGACTGGAATGAAATTACATTTAGTGACAACCAGACTTGCCTCGATCTCATTTCACAGAAGCCTCATGGGATCCTTAGGATATTGGATGACCAAAGCACCTTCCCACAGGTTGGAGGGATATACATTAGAGATATTCCTGCTACTTACTAAACACAGAATAGCCTGTTAATATGTCTTAAAGGTCTTGCTAATTTACAATCTCCCTCCCTTTGTTGTCTCGTTCTGTTTCTCTCTTTCAGGGTGCTCCTGAAATTTACAGGAAAATTCAAGGCATCAACAGTAAAATTAAAGTCAGATTTACCAGACATTCAATATGAACAATGTGATCACTTCCTAAGTCTGTCTGCTAGAAAGCCGTAGGATTTGTTGAACCTTTGAACAACTGGCTGAGTGACTGTAACATTCTGTTCTTTCAAAACAGGCAACTGACCACACCTTCCTTCAAAAATGTCACTATCACCATGGCAACAATCCTCTGTACTCAAAGCCAAAGATGCCTCTGCCTGAGTTCTCCATTAAACACTATGCTGGGAAAGTGACATATCAAGTAATTATCATTCCATGTTTATAACCTACCTCATCACTGATTCACATTGATTTTAAAACTTAAAGTGTTTTCTTACTGAGCATTTCCTCCACAAATTGCATTATTAGGTCTGTGAGAAATTACAAGAACCAGGAAGTAATACAGGAAAAATTAAAATAGGAGGGATTGACAAAGAAGAAGTCAAATGTGGAACTTTGATTTCAGTAGTAACCAATAGTAACTCACTGAAGTTTCACTTATAACTAATAATCATACTGATGACACACAGATTCCCTTCGTAGCCAATCAAAATATTATTATAACTCATTGATGTGTCAATGTAGTGAGTAGATCTAATACCTAAATATTTATTTCTAGAATCACTTTCTAGTAAAAATCAGATAACCTCTTGATATTCACCTTGTTATTCACAGTCAAAATCTCCTTGCACCACAGAGTCTTATCAAGCTATATCATTAATGCTACTTTTAACAGGTCCAATCTCTCTCCATCTTTCCTCAGACTCTGGTTTTGCTAGGCCCTTGGAGAAGGTTGTTTCTGTGGGAGCTTCAGTCAGACCAATTATTAGACAACTATTCATAATCATTTAAAAATCATGCCTGTCAAGTTGAGACCAGGCTACCCACAGTATAAGAGGTATGATTTGTGGTCCTGTCAATGGTGCACCAAAGGAGAAAGCAGCAGCAATATGGACAGAATAAAGCATATATAAATGGTACTTAAAAGATTGACAGTCTGCCAAGTAGAAGAGACACCCTGTCCAGATGGAATGTAATCTCTAGATCACTGAGGGTAGTGAAAGTGGAAATTGGAGAGGCTCTAGTCACATTCTTCTTCTCCTTTTTAGATGTGGGAGTGGTGCTAGTGAATTACAGATGGTATCTTTCTGATCCAAAGGAGAAAATCCTTGAAATTAATGACCGATATGCCATTGGTCAGTGGTTGGCAACATAGAGAGGCAATTACCAAAGACAAAATTATTTGGCATTTCAAAAAGTGTGAACTAATAACTGAAAGTTAAACATATTTTTCCTTCTACAAATCAAGACTAAGCACCTCAGAAATAAGAGCAGGAGAGGGTCATTAGCAAACATGGGTCAATCACATTATTTCTTCACTTCAGCTGGATTAAAATCTTGGAATTCCCTTTCTATCAGTGTGAGCGTTATACTGCAGATCCACCTACCCCATAGTCATTCAAGAAGATGATTCACCACCATCTTCTCAAGGGTAATTAAGGAAGGGGAAATAAATGCCAGCCAGACAATGATGTCCATTTCCCATGAACAAATAAAAGGAGTGTGGTATAGAGGTCCATGAAATCAGTCTCTGGCCCATGTCAACATTCATCAACAACACTCAGTGCTGATGTGGCACTGCTCACAGGAAATTCCCAAATTCTAGAAGATGCGCAGAATATTTTAGCTACATCCTCAGTAGGCCTTTATTTACCAATGAAGAAGCAATCAACACACTGCCACAGGTCGTCATCAACTGCTCTCTTGATGACCCTCCCATGCTATTAAAAATGATGAAAGATATCAAACCCCTGACTAGCTGCAAAGCTCTAGGTGCTGATGTTATTTCTCAGTTAAGGTCCATAAGCTCTGGTCGTGAAGGTCACTGAACTCTTTCAGTTGATGTGAGAACAAGGATCCATCCTCCAAGAATAAAAAGACACATCCATTGTCGCTTTGTTGGAGGGAGAAGTAACTCAATAAACTTGCAAAAATCAAAGAAGATTCTCACTTCTCTCCTTTGCCAGCAAACTCTTTGCATTAATTGCCCAATTAAGGGTTTTAATTGGTAACAGAGGCACTCTGGCCTTAATTTGGGCAGAGGTAGAAAGATGGCAGCGTCCTTCTCTGCCACTCTCACATCTGATAACTAACCCCAGAATCAGGAGGAGGATACTAAACTTTATCCAATGATTCAGGGATAGTACGAAATACAAATAGAATAAGAAGCAGTGGGGAGAAAAAGAAGAATTTGGTGTCAAGGGATCAGATAATCAAATGGATAGCCTGAGACAGCATCTGTTGGGCATAGTTAATTTGTCAGCTGAATGGTCTTTTCTTTCTCCCTGCTTTCTTGCTTTACCATATGGCTGAACAAATCTATTTTTCTGTTTCTATCTCTCACAGGTCTACAAATTTATTGAGAAGAATCATGACCAAGTTCGACAAGATGTCATGGAGTTGTTTGTCAACAGCAAAACAAAGGTGAGTTGGCAAGATTTGTTTGCCTGACAGCTCAATGCTAATGTGTGACTGATTTTAGTGATTGATGGAAAAGCCTTTAGCTTTGATAAAGCCAAGAAATATCAGAGATGACAGAGAAATGTTCTGCTCAGACTGCCTTAGCCAAAGGAACATTTATGGGTTAGCTGTCAGATGGTCTGCCATGTTAGATGATCTCCCAGACCCACATACAGACTGATCATAATTATAAGTTTCTACAGCCCTGAAAGCAGATATCTGAGTGGTGATCTGAATTGTTGTTTGAATATATGACAATAGTACATGGGATCACAGATTTAAACTAAAAGAAGTTATACTTCAGATTGATGTCCACCACTTCTTCACTCAGTGATATTAATCACCATATGGAAGAAACTCCTAAATAAAGAAACTTCGGAAATCACATAAGCATTTTACACTGGAAGCATGGTAGAACCACACTGAATAAATTTGAGGCGGACTTCATCTGTAACAATCTTGAGATAATTAATCAAATTTCTACAGATTAATCAAAACTAAATCCAGAAAAATGCTGAAAATACTCATAAGTTCTGGCAACTTCATGGGAGGGAGAAACAGTTAATGTTCCAAGATCATGATAGCTCTCTTCATCACCTACAAGCCACTAGTTGTAGGCACAGTGGCTATTTAAGTAGGTACCAATAAAGTATACTAAATGTACTGCTCGCAATGCAGTCGGTATAGGGGGAAACCAAATACAGATTGGCATTGGTTTTATGGAACCTTTCTGTTGAGTTCACAAGAATGACCTTGAGCTTTTTATCTGACTTCCACAACCTTGAATATACTTAACAGCCCAAGCTCTGTACCCTCTGGGTAAAAAAATTCCACAGATTCACCATCCTCTGCGTGAAGAAATTCTTCCTCACCTCAATTTTAAATGGCCAACCCCTTACTTTGAGATTATGCCCTCTGGTCTTGGAAAACTTTGCTATTGATGGAAAGAAGTAACGTTCTTCTTGGATTGTTGCAGTTTTGTTGAGTTCCTTTGCCTCCTACAGGGCAATAATGGAGGAACCTCTTGGAGGATGGTGCTTTGTTCTGACATCGACTGAAAGAGTTCAGTGAGCTTCTTAGCCAGGCCTTGTAGACTAATGCTAATGATAACATCAACTCCTGGACCTTTACAGATACACAGAGGGTTGATACCTTCCTCCACCTAGCCCAAGTGCTGACATCTTGCTGTCCATGACCAAATGCTGTGTTTCAGTGAAGTTTAATGTGACCTCAAGGAACAGCACTACATCTTTCGATTAGGTATTTTGGATTCAACATTGAGTTCAACAACTTTAGACCATAATCATAGCTCCCTCATATTGTTTCCTCCTCTTGCATGTGTCAACTAAGAGCCCATGTTGTTTTAGGTAGTATATCAGTTTGCATAGAATATTGGCTAACTAATGGAAAAAGAGAGTTGGAATAAGGGGGAGTAGCTGATTTTTAGGATGGCAACCAATAACTAGTTGAGTGCAACAGGGATCAATACTGGAGCCACATTATGTACGATATATATTAATGATTTTGTTGAGGGAAGTGAATGTATTCTAGCCAAGTTTGCAGATGTCGCAAAAATAGGTGGGAAGGCAAATAGTGAGGATGCCACAAAGAGTTGGCACAGGCATATAGATAAGTTAAGTGAATGGTCAAAATCTTTGCTTATGAAATACAATATGGAAAAATATGAGGTTATGCATTTTTGCAGAAATAGAAGAACTGAATATTATTTAAATGGAGAAAGACTGCAGAAAGCTGCAGCACAAGAATTTGGAAGTCCAAATGCATAAATCACAGAGAAAAGTAGCATACAAGTTCAGCAGTAATAGGGAAGGCAGTCCAGAGAAGGTTCACTAGGTTGATCCCAAGTATAGAAGGTTTTTCTTATGAGGAGACCTCAAGTAGATTTGACCTGTACTCCGTGGTATTTAGAAGACTGAGAAGTGACCTTTTTGAAACATATATGATCGTTTGAAGAGTAATCATCCTGAAACATTAATGGTGTTTTTCTCTCCATAAATGCTGCCAGACCTGCTGAGTATATCCAGTATTTTCTGTTAATTTCAGAATTGCACCACCTGCAAATTGTTAATTAATGTGCACAATTCGTCCAAGTTCTATTGACTCTCTCATCATCCAGCTCCACCTTCATCCACCTCCAACTTTCCAAACATAAGCCCTAACTCTAAGCCGAGCCCTAACCCAAAGCATTAGATGAGCCATAGGAGCTACTAAATTTATTAACTAAAGTAGATTAATGACAGGATTATAACAAATTAATTTTTTTTTGTTTATTAGATTCTAACTAGTCTCTTTTCTGGACAAACCATGAAAGTGATGTCAACCAGGAACAATACTATTAACCGCAGATACCAGGCTCCCACTGTAGCAGCAAAATTCCAACAGTCTCTGATGGAACTGGCAGAGAAGATGGAAAGGTAAGTTCAGAACATGCAAGCAATGTTCTTCTCTTCTGCACCCAGAATTACACACTTCCATTCTCTTAACTCTAATCCAATCTGCCTTATTCCCCCTCTCAGCTCAGCATTCTGTCCTCCTAACTGACTAACTCTTTAACCCTTAAACCTAACACCTAAGCGTAAACTCTAGTGCTAAAACTAACCTTAATTCTTGCATTATTGTTCCTTTCGCAGTTCAACTCCTCACTTTAACCCTAATCCTAAATCTACCTCACTTGCTTCATTTTTTATCTGACTGTTCTGGTTGCTTTGATGAACTCTAATGATTAAGATTAACTCTAAAGTGTAATTTTAACCCAACAAATTCTGCCAAAGTGCTAACCAATGTTCTCAGCTCAACCAATTCATCTTATATCTGTTTATTGGATTAAGTGTGTATAAGTTTGCAGGCATGTTTGCCTGCATTGAAACATATCCACTGTATTTGAAGTAATTTATTGTTTGTTAAGCACTTTTGATTTTGATTTTCTGTAATTAAAACAGAATGTTCTGGAGAAACTCAGCAGGTCTGGCAGCATCTGTCAAATGAGAAATAGAGCTAACACTTCGAGTCGAATTGTACTGGATTCATACTGAACTTATACCATTACTTCTGTTTCTGTCACTGCAGATGTTGCCAGATTTGCTGGGTTTCTCTCACACTTTACCTTAATTTCAGATTTCCAGTGTCTGCAGTATTTTTCCTTTGCATAAGATTTCATCTGATATGATGAGGTGTAATATAAATGTAATCTAGTCCTTCATTTAAGTACTTTTCAGAGTTCAGTCTTGGTTTGATAAACTGATCATCATAAATACATGTTCTGTTTTTTCAGCTGCAATCCTTTCTTTGTTCGCTGCATCAAACCAAACAATAAGAAGGTAAAAGCAACTAATAGAAGGAAAAGCAGTGTTCTCCTTGAAGTCCAAGAATGTATTATGAAGATCAACATCTCTTGCTAGCTTGTAACTGTATCTGTTTTCAGGTGAACCTTAACTGTGGAGGCAAAGGCTGCATTGCAGCATACTGGAAAAAATAAAAGTGGAAGAAGTATTTAGATTCTTAAGGGAAATAATAACTTGAACTTAAGATGAGATGTGGAGATTGGACACAGACCTTGGTACACAGACAGTTATCTATGCAGAGAGAAGTGAGTGTCTGGTATGAACAGGCTAAGGACAACATGCAATTAAATTTCAGGCATAGTGGATATCTGTTTCAGGGGTCAGTCAATTGAGTGGATTAACACTTTGCCCAGTCAAATAGATTGCACTCTTTGTTCTCCCTTACTTTTCATTTTGTCTAAGATGAGTTCAACCAGTAAATGACAATTCACTGAGACAAAGCTGAACTTGAATGTCTACAGCTTGAAAGAAAGGGAAACCAGAGGAAGATAAGAAATTGCACAGTGTGATTTTTTGGGAAAGATGTGCATAAGAAGAAATCATCACTCTTAATTTCAACACAGTGAAGATGCAATGAAATGGCAGATCATGTGGAATGGAGTACTTGTAGTCTCGGACAAAGAGAGGGATGAGCAGAGGTGCATTGATCATCATGGTTTGGTTAGGACAGATAGAGATGAGAGTGTCTCAGCTAATGAAGATAGTGAGTGAATGAGTGATGTGGAAAATTCAGGGTTTGACTCAGTCGGTTTCAGCATCCTTGGATTTGAAAACTGCCTGTGACATTCACTGAAAGTTGGATACATATGGATTTTAGTGAGGATGGCATAAGGGTGATATTTGCTTCCTTAGACTGTCAAATAGCATGTTGACACTCACATGTGAAGAATAGCTCTGGAGCAAGATACCAGAATATGTTCTGGAACCGTTTGCCAGCAAGGAGTTATTTCATGCCAAAGAGGAGGGAAGGGCAGAAAATGAGATGAGAATTTACTACAGAGGTTAGAAGAAATAGAAGGACAATCTATCAGATGACAAACTGAGGTGAACTTCTCCCTTCCTACAGGAGTCCGAACTTTTTGAGGTCGATGTTGTCAGCTTGCAGCTACGCTATTCCGGAGTTTTAGAAACTATCCGTATCCGGAAGGAGGGATATCCTGTCCGTATTACATTCGATAATTTCATCAAGAGGTTAGTGTGAGATCTGTCTATGCTGGGCTGTTGTGTCATGCAAAGTGCACTAATCTTTAAATCACAATTTCTACTAGACTTTCATTATCGGATGGGCAAATCTTCAAAGGATTTGGCAGCACCATAACTTAACTGTGTTCCACACTTTGGGCCTTGAATTTGATTCCAGTGTAGATAATGGTGTCAAAGACTGTTTATCCTGTTCACTTCAAGAAGCAGACAAGGTCAATCAAGAAATGGTGACTAGATGCTGATCAATTTGGATTGTGAGGTCCGTAGACTTTAGAATGCAGTGCAAATTTAACAAAGTAACGTGAGGAGTTCCACTGCCTTGAGATGATGGAAAATAACGAGTTAAATAAAAACAAATTTGCATTTATGTACTATCTTGAATGACCTCAGAACATTGCAATCACTGAAGTGCAACTATTGCTCTGATTCAACACAATGAACCTTCAGAGAAAGGCTTAGGCCCGTTAGACCCCAAATGAAAATGATCTATAACTGAATGGACAATCTCAGTTCAGGTTCTGATAACACAAAGATTTAATGTTGGTGCTGTAGGAGATGAGCTTGTGATTTGAAGTTAAATTGAGGTGAAGCTGAGTCTACAGATCACTTCATGCAGAGGCAACTTATAAATGCCAGTCTGTGTCCTGCCCACCATGTCTGTCTTAAATTTCAATCGTGGCTGTACCTGATTTTCAATAAATTTCAGTTAAAGGCAGAAGATTTTGGGTAGTACCCAGCTGAACTTTTAATATGTGATCACTGAACTTTACAACTCCCTTTTCTTTCCTCTGACATGAGGATGTGAATGATGCTGTCATGTACAGCATTTATTGTTCACCTCCAGCCTCCCTGAGAACGGAATGGTGAGTCAATTGTATCTCAACTGATGGCAGGACCACTTCAAGAGTCATTAAGGTGGAACCACACAGTCAGAAATCACATGACACCAGGTTATAGTCTGACACGTTTATTTGAAAACACAAGCTTTCAGAGTCTTACTCCTTCTTTGGGTGTTAGGTGTGACCAACATCTGAAGAAAGAGTGAGACGCCGAAAGCTTGTGCTTTCAAATAAACCTGTTGGACTATAACCTGGTGTCATGTGATTTCTGACCTTGTCCAACCCAGTCCAACACCGGCACATCCACATCAGAACAACACAACATAAGACTGGATGTGGAGGTCTGATCGACTGGAATGTAGGGTTGCCTTCCTTTAAAGATATTGGAGAGCACTAAGGGGTTTACAGCTTCTGAGACTAGAACCAACTTGACTTCAACCCTTAGCCTATCCTACAGCATCCAGTCACATCTGTGGCATTAGCGTTAGACTTCAAATGGCTGACCTAGAGAGAAGAATGTTCAGCTCGGATCATCATTGCAGTCACCAAAATGCAAAATGAGAAGTTTCCAGATGTAGATGTTGGCTTCTCCTTCTTCCACATTGGCCTTCTCCCAAAATCTCTCCTTTGCAGCCTTGGTCCTGATTCAGCCATAATTTGATTTCTTTCTTCAACTGTCCCTTAATCTTCCCCAACTAAATAGGCCCCTTGTCAAGTTCTGGATCTCCAGTTCAAAAAAGAATATTAAACAGACAGCAGATAAATGAACTGAGAAATCTTCTAATTTTTCAAAAAGGAAGATGTGAGGACACTCAACTAAAGGAATGGCCAAAGGACGTGCAATTTTACATTTTACAGCCTTCATAGTTTGAAAATGTATTATTAGCCAAACAAGATTAGTAATGCAAACTTTTCTTGCAGGTACAAAATCTTATTGGGATTGACACATCAGATAAAGGCTGACGGCGAGAACTGTATAACCATCTTGAAACAGATTGTATCTGTCAGCAAAGGAATGTACAGCATCGGGCTCTCCAAGGTCTGATCAGAAATTTATCCATATGACAATCTCAAATCCACTTTGACATTATCGTCTGATCCTGTCCCTTGTATTATAATTGCTTAAACCAGATTGGATACAACAGAGATTTTTTCCCAGTGGCATCCATTACATTTGCTCCCTGTCCTCCTATTTCTGTCCTCTCTTCAAGACATTAATTATTGTTAGGTACAATTCCACAGACACAAACTCTTACTGGGGTATATTTCTACAGAAACTGAATCTCACTGGAGTGCAGTCCACAGGCACTGATTTTCAGTGCATAGAAATATAGAAACTGTTAGTAGTACAGTGGTTCAGTAGTTAGCACTGTTACCTCACAGCACCAGGGACCAGGGTTTGATTCCAGCCTCAGGCATATGTTTGTGTGAAGTTTGCACATTCTCCCCATGTCTGCGTGTGTTTCCTTCGGCTACTCTGGTTTCCTCCCATGATGCAAAGATGTGCAGATTAGATGGATTAGCCATGCTAAATTGCCCCATATTGTCCAGGGATGTGTAGACTAGGTGGATTAGCCATGGGAAATTCAGGGTTACAGGGATGGGATGGGCCTTCGGAGGGTCGGTGTGGACTTTATGGGCCGAATGGCCTGCTTCTGCACTTTATGGGATTATATGATGATAATCTATGAAAGCTGCCATTTCAGGAATCAGTCTGGTGAACTTTCGCTGCTCTCCTTTTATGGCAAGTATATCTTTTCTTTGGAAAAGAGACCAAAACTGCGCACAATATTCCAGGTGTTGTTTAACCCAGGTCGTGTACAGCTGCAATAAGACTTTCTTTTCCTCTGCTCAAACCATTTTGCAATTAAGGCCAGTATACCATTGGCCTTCATAATTGTTTACTGCATCTCCATGCTTGTTTTCAAGGCCGGTATGCAAGGACACCCAGGTCCTTTTGTACATTAACATTTCACAATCTATCAGCATTTAAATACTTTTGTTTTTGTGTTGTGGTTTTCCTACCCAAGTGGACAGTTTCACATTTATCCACACTTATCCATACTGCCCTGTCGTTGCATGCATTTGCCGACACAATCAACTTGTCAAAACCATCTTGAAGTGTCTTTATATCCTCCTCACCATTCATAATCCCACCTAGTTTTTTGCTGTCAGCAAACTTGGAAATATCATATTTGATTCCATCATTCAACTTGTTGATATAAATATTGTGAATAGCTGCGTACCAAGCACTGATCCCTGCAATACTTTCTAATCCATAAACGCCTGATTTGGTCCTGACTGCTGACGAATTCTCAGTCCTTGCCGATATACTACCACAAATCACATGTACCACAGACACTGACTGTTGTCTGTGTACCGTTCACAGGTACTGGCTGTCATTAGGTAAAGTTACACCCTCTCATTGGGTATCATTCCAAGACAGCAACCATCTTTGGGTGCGGTTCCATATGCAGTGACTTTTAATGAGGTTCAGTCACAATCTGGGTCAAAGGTTATAGTCCAACAAGTTATATTTGAAAATACAAGCCTTCTGAGCTCCGGCTCCTTCCTCAGGTGCAGTGTGAGAGAGAGGGTATAAGACACAGAATTTATAAGCAGTAAGGTTACCTGGTGTTGTGTGATTTCTGACCTTGTCCACCCCAGACTAACACCGGCATCTCTACATCATGGGGTAGAGATCCAAAGGTGCGGATTTTCACAGGGGTACAGACCCACAAGCACTGCTTCTCATTGAAGTGCAGTTCCACGGATCCCTACTCTTGATGGCATACAAAGCAATGGTCTCTTTGCTAAGTTGTAGTTTCATTGAATCTGATTCTTCCTGGAGTATAATTGCCTACTAACTTGGTTTTCAAAGAATATTGTCCTGTGGATGCTAAACTTTGCTAGGGTACATTCTACATGCAGTGAGTCTTTGCTGATATAAAATTCTGTGGAGATAATTATTTCTGCGAAATTTTGAGGCAAGTTTGGCCTTGTTGCTGAATGGTTCCAAAGGTGCTGGGGATCCTGGTTTGGAGCAAGTAGAAAGAGGTTGGTATTTGCTAATGAGAAGGGATCACCTTCTAGAACTTTGCCTGATTGACTGTTCTCTTGTAGAATCATATAATGGTTACAGCACAGAAAGTGGACATTCAGTTCATTCTGTCTTAGCTGGTTCTCTGCAAGAGTATTTCACCTAGCCTGTTTTCTGTGACCCCAGAATTCTTTTCTCTTCAGCCAAGTACCCAAATCTCTTTTGGAAGACTTGACTGAATCTACCTCCATCACACTGTCAGGCAATGCATTCCACTCACTGCGTAAAACTGACATATATAACTCTAGACAAATTTTATTAAATACTGAATACTAGACACTAACATTTGTACTGGCTAGTGTGCTAATATTCAACAGAACCCCAAGTTCAACAATATTTGGAAACTTTTTTATCCATTCATGGGATGTGCGAATCACTGGCTAGAACAGCATTTATTGCCAATCCCTAATTACCCTTGAGAGGTTGCCTCCTTCAAATGTTGCAGTCCTTAGGGTGCAGGGACATTCATAGTGCTATTAGAGGGGTAGTTCCAGGATTTTGACCCAGTGACAGTGAAGGAGCAGTGAGACAGTTCTAAACTAGAATAGTGTGTGTCTTGCAGGGGAACTTGCAGATGGTGATTTACTCCTGCATGTGCTGTCCTAGTTCTTCTAGGTGGTAGAGGTCATGGGTTTGGAAGGTACAGTCTAAAGAAGCCTTGGTGAGTTACTGCAGTGCATCTTGTAGATGGTACACACCACAGTCGATGTGCATTGGTAGAGCAAGGAGTGAATGTTGAAGGTGGTGGATGGGCGCCAGTCAAAGGAACTGCTTTGTTCTGGATGGTGTCAAGCTTCTTGAATGTAGTTAGGGCTGCTCTCATCCAGGCAAATGTGGAGTGTCACCTCACACTCCTGACCTGGGCCTTGTAGATGGTGGGCAGTCATTGGAGAGTCAGGAGTTGAGTTGCTCACTGCAGAATTCCTAGCCTTTGATCTGCTCTTGTAGCCAAATTGTTTATGTGACTAAAAACCAAAAGAACTGCGGATGCTGTAAATCGGGAACCAAAACAAAGTTGCTGGAAAAGCTCAGCAGGTATAGCAGCATCTGTGAAGGAGAAAACAGAGTTAATGTTTCGGGTCCGGTGACCCTTCCTCAACACAGTTCTGTCGAGGAAGATATGTTCAACTTTCAATTATGAGACATGATCAATGCCTGGCACTTGTATGGCATAAACATTACTTGTTACATACTGTGATTGGGTTTTGTTTCAGCTTTTTCTCAAAGAGAATTTATATCATGCCTTGGAGAGCAAACGGGATGGCCTCCTGCTCATTGCCTCCCTCACCTTACAACGGTACGCACGTGGATTCTTTGCAAGGAAACGTTACATAAAGCTCCGGAGAACAGCCATTCAGTTGCAGGCTTTGGCCAGAGGCTATCTCGCCAGGTAGGTGAAAAATCCAGAGCCTAGGAAAGTAGTCATTGATGCAGTGTCTACACTGCAGAACCTAACTGCCATAAAGGCAACAGTAATGGCAAAACAACTTTAAAGTGAAAGTTGTTAAGGGAAAGCAAGCTGCAACATACATTTATTATTAAAGGATTTCTGAAACTGCTGATTTGAGGCCTGCAGAATATTTTTGCCTTCTGGTGCCAGTTAGAACACATCTTAAGAAGGCGAGGAACATTTTGTTAGGCAAGAGGAACAGTCGGAAATCATGGTCCAGTTGGGAGCTATAGGAAGGAAAAGAGATGAGGCCTTGCAATCAGAATGTCAGGAGCTCAAGTGCAACATAAGGACCAGAACCACAAAGGTAGTAATCTCTGGATTGGTTAAAATGCATGTACTGATGAGTATTGGAATAGTAGGATGAATAGATTAACACAAGGCCAAAGAAATTATACAGGAGTGAGGACTCCAAAATTCTGGAACATTGTGGCAGGAGGAGCCATGTTCAAACTGGATGAGTTGCATCTTGACAGAGCTGGAATCGGCATCTTTGCCAGGAGATCATCTAGTACTGACAGAATTAAAGCAAAGTCTGTACGGGATTCATACATAGGTGCTACATTATAGAGAGGAAACAATATACAAAAGGAGAAATAACCCAAGAGTAAATAATAGTTCAAAAATAAATCCTCTTACCAATTTTATAGACGTACCATAGAAAGCATTCCAACCGGATGCGGCACGCTTGTTCGGGCAACTGCTCTATCCAAGAAGAAACTACAGAGTTGTGAACACGGCCAGGCTCATCACACAAACCAACCTTCCATTGACTCCATCTATACTTTCCACTGCCTCGGGAAGGCAGCCAACATAATCAAAGACCCCTCGCACCCCGGTTATAATCTCTGCCAACCTCTTTCATCGGGGAGAAGATACAAAAGTTTAAACACGTACCAACAGATTCAAGAACAGCATTTTACCCGCTTTTACAAGACTTCTGAACGAACCTCTCAAATTTTAAATTTAATGTTGATCTCGCTCTTTGTGCACTTTTCTGCAGCCATAACATTGTATTCTTCGCTCTGTTCTGTTACCCGAATGTACTTTGTACAATATGACCTGCCCATACTGCACGCGAAACAAAACTTTTCACTGCACTTGGGTACATGTGACAATAATAAATCAAATCAAATAACGGGTCAGAGAGTGGGCAAATGCAAGCCTACCTAAATTGGATTTTGTACATGAATGTGCATGTCATCGTTATTAAGGTTGATGAGTTGTAGACGCAAGTCACCACATGGGACTATGATATTATAGATATCATAGAAACCAGGTTTACAGAAATCCTCTTGAGAACTTAATGATTTCTGATGACCTCATATTCAGGAAGAGGATGCAGGGATTGCAGGTTTTGGGAGCAGGGTTGAGAAGATGGTGTCTGGGAAACCTCCTCTGCCTGATCTTGTCCACGTAATACTGCAGTCACATCACCAAAAACAAATGTCAATGGCCTGCACTTGGAAATGGCTTCTTTGTTCTGCACCTTATGTTTTTACAGGATTCAGACAGGTTAACCACAGAGCAGTTTAATCCTACAATTTAACTGCAAGCTTAATTTCCAAACTCTATGCTTGGCTATTCTCAGTCTGAGAGTGTGGATATTTTACAGTCACCTTAACATTTAGGGGGCATTTGAAAAGAAATCTTCATTATTACCAAGGCTCCCTGTGGTAAACACATCTCAAGCCAGAACGCAATCAGTACTGGCTGTGATTCCCTCCTTGATAGAATTACCTGTTGACACTTCCTGCAGGTGTATCAAAATGACAAATGACAATTCTCCAGCACGCATGGGTCTCTAGATTGATGTCATGAGACTCTACCCCAAAGCTTATGGAAGAACCCAACCAAGGACTTTACCTTTTGGAGGAATGAAAATTGATTAAAAAGGAGTAAGACAAGAATATGAGAGATATAAAGATAAGGGCCCAAGGGTCTGTGGCTGCAGTCTAGTGATTACACTGGGACGGTGCTCTCCAGCACACTCTCGACAGGAGCTTTCAAGGTTAGTTTGCATGTGACTTGGAGGTAGCACTGCCAGTACAGTTGTTTGTTCAGCATTTCATAGTCAAGATCCAGTACTTGCCCAACATTTGCATGAAGGTGCCTATGCTCACCCTTGACACCCCATTTTCAGGGATTTGCTTCCATTCATAGCTCCTGACTCTATCCTGGGAGGGATCTATTTGCATCTATTTAGCAATCCTAATCTTTGCTGCTCTCAATGACCAGGTTTCTAGGTCTAAGGCAGACCACAAATAAGCCACAGATATGAGAATCTTGGTATGAAGAACCCTTGTGCCCAGAGACACCAGTTATGTATAGGGTCTATTAGGAGAGAATGTAACTTGCCGTAGTATCTGTTGGGATGGTAAGGTTCTGGAACATGTTCAGATTAATAAGAAGAAGATATTGGATGTCTTAGCAGGCATACAGATGCATAAATCCACAGGGCCTGATGAGATGTATCCCAGGCTGCCTTAGGAGAGAATGAAGGAGATTTCTGCAGCCCTGATGGAGATATTTAACGTTTCGGCAGCCACAGGTCAACTGCCAGATGACTAGAGGATAGCTGATGTGGTTCCTTTGTTCAAGAAAGGCAGCAGGGATAGGCCATGTAATTAAAAACCAGTCAGTCTGAAGGTAATGCTTGGTATGTTATTAGAAAATATTCTGAAGGACAGCATTAATCTATACTTGGAAAGATTGAGATAGATCAGGAATAGTCAGGTTTGTTAGTGGGAGATCCTGTCTGACTAATCTGTTTTTTGAAAAGATGACTAAATATATTGATGAGTATAGTGCAGTTGACTTGATTTACATGGACTTCAGTAATGCCTTTGACAAGGTCCCACGTGGAAGGCTGGTCCAAAAGGTAAGGCCCAGTGGGATTCAAAGCAAGTTGGCAAACTGGATCCAAAATTGGCTTACCATCAGGAGGCAAAAAGTGATGGTGGAGGGTTACTTTTTGTCATTAGAAGCCTGTAACCAGCAGTGTACCACAGGGTTCAGTGCTGGGACCTTAGCTGTTTGTTCCACACATTAATAACTTAGATGTGAATGTAGAAGGTTTCACTGGGAAGTTTGCAGATGACACAAATATTGGTGGTTTTGATAGTGAGGAGAATGGTGTCAGGCTGGTAAATTGGGCACAGCAATGGCATGTGGAATTTAATCTAAATAAGTGTGAGGTGATGCATTTTGAGAGGTCTAATAAGGAAAGGATTTACATAATGAATGGTATGTCCCTAGGGAGTATTGAGAACAAAGGGACCTGGGTTTACAATTCCATGGATCCCTGAAGGTGTCAGTAATTAGACAGGATGGAGAAGAAGGCACATAGGATGCTTGCCTTCATTAGCCAGGGCAAAGAACATAGGAGCAAGGAAGTCTTGTTAAAACTTTATAAAGCATTGGTTTGGCCACAGATGGAATACTGTGTGCAGTTCTGGTTGCCACACTATCAGAAGGACATGATTGTACTGGAGAGGGTGCAGAGGAGACTCACCAGAATGTTGCCTGGGATGAAAAGTCTCAGTTATGAGGAGAGACTGGATGGGCTGAGGTTGTTTTCCTTGGAGCTGAGGAGGCTGAGGGGGAATCTTATTGTGAAAAAATCATGAGAGGCACGGACAGAGTAGATCGTGACAGATGTGTCTAAGACCAGAGGGCATAAGTTTAAATTGAGGAGCAATTGGTTTAGAGGAGATCTGAGAATTTTTATTTCACTCAGGGGGTGGTAGATATATGGAAAGTTCTGCCTGAGTGGGTGTTGGAGGCAGGTACTCGCAATATTTAAGAAGCATCTGGACGAGCAATTAAAATGTTGAGGTATGGTCGGATATTCACTAAGTTCAGGTAAATGGGAATAATGTAGTTTGGTGTTTATTGGTTAGCATAGTTATGGTGGGCTGAAGGGCCTGTTTCTGTGCTGTATAAATCTATGAAATTTGCGGCACCCAGCTTAACAAATTGTCATTTTCTGGAATAATGCATACAGTCCAACAAAAAGAATATAAGTGGAATCCTTACTTGAGGATTTATTTTCTCTCAGAGAGTTGTGCAACTTTGGAAACCTCTGCCTCAGAAGTCAGCGCAAATGGGGTTGTTGAATATCTTCAAGGTGGAAGTAGATAGATTCTTGTTAGGCAGGGGAATCAAAGATTATCAGGGATAGATGGACATGTGAAATTCAGAATGCAAACAGATCAGCCTTGATCTTTTTTGAGTGGTGTAGCAGGCTTGAGGGGCTGAAAGTCTGCTGCTCCTAATTCTTATGTTCATACGTTACCTTATTCTTGCTTTTTCTTTGTTTCTCCTGACAGGAAAAAATTCCAAAATTTTAAGGAAAGTTTGATCAAAGTACGATCCGTTGTCCTCATGTTTACAAATCGCAAAAGATTTCTCAGAGTAAGTAAAAACATTCAATGCACAGAATTATTCCAGACTCTATGTCCACCTGATCTATTTCCGTATGGTCCACCTGGTCCATGTCCACCTGGCCATAAGGTTTGTGTCCATCTGATCTGTAATGTGAAGCTTTAATATGAATGTATGAATACAATAGCCAAATCATGAGAAGTGATGTAAGGTTACATGACTACTGGGAGATTAATTCTCTCTAGAAGAATGGTGTGAAATCTTGTCTTGTATGTTTATCATGTTAAATAAAAAGGTAATTCTGATTCTGATTCTGATTCTAGCAAGTAATGTTTGCCATAAACCTCCTGCAATCTTTTTTATCAGCCCCACTACCAGACACAACAAAACTAGAACAACAGAATAACAGATAAAGGTTGAAGTGGGTACTAATGATTACCTGTCACTATTTCAAGAAAACATTGTGCCTGGCCAATGTTCCTAACTAAATCATGTTACAAAGCAGAGGGTGACGTCCCCGCTCCACCCTGATGACTGAAATCCGAAACACCTAGAGAAGTTTGCCTCACCTCATAATCTGTTAAAGGAAGTATGAAAAGTGGTAAAATCTGCCTCTCACCAATACCCCCAATCTGTTATAAAGGAGAGGTTAAATGAAATGAACTCCTGACAGTCATTCTATAATCAACAAGTGACAATTTATTTACCTAACTCCAACAGTGAACAAATTAACAGAACTACTAACAAAGCGAACAATTCCCCCTTAACTACTAACTATTCCCAAATAAAACAAAATTCTAATGGTATGCTGTTCCAGTAGATGAGAGTCCCACTTACATAAAGCGAATTGATAAAACAAATTAAATCTTAATTTCTCAAAATTACAGCCAGGATAAGTATTCCGAAATGTTCTGTGCCTTCTCTACTCTCCTCCAATCAGGAATGCCTTCCTCCATTGAATTCTTGTGTCAGAAATATTAACTGAGAATACATAGTACCTTTATTTAGATGGTCCATACTCTGAGATCTTAGAGATTTCTGCAAGGGCCAGTGATTTTCTTTAGAGCTGATGGCTGTTGAGAGCTGTTCGCTTAACAAATGGCAGTTTGCTTTCATCCGGTTTTCAAATGCCCTCTTCTTATACGCTTGATGGCTTATTAATTTCTTACACTAGGATTGGTCTGAGGTTGTCAAAACCATCAGATTTAAATTTAATTGAGCTTTGGTATCTAGGGCCTGGTTTAAATTAATTGGCTAAATTCAAAACCTGCTGTCTTGGTAAAAATGCTGCTTTGCCTGCTAACTCTATAGCCTTTTTATATAATGTTTTAATTTCAAGAGCTCTCTGTGCGTCTGCTGCTGCCTGCAGACATTTTTTTTAATCCAAGCCTTAAAAAAGACACTTTTAAAGGGACAATGCACTCTTCCCCCATCATTTTACAAACAACTTCTAATGTCCTGTCTTCCAATCCACAAGTACTATGCCAACTTTGCAACAATCACCATTTCTAATAAGAAACTAACTGATTATTTTTGTGGGATCTTGCCACACAAAGTCGTCACTATGTATTGGTGAATCATGTCGTTAAACTTCAGAGCATTTAATTGTGGAGTCCAGTCTCTTACCGTAGACTCCCGAACCAAGCAAAGTACAATGGATTTTCTCCAGAATTTGAATAAACCTCCTGCTGCAATGATGACAGGGATTTGAAAAATCTAGCAGATGTTAATGGCATGTACATGAAATATTGTTGGATCTTTCAAAAATGTGAAGTAGCGTTTTATTTTTCTTTTTTTTGCTCTTTGTAGCTACGAGAACAGAAACGTGTGAGGATCGAGATGGTAACTGATTTCTTTTTATATCATTCTTGGTTTGTCTCCCATTACACCTCATATGTGGGTACAACACCATGTACAGGGGCTTGATAATGCATATTGAGCTAGACTCCATCATGCTGGGATATAGTATTATATACTGTAGTATGAAATCACAACCTAGAATATGATCCCACAGTATCACAGACTGAATTATACTCCAGATGGTTGGTACTGGAATGCACTGCCTGAGAGCATTGTGGGATAGTTTCAAAAGAGTACTAGATGAACACCTGAAGAGAGAAACTGTCCAAGGCTATAAGTGAAGTGCAGGAGAGTGAGACTAGCTAAGTCGCTTTTGTCGACAGCCACTTATATGTGCACAACAGACTGAATGGCCTTATTCTGTGCTTTAATCATTCTGCAATTCTGTAACCCAAACCCTAATCCATCAACCCTAATTCTAATCTTAGAACTAACTCATTGATCTCACCATAACCTTAACCACCAAATTCTAATTCTAATCGATTAACTCTAATTCATTAGCTCTAGCCTTAACCCTCAATCTTGAACCATTAATCCTCACCTCAACCGTAAACCTTGCTTTCTATCATGTAGATTTATATCCAAACTACACTGACTCTTGTCCAATATACTTGAATGTTAGTGACCCTCATTTTATTCCCTCTTCTGACAAACCTGTGCTCCATTTCTATTTCTCTTCCCATTATCTCTCAAGTCAGTCAACCAAATCTTGTTTAGAAATATGAGAATTTATAAATCGGTAATTAAAGAAAGAGGATTATTATTGAGTTTGAAATTCTGAGTGATGCAGAGCTTTTGGGACATGGGTTCAAAGCTGTCTGTTTCTCTGAAGCACACTACACCCGCTGCATGCATGCTGTATGCCAAATTGTTCTTAATATTTTTGTATCCTTCCTGATTAATTGTTTTCTCCATGTTGAGACTCAGCTTTGTTTTAAAAGTTATTTTAAAATGAGACATTAAGCTGAAGCTTTTTAGAACTAGGGGATACTGTTTTAAATTTAGGGGTCACCCTAACAGGACAGAAATGAGGAGGAATATTTTCTGTCAAAGGATTGTGGAACTATGGAACTCACTGCCTCACAAGATAGTGGGGTTGGGATTGTTAAATGTTGTTAAGGCAGAGTTCAATGGAATCATATTAGGAAATGGAAACATCATAGGTCATCGGAAATAGATTGGAATGAAATATGAAACACAAACAGATCAGCTCCGATCTTATTAAATGGTGGAGCAGGCTCAAGAGGCTGAATGGTCTATTTCTACTCCTATTTAGATGCTCACTTGTCTTGCACGCATCATTGAGACACATCAAAACTTAGAAAGTGAAGAACAATTGAAACACCATGAGAAGGTATTGATTGGTTAGATCATGATTGACATGGAGATGCCACAGGAATGATTAACTGTATATCTAAGTTATCCAATGAAACTGAAGCCAGACAAGTAAACTCAGATTGGTGAGGACATTACTATATGGATGTAGCAGGGATTGACATCTCCATAACCTTTTCCTGAATAAAAAAATGCAATTTGTGGAGAAATCCTTTTTACCCTCAAAAATCAATATACTGGATGTGAATATGAGTAGCTTCTACCACAAACAGCTGAGTCACACTGTAAGCCTGACTGGCAAACTTAAATTGGTTTTCAGTGTAATGCTCAGTACAGTTAGGATTATTTATTAAATGCTGCCTAGTAGCAGAATCACATCTGTCATTGGGCATGTTGTTCTGATACAAGCTAATTAAGATTGACAGTTCACAGCTCCTGTTGTACCTCCATGCAATCTATGGTCCAACCAATCAGAACCCTTTTCTCATGCTATATAAATTATTGTTCCCATTCTAAGTTCTTGTATCCCACTCCTGATGAGTTCAAGGCAGGAAAAAACTTCAATTTTGTGTGTTTTTAGCGATGTTTAGATTCTGCACTATCAAGTAATTACAATTTCTTTTGCTGAGAATTTAGTTATAAAACAGTGATCTTTTCAATCAGGAACAAACAATGAGGGAAGTGGTAAATGTCGCTCACCTGGACATTCCTGCTGAATTGTCCTCCTTACTCCAAGCAGCAGCAGCAGGTATGGTTTTTGTTTCATTATTCATTTTGCTTCATTATTCTGTTGTTCTGTATTTCTCCCTCTCTCTCTCCTGCCCCCCCCACTCTCTCTCTCACCCCCTTCTCACCCCCAATCTCTCTTTCTCCCTCCCCCTCCCCCTACCTGTCTTTTCCTTGTCTTTTATTTTACCCATGCCTTTCACACATTCTCTGTATCTCTGCCTATTTTCAGTGGATATATCACACTAGTAAATAGTTCAGTTTGCACCTGACCGCACTGGAAATGTTACAGGTAAAATAATTCAGGAGCACAATCTGAAAATCCCCTGAACCTGCACTTTAAATGTCACAGAAGTTGCAATATTGCACCTGAACTCTAAAACCTGAGAATTCAGGGCTTGAAATATACACCATGTTGGTGAAATTATGTGGTGATATTCATTATCTGGTGTGTTGGGTGCCATGAGATTATGTGATATCTTTAGAAGTTTACTGACAATCTCAGTACAGAAAATACATAGATGAAATCTGCCCATTGTCTGTTGTTGCTTTACTTTGTGGTTTGCCTTTTAAAAGTTGCAATACTTTTATAATTCCATACCCATAACGTATTGTCCCCTTTTCCTCGCTATGAAAAACATGTTGAAAATACTTAGGAAGATGTTGATGTCTGAATGCTATTTGCTTTTGTGCAGCTGGTAAAGAAAATCAGACTGATTATATTATCCAGATTGAAACTCCAAAGGTTCAATCAGAGGAACAGCTAGTGATGGCTCTTGATATCAATAACTATCCTTTTTCCAACTTTGTACGGACTCACTTCAAGGTAAATGTGTGCGGAATCCTATGCTGATTTGACAGCACATAAATGATTTGGAAGAGGGTGCAGAGGAAGTCCCTTACATTGCTGTCATTGATGTTTTGTTTCACGCAGAAGCACTTATTTGGTATGTTGACCACTCCATTGGAGGAAGCACTGACCCAATCAGAAGAGGATTTGAAAGAAGAAGCTGTTATGGTCTTCAAGTTGGTAAGACTCAAGGGATTAACCGTTAGCAAACAGTGTGATATAACGGCAATGCGCTGGCTGTAGCCCAAAGTGAAATTAACTGCCTACACCCTTGTCACTGCTCTGCTACTCTGTAGTTACTGGCTGGAGTGAGTCTCCTCCCAGTTTTCCTTGTCTTGCTCCAGGCTGCTGTACTTGGTGTTTCTGACAAATAGCTGCAGTGAAAAATCAGGAATTTAGGGAAGTGCAAGCACACACTCAGGACATCTGTACTGTAGCATTGACAGTTTTATTTATACTCACAACATATCTTGGAGTATTGCGTGCAGTTCTGGTCACCGCATTATAGGAAGGATGTGGAAGCATTGGAAAGGCTGCAGAGGAGATTTACCAGGATGTTGCCTGGTATGGAGAGAAGGTCTTATGAGGAAAGGCTGAGGGACTTGAAGCTGTTTTCGTTAGAGAGAAGAAGGTTAAGAGGTGACTTAATAGAGACATACAAGATGATCAGAGGATTAGATAGGGTGGACAGTGAGAGCCTTTTTCCTCGGATGGTGATGGCTAGCACGAGGGGACATAGCTTTAAATTGAGGGGTGATAGATATAGGACAGATGTCAGAGGTAGGTTCTTTACTCAGAGAGTAGTAAAGGCGTGGAATGCCCTGCCTGCAACAGTAGTAGACTCGCCAACTTTAAGGGCATGTAAATGGTCATTGGATAAACATATGGATGATAAAGGGAATAGTGTAGGTTGGATGGGCTTCAGATTGGTTTCACAGGTCGGCGCAACATCGAGGGCCGAAGGGCCTGTACTGCGCTGTAATGTTCTATGTTCTATGTTCTATATCCTACCTGAAACATTCGATTCCATGTTTAGTTTGTAATTCACTCTGAGCATCATTCAAGGATGTGTATGCAGCATTGAGAGGATTTAAAAGCTATACTTCTTTGATGTTTGATGAATAGTTAGGAGCTGTCCACCTCATTTCCATATGAAACCAAATCTGAAAGTTGCCCCATTTCAGTTTTAATAGACATGAAGTTGACAGTTTACACATAGAGGTGATGAGAATGATTTATGTGGGAATTGTGAACTTGAAAATGATGCACTAGAGGGATACCCCCCCAAGTTCAGGAAGGGCAGACTTTGACATACTTAATGTGGGAATACTTGATGCAGATCCATATATCCAGTGGTAAATATTCCACCTATCAAAATCTCACCCAAGAACACGAGGAACAGATTGAAAGGTTATGGTAAACTATATTAACAGAGCTCCATCCGGTGGAAAGGTAAAGTACTGAGCTGTACAAATCGCAGGCTTAATTCCTTCTCTGATGAAGTGATCTCTACCAAAATGATGATCTTTTGTTTTAATTAGCATGGTGCTCCTGGAAGAAAGAGGAGTTTTGATTGCTAACGTCAGCTGGAAGTTGTGTGCTTGCATGTGATGTGGGCACATGTACGCATGTGTCTGTACGTGTATATGTGTGCATGCATTTGCTTGTGTGTGAAAACAAACACCTTGTGAAGGAAATTATGTACGTCTGTGCTCCTATGAGTGTTTAGGTACTTGAGTATGTGCATGTGAGTGCATGTTTTAATGTATGTGTGGGTACTTCTGTGTGTGTGTGTGTGTGTGTGCATGTTTTGTGTAAATGATTGAATTTGCAAGTCATTTATCTTCTGGACTTGCAGACTCAGCTCTCACATTTAGGAAACAGAGGTGATGATGCTTATTAATCTACAGCTAGGAACCTCACAATTCCAGCTCTTTGCATTTTCGTATCTTATCCACTGTAAGAAGCTAATGATGTTCCTCTTACAGATAATGAGATTCATGGGTGATCCTCACCTCAATGGAGCTCAAGAAATCCTCTTTGGTGATTACATAGCGCAGATTGGACTGGCTAACCCTAATCTGAGAGACGAAATCCTTGCTCAATTAGCCAATCAGGTGTGGAGAAATGTCAATGAAAAGAATGAAGAAAGGGGATGGCTTTTATTCGCTACTTGCCTCAGTTGTTTTGCTCCCTCTTCCAGGATGAACAAGTACCTGTTAAAGTGAGTAAGATGTGAAGGAGGGGGGTAGGGTCAAGGAGAAGAGCCAGGGGATGTATTTTGGGGACAAGGTTGAAGGTCGTGTGAGAGGGCTGGGGGAATGTTTGGGGAGGATGGTGGTCGTAGTGTATGGGCTGTGAAACATGAAACAAGAGGGCTCTGTGTGAAACAAAAATAGAAATTGCTGGAAAAGCTCAACGGGTCTGGCGGTATCTGTGGAGAGAAATCACAGTTAACGTGTTGAGTCGAGTGGCCCAAGTTCTAAGGATTTCAGCAATTTCTGCTTTTGTTTCTGATTTGCAGCATCCACAGTTCTTTTGGGTTTTTCTTTGACTGTGTGAAACCTTGCCCAAATCTGTTCCCAAATCTTTAACAAATCCTGCCACATTTCTGTGGAGCGAAAACAGAGTGAATGTTTCGGGTCTTGTGATCCTTCTTCAGAACTGATTATAGTTAGGAAAAGCTTGGTAAATATGCTGAAGATGGAATGGGAGGAGGGGGAGGAGTAAACAATATGCGGATATGGAGCTCAGAGAGAGAGAGAGAAAAACACAGTTGGGCAGACAAAGGAATGGATAAAGTTTAGCCTGGGAGAGCAATAGCTGCAAATGGGGGCATTAATGGCTGACAATGGCTTTTTAAAAAAGCATTGATTTCATCCTGGATACTTAACTTCAGTTCAGCATCAAGACTGATTTGGGTAGAACAGACTCTGCAGCCTCCATGACCTGAAACCTTCATCTACACAATATCCAGGTCACAAATGCCCAAACTTACAGCCAAGAACATTGCTGCTTCCTTCCAGCTTTCCATAATGTGCTATATCGTTTTTCTGAGTATGTGGTGTGAAGGTGAAAGTACACTATAGGCTGGGATTGAAGAAATTTGTTTAACATTAGACAGATACAGCACTCATTACAGGCTTCTGACATTCTTCTGACATTCTTCTCTTTGTTTTTGTCTATCAGGTTTGTTTCAGATCATGCCTACAATGAGTTTAAGTCTGTGTGTCAGCACAAGCTCATGCAGGCAATGCAAAAGGCCAGGTATGGTGTGGAGGGAGTCAGAAGCTACCCACCGTGTCTGCTGGAATGGATAGGCAACAAGAGGAAGGGCAACATTGCTTTGAACGTGTCCTGCTTTGATGGTAAGCACAGATTCCCCCAATTGGACAAGCTCAATTCATTTTATCCAACGTTCCTTGGATGGGAATTAAATAAAAGTGCTTAATTGTGATTGATAGATATAACACAGTGTGGAGCTGGAGGAACACAGCAGGCCAGGCAGCATCGGAGGAGCAGGAAAGTTGATATTTCGGGTCAGGACCCTTCTTCAGAAATGGGGAGGGGGAAGGGAGCTCAGAAATAAACAGAGAGAGGAGGAGTGGGGCTGAGGAAGGCAGGTGGGATGGTGATAGGTGCTCCAGTTTGCGACACTGTGACACTGGAGGAGGCCCACGATGGACATGTCACCCAGGGGGTGGGAGGGTGACTTGAAATGGTTTGTGAATGGAAGGTGTTGTTGCTTGTCGCGTACAGAGCTCGGAGACCGTTTTGTAGAGCACCTGTGCTCTATTCGCAACAAATGACAACACCTTCCTGTTGTGAGCCATTTCAATTTACCCTCCCATTCTCTGGGTGACATGCCCATCCTGGGCCTCCTCCAGTGTCACAATGACACCACCCACAAACTGGAAGAGCAACACCCCATATTCTGCCTTGGGAGACTAGCCCAGTGGCCTAAACATGGATTTCACCAGTTTTAAAATCTCCCCATCCCCGGCCTCATCCCATGTCCAACCCCCTCTCTCAGCCCTGCCTCCTTGACCTGACACAACCTGTCCATCTTCTCTCCTACCTATCCACTCCGCCCACTTCGTCGACCAATCCCCACCACTCCATACCTGCACTCACCTATCACCATCTGACCTACCTTCCCCAGTCCCACTCCTCTTCTCTGTTTATTTCTGAGCCCCCTTCTCCCTCCCCATTTCTGAAGAAGGGTTCCGACCCAAAACATCAACTTTCCTGCTCCTCTGATGCTGCCTGGCCTGCTGTGTTCTTCCAGCTCTACACCTTGTTATCTCTGACTCCAGCATCTGCAGTTCTCACTGTCTCTGACCTTAATTGTGGTTGCAAGTCCAACTCTCCCAGCTTGGACCTCCAGTTCAGGAGGTAATTTGTTCTCCACCAATTCCTTCTCCTTTAGACAATCTCTGTAGTTACAAAGTCACAATCTTTGGTTAACATTTGAGCTAGAGAGAGTGCAACTGCTTAATTGTTCATATGAATATTCGAGCGGAATATTGGCCATTCTCTCAATTGTGTTTGTGCTAGTACTGTTTTCCACTTGAGCCACCCAGTTTAACCACATTTTCCCACACTATCTCCCCCCGATCCTCTCCACCCATCTATTACCCAAACAATAGAATTTTATGCACAGTCTAACACTACAATCCCCGGCACTCTGTCCATTTGTACAATTTACGCAGTTTAGTACTATTTTTTGCCTTACTCCTGTACCTTTTACTATTCCACTTTGTCCATACTAACTCTCCCTTCAGTTCCCTCATGCATTAATGTCCCAATTAGTCTAATATGAATCTTCTGCTCACTCCCTATGCCATCCAGTACTCTTCTCAAATGTGGCAGGGAATTAGTTATTTGAACTACCCTTTGTTTCAATAAATAATTTTCTCATTGGTCAGATATTTCCCAGATACTTTACACGGACAACTGGCAGTGTCAAACCTTAACTATCCTCTGTTCCAAAATGTTTTATATAGATTGGATATTAATTCTTTTAGTAATGGTCTTAGATTGAATTAAGATCTGTTACAGACATGCTGACTGCGAAAATGCTTTGTTCCATTTACCACATCAAAATCCCTCATCATTCCGACCTGATGTCTGACCTAACCAAAATATATAAATTGTAATGGAAATGACAGCAAAGTAAATAACTTTCTTTATCTTGTTTTTCAGGTGTGAGCTTTCTGTGCCCAGTGAATTCGTGGACCACAGGAGAGGAACTGGGACAAGATATTCTGCAACACAGGTAACATCTGAAAAAAGAAAAACAGGCATTGTTTCATAGCAGATACCGGTGGTGAAATTTTACTGCTGTCAGACATTATACTCTGGAATAGTACTGTACCTAAAATGCCCAACTCCCATAACAGACATGTAGCTAATCACATATTTAGTGAACAAATGAGCTACATCTGAAATTATGAGTGTGCCTGTAAATACCCACTTCGATAGACATACACAGAAGAACACATACAAAGAAACATACACCCAGACTCAAACACATACACGTATTCACTCACGTATACACATTACACACAGCACACAAACGTACATATAGATAGATGTAGGCACACAAGTAGATGCTGTCACCAACACATGTGTACACACATTGACACGGAAAAACACAAATCACCCATGTGCACATACTCAAGTAATAATGCTCGATATTATTACAGGGGTGTGACAGAAGGCTGGCGAGGATGGTCAGTAGCAAGAAAGAGTAAAGGCGAATGGGCTGAGCTTGGAGGTCATGATTATGTAATGGACCTTTTGTCTGACCTGGAACTCATGACAGATTTCCCAAGGCAGAAATCCTACTTCATCATTTCCTCTGAGGAAAAGTCGAGAAACCAGAAGAACAGAAACGTGTAGGTATTCTAGAGCTGAAGCTGTCAAGTGCTGTGGTTGTTCTTGGGTTATGGGTTCCTGGGTTTTGTCTCTCTGATACTACATGCAGCTCTACACTTGCTAACAGGGCCACATGCTTTCTGTCCATTCATTTTAATGACAGCAGAGTTGGGAACTTCTAAACATCAGTGCACCCTATCTATAATGAGTTCTATGAGCTGTCATTGGGTAACCAACAAGACAGGATCAGGGTTGATACCACACCAGTATCAAATTTTAAAAAGTGCCCACAGACAGTACAGGCAAGCTATGGAGTAAATTGGGAGATTTGCAGAGTTATTCCCAACTGGTTATTTATGAGATTCCCAAAGATTCCATAATCCTGGGGAGTCAGGCTACCTGTTGCCAGATGCCTCATTAGTAACTTGTCTTTGTTCCCGAGCAGTGTCTTTGGCCATGGCTTCGACTCAGATGATGATATTCCCTCCCCTCCCATCACACAGGCTCCCACCTATATGCCAAACTCAGCCAGACACATTTCAGGATGCGTTGGACAAGGTGAGATTGTTTTTGATGAGTTACTTGATAGGGAGTATAAAAAGTTTTTGAAAAGTTGACTCTTCTAAAGTGAAACTGGAGCATTAATAATTTTCTGATGTTTCATGGACAAACATTTGAGCTTTTTCTCGTGGTGATTCTTGTTGCTAGTGTGTCTAACCTGTAGTGATTCTTGCTTAAGGCAATTCTTCCGATTATTGTTAGAATTTTTTGTCTTTATGTTTTTGATAGATTCCAATGCCCTCAATGAAAACCGCTCGCAAAAAGGACTCGATTGCTATCTTGATAGCCTGTTTGATCCTGTTTTATCGCATGAAAATGGGGTATGGAACTTCAAATCTGCAAAGGAAACATGACAGTAAGATAACAAGCATGGGGCTGGATGAACACAGCAGGTCAAGCAGCATCATAGGAGCAGGAAAACTTGGCGTTTCGGGCCTAAGACCTGCTGTGTTCATCCAGCCCCATGCTTGTTATCTCGGATTCTCCAGCATCTGCAGTACCTTTTATCTCATGACAGTAAGATAGGATGGTTCCTCCCAAAAGGCAGTGAGAATTCAAGAATTAGAAAAAAGAAAGATTCCAGAACTCAGTTAAGAGGATGGTGTTACTGAAAACTAAGAACCAAGATTAGCAAGAATGTTATCCTGGAGAGTAATGGATGAATGGAATGGACTCCCAGTAAATTTGAATTAGTTGCATCTTTCAACAAAGGGACTGCGTGATGAAAATAGGCCCAACGGTTAGAGACCTAAGTACCTACAAAGATAAATGACATTGTGGGGATCACCGAACCATGAGCAGCACAAGAGGAGGTCACAAG
Source organism: Ginglymostoma cirratum (assembly GCA_024137785.1). Taxonomy (NCBI): domain Eukaryota; kingdom Metazoa; phylum Chordata; class Chondrichthyes; order Orectolobiformes; family Ginglymostomatidae; genus Ginglymostoma; species Ginglymostoma cirratum. The sequence goes on along the minus strand of JAHRHZ010000022.1, from coordinate 30,828,683 downwards.
GCACCTCTTAACTGCCCAATTTATTAAAATTCCACTAAACTCTCTGCTGCAGGCATCACCATAGCAAAGTGTTTCACTACTTTCCTCAAAAACAACTTCACTCTAACTTTTTTCTGCATTGTCTGTGACAATTCTAAATTGATGATCTGTTGTTAGTGATTCCCCAGCCAGAGGAATATTGATTCCCAATTCATCCTACAAAAACCTTTCATAACCCAAACTATCTCCTGTAAATACCCTAACCTTGCTCTCTTTCAGGGTCCCATAAACTGTCTCATCACTATAGTCTACCATCCTTCATCATCCTGATGAGTTCACACTCCACACATTCTCTGGATTTTAAAGTCCTTTTTAAAAAGATCTCACACAACTATGCACTGACTCTAAATGTGACCTTAAATGTTAACATTTTGAGCTGGTGCAGTATCTTCTTCTACTACTGGAGCTCCTGTGGGTCTTTAACAGGCATTTTCCTGGTTGAAGGACAAACCCCAGTAGAAATTCATCCTTACTCCTTTATTCCTGTACCTAACATCCCAAATTTGTAAACAAGAGTGTGACAATCCCCGAGGCAGTAGGATCATGTAGACGGGAAAGTGTCATTGATCAGGGTCATCAGACTAGGCAAGAGTGCTGAAGGGTGTTCAAGTTAAGTGGTATTGGTGGACTCTTTGTTGTTCTACTGTGTCTATGCTTAAGTTATTTCAAAGGTTACTTTTTACAGTTAAACCTATGCTAAGGAATCTGATCATAGTGGAAAAAGGGTGTGTGCTGCTGACCAATGTTAGCGTCTCAGAGCATCTGCTTCCAGAGGTCACTGCCACAAAGATCTGCACAGTGGCAGTGAAAATAAGAGAAAACGTAGCTGCTGACCCCATTCTTTTAGTGGCTTTTGCAGGATTCCAACAGTGAGGAGGATCCAAGAAGTTTGGGTAGCTTGGTCGCAATACTGGATAACCAGTAGAGGTCACAGCTTTCACCCATTGCCTCAGAACATTCAGAATTATTAATTATGGCTTATGCAATGGGCAAGGTGAGAAGATGCCTCAACCAGCATAAGTGTTGTTGACATTATCCTGCACCACACTCTTTGCAACTAGTTGACTAACTCCCATTCAAGATAAACTAATATTCTGGATGAGGTAGAATCCACAATGAAACAGACTACCAGTGGTATGTGGAAGAAGTGATGTAGTGAAATTACTTCCCTTTATTTATGTAAACACCTTCATTACAGTTAATGTCAGTGATCCTCACACTGACTATTGACCCAGTGCTGGGAGTAGCCCTGAATCAATGAGCCTTAGTTCTGCTCTTGAATGGGAAACAAGATTAATGTAAAAGTTAAAGCATAAGTTTTGAGGAATTGTTAAGCTATCAAGCACGAAAGAGAGAGAAATTACCAGGGTTTTTCCAGTTAAAAATATGCAGGAACAAGATGCTACAATATCTTTAAAAATTGAAGAGAGCTACCTGACTCCCCAGAAAGGGACTTTAGTTTGCAAAATTCAGTAGGAATCAATACAGTGTGGAGCTGGAGGAACACAGCAGGTCAAGCAGCATCAGAGGAGCAGCAGAATCAACGTTTCAGGTCAGGACCCTTCATCGGGACCCTGGCTGCCTGACCTGCTGTGTTCCTCCAGCTCCACACTGTATTGACTCTGACTCCGGCATCCGCAGTTCTTGCTATCTCCAAGAGACTTCATTTGGAGTTATGTTGAGCCTTTTGCTGATAGGTTTCATTAACTATCAGAGTTTGGCATGATGTGAGATTTTGTGAGTGGAGTTTTCTTATGTTATGGAGTTTCATTAACAATTGGAGTTTTGTTAAGCTGCAGAGATGGTTATGTGAAGGGTTTCATTAACTAATGGGGCTTTGTCACATTGTGGGTTCTCATTAATTAATGAAGTTTTGTTATCTTGCTGAATTTCGTTAACTAGTAGGGTTTTATAGAACTTGCTGAAAAAAGTGACATGTGACCAAAATCTTTTTATCTTATATTCATCAAGCTAAACACAAGAATGCCAAATTTCAGATAATTGCAAAATGTTATGCTGTGGGAGAAAAGGATACATATTGGTTTGCAAGTCAACTCTAATTGCCTGAGACATTGCCATAGAGAAACCTAGGGAATTATAGGCTTCCCAAGCTCCTGTGTGGTTCGGTAAAGATGCATGGCTTGATCATATTCCCTTTGTTTGTTAAGATTGGATCCTGGCATGTGAATGTATGTCATTTCCAGGAAGTATAAATGTTCCATTTTGCAAGCTTGACTGATTGTCTTAAATTTGTTGCTATTGTATTGCCACTGATTGAATCAAGCTTTTGTGGTTCAGACAAGGCAAAGCATTGGCTGTATAAACTGGAAAAACTGCGGATGCTGTAAATTAGAAACAAAAACAGAAACTGCTGGAAAAGCTCAGCAGATCTTGTGGAGCAAAATTAGAGTTAATATTTCAGATCAAGTGACCCTTCCTCAGAACTGATGGTAGCTAGAAAAATGTCCGTTTATATGCACCAGGCTGTGCCCAACAAATATGTGCTCTCAAAATCTAAAGCAAAACAGCTACTGTTAAATTTGATGTGGTGATTCAACATCTTCTGAATAGTCCTGAGTGTGCTAATAGCTGCATGAACAACCAATTTAAGATAATCAGTCAAACTTGCAATATGAAACATTTACACATGTTAGAAGCAACATTCATTCATACACACGGACCTTTTCTCTGCAAAGCAAAAGTTCAAGCCTTCTGCATTTTTTGAATTACTCAGGAGCTTGTGGAGCCTGTAGTTTGCTGTTACTTTCTCCTAGCAACACTCCTGCCAAAGAGCGTTGATTTGTCAACTAATCTGTGGTATATGTTGTTATGATTGCCTGAAATTTGCTAGTTTTGTGTTTGTTTAAAAGATTCAATGTCATGTCTTGTTTTTCAGCAATTTTCAAGTTCCATACTAGATGACAATAAGTTCGTTAGTGATTTTCATCGTGCGGTATGTTTTGGTTTAAAGTATTTTTTTGTACTTCCAATTTTGAGGATTTGGAAAGATCATCCTTAGTGTCAGTTCGAATGAAGGGAGGCGGGAAAGTAGGAGCTGGCAATGGAGATGAGACTCAGCAAAATTCTGAGAGACCTACAGAGATCCGTGAAGCTCATCAAGGTCAGTATTCTGTGAGACTGTTTGACAGGGCTGTGTAACTTAGTCTTTTCATTGTGACTGGAGTCAAGCAGTGACTTTTTTACTGTAAATATTACTGCCTGTCACTGTTGCTGACCACGACCAGATTTTGTCAGCACCAGTGAGCTCCATTGTTTTACAATGGCACAATGGGAAGAAAGGAAAATATACAAAGCTCTTTGTTGAAGAGCCCCATATACTTTAAAAGAAAATTACCCCTTTCCCATTGCCAGGCCCACTCCAGGCAGCATTTCCAACCCCAGGCCCCAGTTGTAAGGATACCTAGAGAAAAGGAAAGTTGAGAAAATACAAAATAATTTCTCAAGTCTAATGAAAGACAAGAGCTATTGTTTACAATATAATGTAATTGATACTGTTCTTCTTAATGTTGTTCTTAAGGCTATGACCCTTCTCAATTGAATGTCCAGCAGCAAGAGTTCATTAACCAGCAAGCCTACCCCCTGGTAAGTTCCAGTCTAATTAGTTAACCAAAGGGTAGGGGAAGGGAAGATGTGTTTGGTGGTGACATCATCTTGGTGGTGGTGAAATAGTGAAGGACGATCCTTATGGAGCAGAGGGTGTGGGCATGGGAAGCCCAATAGCAGTTCTGGAAGTGAGGAAAAAGGGTAAGAACAGTAATGTAGGTTGTTAGATACTCATTCCCCAGGGCCATGGTAACCATGGTCAGGGAAATCCTTGGTTGGAGTAAAAGGAAGACCCATCACAAATGTTGCTTTGAGAGGTTTCAACAGATGCAATGGAGACTGAGAAACTGGGAGAATGGAGTGGAGTTCTTACAGGAAGCAGGGTGTGAGCAAGTCTAATTGAATTAACTGTGGGAATCGTTGGGCTCCTAATGAATACTGTGCTTGTAGACAGGCAATCGCCATAATGGAGAAAGAAAAGTTGAGGGCGGAAAAAGTCTAAGGAATCATGTGAAAAGATGAGAAAGATAGATAATGGAAACCAAGTCAGTGAAATTTTCCAGTTTAGAGTGAAAGCAGGAAATGGCTTACGTACAATCATCAATGTACCAGAGAAAAATGAGTGAAAGGTCCACCACCAAACACACCTTCTTCTCCTTCCTTTTGATAAAGTGACATCCTGCTCCACTCTTGAAAAACCCATGTTAACGCCAGCTTTGGTACTTTTCCATATAAGAATACATGATACAACATCTCATCTTTCTTCAGGGCCCAATGCCCAAAACATTTCTTCCAGGCAAAACAGTCTTTTAATTTAGTAGATTGCTCACAATGTGGTCTGCCCATTGCAGGGGATCATATTGCAGAACACCTCTGTTCAGTTTACAAATGTGACCCTTGGCTCCCAGTCATATGACACAACTATTCTCTGTTAACCTCACTCTGATCTCTCTGTTCTTTGCCTCCTGCTGTGTTCCCATGAAATTCAACGCAAATTTGAGGAATAGCACTTCATCTGTTGGGGTGTCAATCTGCAGTCTCCTGAACTCAATAATCAATTTCAACCATAGTCCCTGTATCCATTTTGCTTCCTTATTCCTTATATGTTTTTTTATTTATCTGTTTTTCTTTTGTTTCTGTTTTTAGATGGTAGTTGTTCATAATTCTGTCATTCACACCTCTTCCAGACATATCCTTCATTTCTTTACTTGTCTTAATACTCCCTTTGCACTACCAACTCTTGTTACTTAATTGCTCTTATCTTCCACCCTAACTTTCCCCTTTATTTTTTTCCACTTCCTCCCCACCCCCTCTTTCATTTGCTTAAAACCTAATACACTTCTAACTATTTCCAGCACTAATGTAAAGTCGTCAACCTGAAACAGCAGCTCAATTTCTCATTCCAGTATTGCTGCCTGACAGCATTTGCCGATAACGTATTATACGTTTCAGCCCTATCCAAATGCTGCCTTTGTGATATAAATGATTTGTGTGATCTCTTGTCTCCACTAAACAGGCCCAGCAAATGACCCTGCAAGCCATGACCCTTCAAAACCAAATGATTAGTGCCAGCCCACATATCGCCAGCCTGAACCATGATCCCAATGCTGCCATGAAAACCACCAATAGCACCCACAGTGCACCAGCTGCAGCACCTAAACCAAAAGTGGCCTTCCCCCGTCAGGTATGTGCAAGTGCATCTGTGAAATGTTACTGTACATCTGGCTAGTTTGTTGATGAGTTCCAGTGTGGGATATTTCACTTGTGTTCACACAGCTTAAATACATGTACCAACAGATTCAAGAACAGCTTCTTCCCTGCTGTTATTAAACTGCTGATCCAATTGAATGAAGATGATTAAACATTCCTGAAAGCACAAATCCAAAGCTTTTCTGGAACAAAGTACAGCTTAAACATGCTTTTAAAAAAGTCATTTTTCTATTTTAAAAAATCTTACCCTTATTCAAACATCAGTCATTTTGTTTCAGCAAATCTCTGCAAAATTAAAGACTACATGTTGTCTTCACTCCTTATTTGACACACCTGCTATCATAAACCTCCAAACTTAAGCTCCAAGCCTGCAATTCTTAAAGGAACAGTTTAATATGGACCAAGGCCAGTGAAATGACTGTTTTCATTTACACATGACTTGAGACGGACAGTGCACAGTTTTTAAGGTGGAATCATAGATTGCAGAAACATCATTATGAATCGAGCATCCAGTTGCACCTTTACAGAATTATATCTATTCAAACAACATATGGAGTTTTACTTTACGGATCAGGTGATAGAATATCCTGAGAAAAGACTTCTAAAAATCCCTTCAGAGATAGTAGGAACTGCAGATGCTGGAGAATCTGAGATAACAAGGTGTAGAGCTGGATGAACACAGCAGGTCAAGCAGCATCAGAGGAGCAGGAAAGCTGACATTTCGGGCCTTGACCTTTCTTTTTCTGAAGAAGGGTCTAGGCCTGAAACGTCATCTTTCCTGCTCCTCTGATGCTGCTTGACCTGCTGTGTTCATCCAGTT